>JADRCH010000081.1:4670826-4777433 GCA_019843965.1 Rhynchomys soricoides | reverse complement strand
CATATGGGCTCATAGATAAAGAAGCAGCAATCATGGGGTCTGTGGGTCTGCACTATTTTCTCTGCATATATGTTATGACTTGCTAGCTTGGTGGTTTTGAGGGGAATTCTAACAGAAGAAGTAGGGGTGTCTCTGACTCTTTCATCTGCTTTTGAGACCCCCTTTCTCTTTCTGGGTTGCCTTACCTAGTCCTGATATGAAGGCTTATACCTAGTCTTACTGTATCTTGTTAGGCCATACTTGGTTTATATTCCTGGGAAGCCTGCTCTTTTTTGAAGGGAAACAGAGGAGAAGTGGATCTGGGAAAAGGAGAGGTGGGAGGGACACAGGGAGGAGAGGAGGGTGGTGAAACTGTGGTCATAATGTATTGTATGAGAGAACAATCTAAAAGAGAGTCTCACCATGTGTCCCACTGTGGATTCCTATACCTGAAACTCACTATGTACACTGGCCTGGCTTCCAACCCACAGCGATATGCCTGCCTCTGCCTCCCAAAAGTTGGATTTAAAGTTATATGCTACTACACCCGGCACATTACCATGCTTTAAATACCTGTTTTCTCATCAAGAGCAGAGAGGTTTGGTATTTCCCCTTAAAGTTCACATTTTCAAATCCTAATCTCCAGTGACACTGTGCTTGGAGACAGGGCATGTGAGGAGGGAAGAAAGAGTGAGGTTATGGGGGGAGGGTGGGAGGGGGGGCTGAAACCCACCTGGCTGAAGCTCAGATGAAGGCAGAGACAGCAGACTCTCTCCAGCATGGAAGGACATAGCAAAAAGAAGGTGTGTATAAGTACAGCTCTGACCAGAAACTGAACGATTAGCAACTCGGCCTTAGACTTTCCATTCCCAAAATAGTACACAATAGACTGTTTTTGTTGATGTTTAATCTATTGAGTCTGATTTTTTTATAGCAGCCAGAAAAGAATGAGACAAGGTTCTACTGCTAACTATATAAAGAAAAATAATAACCTTTGGGCCAGTTGATTTGATATTCATGTTAGAGGAAGAAATGGCTGCCTTTCTCCCTGTCTGAAGAAAGCTTCTAACCTTATATGTTTTTGCTCACAACAGTTGTGGATTGATTTTCATCTGGGAGTTAAGACAAGAGACATACTATTTGGCTGTGGAAATGCAATGCACATTCACTTCTTGATTACACAGAAGTTACGAGCTTATCCTGAAACGGCGCACAGATTGACAATTCTGATGCAGAATAGAAACATGGCATCTATTGGCTCTTCCCCACTCTAACCTTAGCTTCTAGCTACCACACACGAATTCCTGAAAGGATCAAGGCTGTGAGTCTCAGTGTCTTCGATAGTCCGGGACTCTTCTGTTCAATTATATTCTTCACAATCAAGTAGTTTAATTGATCACTATTAAAGTCTTCCAATTGTAACAATGGAGGCCATTTTAGGTTTACTGTCTTTTCTAAGATATGTAATAAAAATTTCAAAATTATATACAGTTACATTCATATTTCTATATCTCCAAACATTTTGCTTGTTATCTTAAAAAAATGAAATAGCAGAAGAGAAAATTACAGTGCGTAGTTCAGCAGGTATTATAAAAAAAAATGTTGAAATACTGTTTTGGCCAAGTTGATAACTCTTGTGATTTTATGTACTTGAAATGAAATACTTTAGGACATTTTTATATTACTTTCATTTTCTAAGTGTTGATAACATTAACACAAATAAGGATTTTATTTCTATTGACTTCCAAGGGCAAAGTAGGTTATTTGCTCTTTCTGGGAAGTGTTGTCACAGGTAGTTACTGAAATCATAGGCAGAATTAATTTAAAACAGATTAAGCCTATGTAGAATGTAATAAACCAGCAGTTTTCCTTCCATATCTGAGGGGAATGATCCTTTTTATAAAATAATGTAGTATTTGAATATAGTCAATGTCTATCTTCCTGTTAAACTGTCTCTACGTTGTTAATAAAACTTAAGATGGTATTAAATTATGATGTAATTAATTTTTGCTATGCTTAGTAGATATGTTAAAACTCATACATCCAATAAGTCACTGTTCTTATGACTTTTCAAATATTTTTATTTCAAAATTTGCTAAATTTGTGGGTGTAGAGACTAAAGATAAAAAGGTCTGGTATGTAGTTTCTTCTATCTTCCTTTCGTCTCTCCTCTTTCGATTCCTCCCCTCTTTCCCTCTCTCTCTTCCCTCTTTCTCTCATGCACCTTACTATGGAGTTCAAACTGACTTGAATTTTTGATCATCTTGCCTCTAGCCCCTAAATTCTATGGTCATAATCATACACTATCACCCCCACTTTTTCTTCTTCTTCTTCTTTTGTTTTTGATACTCTATTTACATTTCAAATGTTTCCCCCTTTCCAGATCTTCCCTTTGGAACCTCCCTATTCCCTCCCACCTCTGCCTCTATGGGGGTATTCCCCGCCCACCCACCCACTCTCATCTTCCCTCCTTGTCATTCTCCTATACTGGGGGATCTAATACCCTCAATCCCAAGGGCCTCTCCTCCCCCTGATGGCTAACAAGACCCTCCTCTGCCGCATATGTGGCCAGCACCATGGGTCACTCCATGTGTATTCTTTGGTTGGTGGATCAGTCTCCAGGAGTATCAGGGATCAGGCCAGTTGACACTGTTGCTCCCTCCTGGGGCTGCAAACTCCCTCAATTCTTTCAGTCCCTTCTCCATCTCCTCCATCTGGGACCTCACACTCAGTCCTATGGTTGCTGTGAAGTGACTCTTGGGTATTCCGAACTTTTGGGCTAATAGCCACTTATCAGTGAGTACATACAGTGTTCATTCTTTTGTGACTTCATTACCTCACTCAGGATGATATTTTCAAGTTCCATCCATTTGCCTAAGAATTTCATGAAGTCATTGTTTTTAATAGCTGAGTAGTATTCCATTGTGTAAATGTACCACATTTTCTGTTTCCATTCCTCTGTTGAGGGACATCTGGGTTGCTTCCAGTTTCTGGCTATTATAAATACGGCTGCTATGAACATAGTGGAACATGTGTCTTTATTACATGTTGGAGCATCTTCTGGGTATATGCCCAGGAGTAGAATAGCTGGGTCCTCAGGTAGTATTATGTTCATTTTTCTGAGGGTCCGCCAAACTAATTTCCAGAGAGGTTGTATCAGCTTGCATTCCCACCAGCAATGGAGGAGTGTTCCTCTTTCTCCACATCCTTGCCAACATCTGCTGTCACCTGAGTTTTTGATCTTAGCCATTCTGACTGGTGTGAGGTGGAATCTCAGGGTTGTTTTGATTTGCATTTCCCTGATGACTAAGGATATTGAACATTTCTTTAGGTGCTTTTGGGCCATTCAAGTTTTCTCAGTTGAGAATTCTGTTTAGCTTTGTTCCCCATTTTTTGATAGGGTTATTTGGATCTCTGGAGTCTAGCTTCTTGAGTTCTTTGTATACATTGGATATTAGCCCTCAATCAGATGTAGGATTGGTAAAGATCTTTTCCCAATCTGTAGGTTGCCGTTTTGCCCTAATTACAGTGTCCTTTGCCTTACAGAAGCTTTGTAATTTTATGAGGTCCCATTTGTTGATTCTTGATCTTAGAGCACAAGCCATTGGTGTTCTGTTCAGGAACTTTTCCTCTGTGCCCATGTGTTCGAGACTTTTCCCCACTTTCTCTTCTATTAGATTCAGTGTATCTGGTTTTATGTGGAGGTCCTTGATCCACTTGGACTTGAGCTTTGTACAGGGAGATAGGAATGGATCAATTCCCAATCTTCTACATGTAGACTGCCAGTTGAACCAGCACCATTTGTTGAAGATGCTGTCTTTTTTCCAGTGAATTGTTTTAGCTCCTTTGTCGAAGATCAAGTAACCATAAGTGTGTGGGTTCATTTGGGGGCCTTCAATTCTATTCCATTGATCTACCCGCCTGTCACTGTACCAATACCATGTAGTTTTTATCACTACTGCTCTGTATTACAGCTTGAGGTCAGGGATGCTGATTCCCCCAGAAGTCCTTTTATTGGTGAGAATAGTTTTTGCTATCCTGGGTTTTTTGTTATTCCATATGAATTTGAGAATTGCTCTTTCTAAGTCTATGAAGAATTGAGTTGGAATTTTGATTGGGATTGCATTGAATCTGTAGATTGCTTTCGGCAGGATGGCCATTTTAACTATATTAATCCTGCAAATCCATGAGCATGAGAGATCTTTCCATCTTCTTTACAGTTCTTTTACAGAAGCTAGCTGACCCCTGCTCTGTATAAAGAAGCAGGGGAATATTGGAAGGTATGATGGGTTTCCTACTGGACATGGCAGTCACGCCTGGTGCCATCAGCACTGCTCATTTTCTGAAGTGAAGCACTTTTGTTTGCATATGTACATTTCTGTAATTACATCCAGTGAGTAGCACAGCAACTTGACAGTAGTCTTTGCAATCAGGCCCACACAAGAGGTCACAGTATTCTTGGGGAAGGAGATAAGCAAGCTCAAAGCACTTTCTATGTTAATCTTCAGATCTTCAGTAGTTGTTAGTGATTCAAGACCACTTGAATGTTAATAAAATCAATAATTTAGATAGGCAAAAGAAGTAATCGCTCTACAGTATTTAAATAAGATCTATACACACATGTTTTGACATCCTGATTCATTATTTTCAGAAGTGAAAATGACAGATTCAGTAGCCACTTATTGTTTTAAAAATGGGAAATGGATCAAAGGAGGAGAAATGTGAGAAATTATGCCAGAAGGCTTTGGAATGCAAAGACTGGAGTCCCTCAGCACTTGCTTTCAAGATGGCCTGGCTTCTCAGTCTGCCATTCCCACTTTTTAACCCATGTAGCTTCCCCTCATTCTATTTTTTTCCATCTACTAAAAAAAATAGTCTCCTGTGATTTCTGTACCTAGCTTTTCCACAAAGGATTAAAGTCAATGTATAATATTTCAATAACATTTTTGAAAACTTTTTTATATACAGTTACTGAGGTTTTTTTAATGTTTTGCTTCAATTAAAGTTTGTAGACTGTCACATGTTGTATTCTTGTGACTATACCTGTTCCAGCAGCATCATGTCACACTTATCTGAGGTCATTCACGATTGGCTCTGGCTGAGGCAAATGTTAGCTATTGATAGGCAGACATGGCAAGTGAAATAATTGGTTTAAATGCCAGCAGTTTCTGCCTGTCTTGTTTTGTGTCAGAACTCCAAATCTCTTCCCCTTTCCATTCCAAGGTAACCGATACAAGAACATAGAATGGATTCTGTTGACTCTTAACTCATCAATGTCCTGTGACATGGCTTTTCCATCAGACATGAGTAGAACTAAGAGACGGGGGCTTAGGAATATTTTGGAGCACTTAAAGGAAAAAGACAAGTCAAGTTGAGTTGTATTGAGAAACTAATGATGATATACCCACTACTTTATCTTTTATACTGATTTTTAAAGAACAACGGAGAATTGTTGAAAGTATTGAAATTTTATGATATTAAAAATACTGTAAATTCACCCTCATTTAGAGTAATAGTGGTATAATAAAATTTCTGTGATTATACTATCTACCAATATTTAGAAAATTTCCAGCCCTGTATTGCAAAGTGCCAGCTTTTCTTCTTGTGACGGATTTACCAACTGGTAAGAAATGGCATTAAAAGTCATACTTAGTGCATCTTATACATATTTCTTTACCTCTTATAGAAAAGCTGAAAGATAATGGCCGATTTAATTTAATGGAGGCTCCCACCAAAGACTCAATATGATCTTTATTTTTGGCATGTTGTCTTAGCTATCATCTTGTTATAAAAATATAATAGCATTTGTATAGTCCTAACATTGTGGTTCTAAGAAAGTTTAGATAGGAAGTTTAAATATGGCCAAGAATTATATTGACACATAATGTTCATTTTTGTAAAAGCAAAAATAGTTATCTTTAAACCTTCAAGAAAAAGTGACTCTTTTTCTCTCTCTTCTCCTGCCTCTCCTAGCAAATACCAATAGATTGACCAATTGTGAGTCTTCATCTACTGAAAAAAGAAGCTTCTCTGGTGTGGCTGAGAGATGATCTCTCCCAGAAAGGATAAGAGATACACTAATCTATATGGGTGTAGCAATAAATAATTAAAAGTCATTATAATACCAAGTCCATTTATCTGAATAAGTAAGTGCTTGCCTAGGATTATAATCTTATCTAGCCACATGTTCTTTCCCCTAATATTGGTGTCATGTATGGGTTGATGGGCATATTTTAAATCCAGGCAGAAACTGGTGGGTTTTCCCATAACATTTATGCCACCTTGCATAAGTGGTATATTGTCAGGACAATCATTATTGTAGCTCAACTGGATATTATTAAATAGTACTATTCTCCTCTGGTAACATGCATAGAACCTTCCAGAATTATGGAAGCTAGCTGGTAAGAGTAAAGCGTCAATGTCATACCAGCTTTATTTTACCATGTTTTAAGACTTAAGTTTATAGGTCTTTGCAATATGTTCTTATCATTACGTTCTAAAGGATAACCAAGAGCACGGAGAGTAGCCTGTATTGTTTGGGGGTCTATGAGAACCTACTAGCCAAGAACTCAAAAGAAGGTAACCCACTCCTGGTATTAGTGTTTTTATTTTCTAGCCATGGTAGGTTAATCCCACACCTAAGAAGACTATCTGAGCAACACAAACTGAACCTGATGGCTTTAAAAAGAGGAGGGTGACATGGAGTTGACTGAATAGAGAGGTGGGTAGATCTAGGATCAGTTGGAAGGAGATGAATCTGAACAAAATACAGTGTGAGCAATTCTCCACAAATTAAAGTATTTCTTGAAAGGCTCAAATCAAAGATGCAATACAATAAGAAAATTAAATAACAAGGGTAAAAAGTTTTAATATAAAGAACAAGTACAGAAGCGATGTTATCTATCCCAGTAATCAGATTTATGGTTGTGAATGGTCTGGTTCAGACTTTTACATTGTTTTAATCATCTTAGCAAATAGAAAGGAAGTTTTGTAGACAGTGATTATTTGTTAGATAAAGCTTCAAAGTTCTCCTTCATAACCACAGTTTTCTGGTAGATAGAACTCGGAGACATTTCTAGATTTACAACAGTCGCTCTTTCTTTGAAGCTGGGAACTTCCTCTCCAGTCTCCTCGCTTCATTTCTGTACTCAGCTCACCAGCAGGAGAATAGAACAGACACTTGAGAATGCTGCTCTACCTGGACACTGCTTCATCACCAAATCCCTGCTGTGATGCAGAACGCATTCTAATGCATTAGGAATCATTTTCCTTCTGCAAAGCACTTTGCAAATTTGTATGTTTCCCTTCTGTACTAATTCTTCTCTTTACCCCAGCCACCCAATAGTCTTCAGATTTAAATTCCACTCTTTACCCAAATCCCTGGTCATTCTTGCAAAGCAAACCATGTCTTGGTTTTTGTCCCTTGAGGGGACTCATTCACACTTTGATTTTTGCTGATAGCATACAAGCACAGTAATTTATGTCATTTCTCATGAAAGCTATCAATAGACAGTTCAATTTTTCATTCTGATGACCATCTTGGGTGAAAGACATTTACTAATTGGTGTGAATGTACCTCTCCCACTGTACAAGATACAAATTAGGGAGGGTTGAGCTGATACTGTATATTTCAAAATATATCAGGATAGGCTTCCAGGAAAGTACATGATTAGTTTGTCACTTGTTTTAGCCATGTCCCCAGGAAAATCCAATATGTTACTATTTCACAAATTATTGCACGTAATTTTATTTAAAGGGTGCTTCACCAACAGACATGGCACAGATGCTGTTACACATGCTTTATAGCCTCCATTTTTCCACAAACTGTAATACCACACCATGTCATGAGCACTTAGAAAACCACACAAAATGAAACTCAAGCAAGATCAGAAGAGAGTGTCTTAAAAATGTGTAAATTCATACAGCTCCAGCAAGCTCAGAGAACATCTTAAATCCTGCCAGACCTGAATAAAAAGCCATTTTTGAAGCTTTGAGAATAAAAGTAGAAAATAGTAGCCATTTCCATAGAGGCAATTCTTTTTAAACCCTTTTATACTCAAACCTGTAAACTAGGGCTATTAGCAATTATAGTGCTATATATGGTACTACATCGAAAATGGTATACAAGAGAGAGGAGAAGAGTTATGGCAACCAGTACTTTACAAAGTTCTTATGCCCTGCTAGAATCATCAGTGCTCAGTTTTATATCTTCTGTTGGGAATTCAATATGTATTGATGAAATAATATCTTTAAAAAGCTTAAAGCAGAGGTATGATATATGTCTCTTTGGTTTTGGTATAGTCACATACAATGTATTCATCTACAGCTTACTGAGATGTGTTAGGTAGGAGCAGTCACACTCATCTTTGTTGTGAGCAAGGCAGATTGGCCATGTGATGGGGTTATTTTGTAGACCTTTGCATAAAAGAAAAACACAGAAGGGTTATGTCTTAGTTGGGGTTTTATTGCTGTGAAGAAACACCATGACCATGGCAACTCTTTTAAAGGTAAACATTTAACTGGTGATAGGCTCTGAGTTTCAGAAGTCATCATTGTGGTGGGAAGCATGGTATCATGCAGGTAGCCTTAGTGTTAAAGGAGCCAGATCTACATCTTGCTCTGAAGGTAGCCAGGGATAAATTCCTTTCCACAGGTATCCAGGAAAGGCCTCTCTTTTACACTCAGCTGAGCTTGAGTAGAGAGACTCAAGCTCACTCCCATAGTGACACACTTTCTCTAACAAGGCCATACCTCCCCCAACAATGCCACACCTCATAACAGTGCAACTTCCTATGGGTCAAGCATATTCAAACCACCATGGGTTAGAACATTGGAAATGACACTTTAAGCAGTAAAGGTTATATTTACAACAGACCTGTACTGCTCTAAAGCTGCTTATGGTTTTGAATATAGATCTCCCTCAGAGACTGTGTGTCATCAGGAAGAATCAGGGCAGCAGATTCAGTTGCTCCCAGATGCTGGCCAAAACGTGTGCTTCTGGATGCCAGCCTACAGGGCATTGATTTGCACCCTGACTCTAAATAATGAGTGCTGTGTTTTTATGCCATTAGCATAGTGAACATTCTGCAGATGTCATATAGCAGAAATGCAAAAATGGATTATGCATGCATAGGAGGAATAGAGAGTGAAACAAACAAATAAACAAAACAAAAAAGATTCATTTGGGGATTGTATTAGCTTCTTGACTCACTGCTCTGAAAAATCATCTGAAAGAAAGGCAACTTAAGAAGAAAAGAGAGGGAGCAAGGAAGGAAAGAAGGAAGGAAGGAAGGGTTTATTTTGCCTCACACTTTCAGGGTATGGTATATACATAGTAGGAAGTCAGGGCTTCAGGTATTTGAGGCAATGGCCACATCATATCTGCAGTCAACAAGCAGAGCTCAATCAATGCCTATGTTCATCGTGGTTTCTCCTTTGTATTCAGTCCAGATTTAGCCTGTGGAACGGTGCTGTTTCGAATGTGAAGGTCTTCCCACCTCTATTAACTTCATCTGGATAATCACTCCCAGGCATGCACAGAGGCTATTCTCTTAGTTGATTCAAGACAATCAAACATGAACAATTGAATGAACTGCCACAAAGACAGACTGCAAATTTGCTGTTTGCTTTTTGTTGCTTGAGAACTGCAGGGAAGAGAGAATTTAAAAAGGGAGAGAACACCAATTAGTCAGGAAATCATAGAGGCATCACAAACTGAGCAAAGAACTACACAGCAATAGTTTGTGATATGTGCTGTATCACAATATTTCTTCAAATGGTGTTTTCTATCTGACTTATTTCTTCATAATTAAATTAAATCATACACATGATGTGAAGGTTTCTTCCTGAAGTATGACTGTCACACTGCTTAGTGAGTTACTTGCTTAGAAAATGCTTAGGGGCAATTTTTCTTGCCTTTCTTTGCTGTTATTGTATTTTGGTGACATATGATCCCCATTTGAAGTCTAGCTGAGCTCCTAAACTTACAGGTTGAGTGTGGAAATATGAAATATGAAAAGCTCCAAACTCTAAAAATTATGACTACCATACATGATATCATAAATTCCATGCTTGACATTGTGTAACAGGTCCCAATCAAAATTTAGGTGAACTAAAATACTATATAAAGTTAGTAGGGAATGTGTTGGAATTATATTGAAAAGTAAATAATTTTGTGTTTTGACTTTGGTCTCATTCTTCTGATGTCTTATTATGTGTATGAAGACATTCCAAAATCTGGCAGCTGAAATATTTCTGGTCCCAAGCATTTTACATAAGGCACTCAACTTCTAATCAAAATTAAGGTGTTTATTTTTCCAAATTATTTTACATACTCAAGTGTAAGATATCATTTTAACATGTGGTAAAATCAATTGTATATGCAAAAAAATAATTTCTAATGTACATGTATTGGTGAAGGTAAATCTTGTTACTGTGCAGACAAACCCAGTGATTTGAAAACAATGAGTGTCTCACTGCTGTCACAGTTCAATGAGAATAGTAAATGGGTTCATCCGACTCTGCTCCAGCTAGTAATTCTAGGACCTGTGCTCTGCACATGTGGTTTCCAGATCAAAAGTTTGATATCTGGGCTTATCTGGGTCTTATTCACTACAATTGGTAACATCACCTGTGGAGAATTTTGTGGGTCAACTGGACTATCAAGTGGAAATACTTTTTTAATTAATTAATTAATTCAATTTACATCGCAATATCAGACCTTCCTCCCAATCTCCCAGTCCACTACCCTTGAAGCTCCTCCCCCTCCCCTTTCCTCTGAGAAGGGGGAGCCCTGCTTCTGAAGGACTGAAGGACTAGGCATATCCTTTTTCACTGAGGCCAGACAAGGTGGCCCAGGATCCACAGGCAGGCAACAAATTCAGGGACAACCCCTGCTCCAGTTGTTGTGGGACCTTTGTGAAGACCAAGATAAACATCTGCTACATATGTGGGTGGGGGTTAGGTTAAGTTCTTGCTTGCTTTTTTGTTGGTGGTTCAGTCTCTAAAAGACCCCAAGTGTCCAGGTTAGTTGACTCTGTTGATCTTCCTGTGGAATCTCTATCCTCTTTGGATCCCCCATTCTTTTCCCAGAACTCTCCCACAAGACTCCTGGAGTTCTACATAATGTATGACTGTCAGTCTCTGCATCTGTTTAGGTCAGCTATTGAGTGGAGCCTCTCAGTGGACAGTTATGCCATGATTCTGTCTGCAAGCATAACAGAGTATCATTAATAGTGTCAGGGATTGGTTCTTGCCCATGGTATGGGTATCAGTTTGGACCAGTCCTTGGTTGGCTATTCCCTCCATCTCTGCTCTATGTTTGTCCCTGCACATCTTGTAGACAGGACACATTTTAGGTCTAAGGATTTGTGGATTGGTTGCTTCAAGGTGTCCTATAGAGCAATAGTAATGAAATCTGCATGGTATTGGTATAGAAACAGACAGATTGATCAATGGAATAGAATTGAAGACCCAGAAAAAAACAACAAAGCTATGGACACTTGATTTTTGACAAAGAAGCCAAAGCCGTACAATGGAAAAGGGAGAGCATCTTCAATAGATGATGCTGGTCTAACTAGACGTCTGCACAGAGAGGAATGCAAATACATCCATATTTATCACCCTTCACAAAACTCAAGTCCAAGTAGATCAAAGACATTAACATAAAACCACATGTCACCAAATCTAATAAAACCAAAAGTGTAGAATAACCTTAAACTTATGGGTATAGGAGACAACTAGAACACTAATGGCTCAGGAACTAAAATCAACAATTAAAAAATGGGACTCAGAAACTGAAAAGCTTCTGTAAGTCAAAGGACACTGATACTGTCAGTGAGATGAAACAACAGCCTACAGATTGGGAAAAAAATCTTCACCAACTCTATATCTGACAGAGGGCTAATATCCAAAATATATAAAGAACTCAAGAATTTAGAAATTAAAACCCCAAATAACCGAATTTAAAAATAGGGTACTGAGCTAAACAGAGTTCTCAATAAAGGAATCTGTAATTGCTAAGAAACAGTTACAGAAATGTTCATCATCCTTAGCGATCGGGGAAATTCAAATCAAAACAGCTCAGAGATTCTGCATCACACCTATCAAAATGGGGCCTAGTTCTAGCCTGTGTGTGCTCTTTTATTGGTGACTCAGTCTCTGAGAGTTTCCAAGGGCCCAGCTTAGTTGACTATGTTGATCTTCCTGTGGAGTTCCTATCCCCTTCAGGGCTTTTGGTCCTCCCCCAAACTCTTCCATAAGACTTCTCGACTTCCATCCAGTATTTGGCTGCGGGTATTAGCATCTGTTTCAGTCAGTTATTGTGTAGAATCTTGCAGACAATAGTTATGCTAGGTACCTGTCTACATGTATAACTGAGCATTTTTAACAGTGTCAGGGATTGGTACTTGCCCATGGGCTAGGTCTCAAGGTGGGCCAGTTATTGGTTGGCCATTCTTTCAGTCTCTGCTCCATCTTTGTCCCTGCATTGCTTTTAGAAAGAACAAATTTTAGGTTGAAAGTTTTGTGGGTGTATTGGTGTCATATTAACATCACCTAATTGTGATGGGTTGTGCATCCACCAAGTACTCGTGGGTTGGGATTCCAGAGACTCCTGAAAGTGTAAGGAGCACAACCATCAGGACATGAGTTTAAGTTGTAGCAAATGACTCCTCCACCCCAAACCACTCACTGGAATATTTTTTATAATCCACACACTTGTACATTGACATTTCTTACGAGAATGACTGCAGTGCCCTATAATGGTCGAAATTTTGAGAATAAAAAACAACAACAAAATTTTAATTTTAAATAATTAAAATTTCAACTTTGTAGATGAATAAGGCTTTAAAGGTTGACTTAGAAGGCCAGTGACTAGCATTATAGCCACCCTTTGATTTAACTTGGAAAGTAATGAAAACCTTAGGAAGTACTAGTACAGAGGAGGAGATGTGAGATAAAATAGAGGAGTTGAATCAGCTAAAAACTAAGTCTGGGGAGTGTCCAGATGAACACATGGGAAGAGAGGCAAGGGAGCTAAAAGGTGGTAGCATGACCACCTAGAATCCAAGGCGGCCACTGGTGACGTCACAGGAAAGAGAGCAGGTAAGAGACTTTGAAGTAGGTTGAGAGGGGGGCACAGCAATGTGTTGAGTGGATTAAGGCAAGCATGCAAAGGAAATGCAGTGGAATCCCATGCATGTTATCAAGAGAAAGGAATGGGAAAGGAGGTGGAGCATGATACTTCACAGAGAAGGGGGATTTTAATAAAGGAACAAAATATTGAACAAAGCATACTGACTTTCATGTAGGAAGAGAACGTTTTAGTAATTAGTTGAAGAGAAGGATGGCTAGTATAAATAAAATTGCAATGCATACTTCAAAATTGCTTTAAAAATAAATTTTATTGTGTTTAACACAAAATGATCAAATTAAGTGATGGGCTGATTTAATCACCCCAAATTGTACACATATCAGTACATCATATATACATAAATTTGATTGTCAATTAAAAACTAAAAGAAACTACAACACATGCAATTTTTTATTACAAATCTGCATGAAGCGTTTCTACCCATTTACCAGTATCTTAAAATTAATGATCTGCCTCCTTTACGCTTCCAACTCTCTCCTGAAATTTAGATTTGGATGAAAAGGACATTCAATGTGCTGAGTAACAGAGAGCTCCCTATACTTCTTGTTCAATAGTAAATGCTTATTTAACAAAAAGACTCAAGACACTGCCCTCCTTAAGCTCCAAAGTACAGGTTACTGTCCATGAGATACAAGCCCATGGAAGGTCTATTCTATACCCACCCTTGCTGGCCATCAAAGAACTGGTTGGATTAAAACTGGAGATCACAGCCCATCTGCCCCCACTGGAGCTTTATGGGAGTGCTTGGGCTCAGTGCTCACATTCTGAAGGGTGAGACATTAGAACCGTTGCATTATATTCTCACTGCAGATTTCTCATCTTTAAATCTACAATGAAATGTTTCCTTGTCAGGGTTTATAAGTTGCCCATAGGAAATAGAGTTGAACAAACAAATCCTCCATGTATAACACATACTCAGAAAACAGATTTTGCTTTTGTGGATTAGATCTAACCTTTAATGGAATAGAAGCTCTCTCCAGCATGTTGAGGACATCATCTGTAAATGGTCTTAACACCAGGTTAAGGTTTGGAGATATCCTAGGGGTCACAGAGGGTCCATGTGGTATCCTCTGAGTGTTGTGATGAACGTGATTATAGACTGAGAAGACACATCAGATGCTGTGTTGTTCCTGAATCCTTGTTCCTTGGGTTTTCTGCATAGAAAGTCAAGTATAGTTTCTATGCAGCACAACTGCATGCAGATAACTTAGGCTACTTATTTTTCCTTTACCACTAAATATCTCTTTTATTCCACTCCTCATTCTGCTGCCCAGCCTCTGCCATAGACAGGGCTTACCACTGGGATACTTGTGTATTTTGTGATATGTTGTAAATTGACTGATGTTGAAAATAATCATTGTCTGAGGTAATTGACACTAAGTCTCTGTGTCAAAGCTTCCTTGTGACATTTGATATGAATGAAAGAAGCCTGGTGGGTGATGATGTAAAACTTTTTGGTGCTTCCTTAGAAAATATTACTTTAAGGTTTACTTTTGATTTGTTTATGCAAGTCCCTTGGGGACAGTATGCACTGACCTACTTAGTTACTCATAATGCCAACTTGAATGGTGACCTTAGGGCTACTGTGGCCTCTTTTCCTTTAGGTGACTATGAAATGGCATGGACCTATGATAGCTCTGCCCACACAATTTCACTCCATGTACTTTTAGTAAGAAGGTTGGGACTAAACAAAGCTTTCATTCTAGTTCTTACATCCTTGTCTGCCACCAGGGAAATTGATCCAGAAATCAAAATGTATATTTTTAAAAGGCACCAAAATTAATCAAAGAAATAAAGCAAGCCTCTGTTGATTTTTCATATGAGCTTATATATGAATATTACAAGTGAAGGAAATAGTGCCTGTTGCCCGTTTGTGTCTTTTCTGGAGATAAAAGAGTGAATACACAAATCAGCATCTCCGTGAATGGGAAGACAAGCAGTTATTTCAGATGTATATTCCAACAATTGACATGCACAGACTTGTGAACGAAGGAAGTGGGGAGTAAGGGCCGAGCATGATGTGGTTCTTGGAGAGTGAGTCCTGAGAGTTGGAGTTAGTAAGGACAAAGAATGTCCAGGGACAAGGAAGAGATTGCTAAATATAGACTCTGAATGAGGGTAGCTGTCAGGAAGCCATGAAAGGGCAGGGTGAATAAAGCATGGGAGCAGGAGTCACACAATTAAACCACAGAAGTAATAGTTCCAGAATGCAAATAATCTTATTTTTTTATCTAGGAATTTATATATTCCATAGTCCAATTATACAGAGAAGTACTTGAGGATGCATGTATGTACATGTGCGTTTGCACAGAGGATTTAACTTATGGACAATTTTGTTTGAAATAACACGCATGTAGGCAGATCAAAGGCAAACTGCACCATTTATCACAGTTGATTAATGTGGCAAGAATAATAGATTTTCATATAAACTGATATATTTTGGTTCTCCACTATAAGATGGAGTTATTCTATAATTCTGGGGCTGAGATAAAATTTGAGAAAGCAGGGATCTGTTTCTCATTTCAAAGCACAGATTACTTTCATTAACCTAACCTATGCTGAAGACTGAAAATTTAATTTGGATAAGAGAAAGGAAGTGGGCTTCAGTGTACATCAAATACTGGAGTAGAACTCCGCCTATTCTATAGAAAGTAACACAAATGCAGAAGAACCTGCAACTCTGTCTGACATTGGCAGCTGAACATGCTTCTGGCTAAGCAAAGAAAGTTAGGATTCTAACACAGAGAATGCAAAGTGAGTAGTTGATTTGAGCAGAATCCTGAGACCTGAGTAGCTAGAGTTAAAAGAGCATTTAGAAGTGAGGGTGTTCAGGAACTGGCTGACCTTTATCCTCAGTTTCTGGACAGGAGAGCCTGGGGCTATTGACTGACTTTTCAGACCTATCTTTATCCACAGATTGATTTAAAACCAGCCCTGGAAACTGTGTCTGTGTAAGGCTTAGGATTGCACATAGTCTCTTTCTTTCTTCAAATAATAAAATAGGAACTTTCTTCACAAGGACATAGTCACAAACACAGTAATCAAAAAATCAATGCAATACACTCACCGGAAGTCAGAAACAGTATTTATTATGCCCTTATGCCATCTTGTTTGATCCTGACTGCAGTTGTAAGAAATGGCTATTATTTTTCTTGATTTTACAGAATGAGAAAGGTCAAAGTTAAGGTGTGAGGAACAACTTGCTGGCTATCATAAGGTGAATGACCAGCAATCTGGGCATGCTAGCATCTGGGCCATGAGTACAGCTGGGTCTGGGAGGCAGTGAGGCAAGCTCTGCCATAGGCCAGTTATAAATGCAGAAGAGACACACAAGCTCTCTCCTTGATTCCTAGGCTACTGATAGTTTTCCAGGAGCATTAGAGATGCCCAGATTCTACAGTTTACTAAATGGTATATTATGCTCAAAAATTCAATACGATAGTATCAAATATCATCTAATAGATCAAATATATGAAAAAATAGAAAGTGGCGTGCATACCGTATTTATGTGACGTTGCACCTAGATGGGCAGGCACAGCATTGTCAATCCATAGACAATAACTCTAAGAAGCATTGCTATATTAATTTCATCCAAAATCTTCCACTTTTGCAGGTCAAATTGGAAGAGATTAGTGTGTTTAATGATGCATGAGAGGCAGAGTATATACACCCACACTGCTGTACAGACATTCAGGGGGCTTTTGGGTATTTCTAAGATAAAATGAACACAATTTTAATCTGTCTCCTCTAGAAATAGGTTCGCAGCCAGACTTGCACTGTGTCCACAGGAAAGTTAAAGGACTTTATTACATTTGTGTCATATAAAACATGGAATCAAACTCGTTATCTGCTGAGATATAGCCCGTACTTGGATACTGCTTAGCTTCTTTAGAACTGTAGGATGCACCCACCCTTCCAGAGCCGCCTTTTGAAAGGACATGGACATGGCAGGAAGGCCATGACTGAAGAACGTGAGGAGCACATTGCCTCATGTACTGTGAACAGTATGTGTCTGTATGTGTTTATTTTTGGAGACTGTCTGAAGAAATAACATTAGGAGTTGCCAGCTTTGGGTAATAGGAAGAAGGATTTTAAATTTTGACTAATTTCTTCTCTATTGTTCAAATGTTATGAAAACTATCTTTTTTATTTATAAAAATCAACTTTTGTTTAAAAACCCATCACTTGATTTTGTTACAGTTTTATTCTTAGATGATACTATGATCTCGAGGTTAGTTTGTCCAGGCTTCTCACTCCAGTTTCTACAAATCCTCCTTAGGATGAGAGGTCCAAAGTTTATATACCTGGTAAAGAGAGCTATAACAGTACATCCTTCCTCCAGATCTTCTTCCACTGTGGGCTTTTGCTTAGAATGCTGGGCATTCAGAAAGATGCCATGGGATAAGGCATGGGCTCACTTTTGTTGATGCCATGACTGATAATTTCCTCAAGGAAAAAGAAATCTTTACATGTAAACTATGTAAAAGCAAAAATTCTTGTGGTAAATCTCTTTTCTAACATGGGTTAAGCAATGAGAGGCTAATTGGATATAAGTGAAAGCAAAATTTAACTTGATCTGATCTACAAAAAAAGAGTTGAGGCAAGCGTACTAGCACTGTTACAGATATCCAAAGGCTTGTTTAACCCAAAGCTCCTATTAAAGATATAGTGACCTAATTGTTGGCATTCAGAGATGTGAGTAATTATAAATCAGACTGTTAATTAGACCTGGCCTAGAGTTATACATGCTCATGGGATACAGTGCTATGCTTTAAATGAAACTACTCATAAGAAGAATATTTAACTGATAGTGGAAAATATGCTTGTGAGATCCTCTTTAAAACTATATAGGTTTCTCAGATCTGCCCACAGATGAGCAGACATGATAGAGATCTTTTATACCTCATTTTCATGTGTATAGTATGAACCAGACACTAATATAGGTAAGAAAAACATATTAACATCTATTCTTTCTTAAAGTATTACCATTAATAACTCCTAATTCACCTGTAATAATATCTACATATCCTGTTTCCAATGTTTTTAATGAAGAGAATCATACTTCCTAAATTCCCAACATCTTATCTCTAACCTCAACAAAGGAGATTTTGCTGTAGACATTAATCAGTTTCCTTCTAACTTATAAGCTAAACACTTTGGGGACAGAACATTACTGTACATATAAGATTCACCATGTGTCCCAAAGG
Source organism: Rhynchomys soricoides (assembly GCA_019843965.1). NCBI lineage: Eukaryota > Metazoa > Chordata > Mammalia > Rodentia > Muridae > Rhynchomys > Rhynchomys soricoides. Next base: position 4,759,094 of record JADRCH010000081.1, on the reverse strand, counting down.
CAGAATGGGCAAGAGATTAAAAAGAAGATTTGGTGGCTTTTTATAATGTGCTTACTTTCACTTTTATATCACAGTTAGCCAATAGCTTATATTGCTTTGTTAATTTCAAACAAATGTTTTTATTATACTAAATAACCTAGAAATGGCTCAGGGGTTAAGCATGCTCAGTTTGCAAGCATGGGGACCTGGGTTTGAATCATTACCATCTATGTAAACTTGGGCACGACCATATGTGCGTGTAACCCAAGTGCGGTAGACAGGTGAATCCTGGGAGTGTGCCAGCCTACCAGCATATCATAAATGTTGAGCTGTGTATTCAATGAGAGAGCTTGTGTTGGTGGGACAGGATGGGAAGTGAAAGAGAAGGATACCTGGTGATCTCTTCTGCTCCCCATTGGTGTTTGTACCCCCTCTATGCAGGTGCACACACATATATACCACATCCACATAAAAGGTAAAAAAGTAAGCAACCGGTCTTCCCACATGGTATGGGATGAAGTGTTAGATGTGTTTAGGTCATAAACACATGTTTCTCCCTGAAGTGAGACATGCTTAAGGCATAAACCCTAGTATCTCAAAATGTTATCTTATTTGAAAGTAGTCACTGGGAATGTGTTTAGTTAAGATGAGGTTTCACAGGGGGAGAGTGGGTTCATGGTCTCATAGCATGTACAATGACACCCCTGTAAAGATGGAGACACATATCTGCAATGCCATGTGCTTCCAGAGGCATTGAAGACAGTTTTGCAGTTGCAAACTAAGGAGTAACACATGGTAAGCTGACAGCCAGAGCTGTAAGGAGGCAGAAAGGGTCCCCACATGTCCTATGGGGAGGCTGGCTCTACTCTCAGCTTCATTTTGGACTCAGCCTCCAGACTAGAAGACCATATATTTCTCCTACCCAGCCCATGGTCATATAAGGCAGCCTTAGGAAACTAGCCTTGTGAATATGAGAGTATGCTGCTTTATAGGCACAGCCCATTCTCTAAGAAATGCTTTCGATATTTGAAGGCATCAGCAAGCTAAAGGGTCATTACCATGCTGCTATGACTCCATTTCCTGAGTTTTTAAGTATGTAGGCTAGTATCCAGTAGCTGTGCTTATATATAGCAAAGTCATACATAAAACACATAGCCGAGAGCCTGGTATAGAAGAGTGAATGTGTAATAACATGAAATCTTTCATATCACCTCTAAGTGGAAGAGGATAGGAGATGCTACAGGAAATGCCTTGTGTCATCTGCTGTGATTAGTCTCCAAGTAGGAGAATCGAAACCTGTGTTACAAACTATGTTTATCCTGCTTTTAACCAACCAGTCCAGAGGGAAACAGGATTTTTCCAACTTTCAAAGAAAGCTCCCTTGGTTTATGTTTCTATTTTGCTTCATTTGGGCTTTTGCCCCCTCTAAATGAGAACACCATTTAGAGGTTTGTAGATTTCTGCAAGTTAGTACATTGACTTTAGATTAGGAGCTGATTATTCTTTTCCATGTGGGAGTAGATAGCTATTTTACATGCAGTAGCTTGATACACACAGTTGCTCTGAGTTGACTCTTTTTTTCCCCTAATGTCTCCTCTTTTCATTTCATGCATCAGTTGTCAACAGAATTTCCATTAGAGTTCCTGACTTCCCCCAGACAACTGAGCTATCCTCAAGTGTTCCCTCCAGTTCACCTAAGAACCTAATCTTTGACAGGTATGAAGATTCTTTGCAAGTTCAGTTGGCTTACCATTCAGTCTGCTTTCACACTCACAAATCTTGGACATCCAATTCTCTGATGGTGTGTGTGTGTGTGTACTTGTAAACTAGTTCTTGCTTTCCTTTTAAATAATTAAACACTCTTCCTCCGCAATTTCAAAGAGTCTAGATGTAAACTCCTGTGGAGCACCTGGATCCCTGTGGGTGACCATGCAAAAGCTGTTTTCAGGCTGTCCCTGAGAGTAGGTGTTAATGTATCAGAGACTGGAGATAGTGTAGGAGGGTGAATGAGACAGTAGGAACGAAAAGTGAGAGCTGGCACTGCTTTGAGAACCTTGCCTGGTCTGTAGTGTGGCTCAAGGCTGGTTCTGAGTGGAAATTTCATAGCAAGATCACCTTTGTGCTCAGTGTAGACTTAGAATTGGCCCCGAGAATGTCATTGTAGAAAATAGTTGTATGTGGAAAAAAAGGACCATTCTCTTTTTCTGGGCCCTGATAATATTGAAGATGGTTGGGAAGGTGAACCAAGAGAAGACAAAACTAGGCCACTATCATGATAGTGTGGCTCGTGTCTAGACAGTTGTCACATTGATACGGATATATTTTAGAGAAACACGTTAACTCTTTTGGCCAGCAGTCTATACCTGAGGCATTTACTAAGCAGAAGCCTCACTTCTCTTCTTGATAAATACCCCTGCTTACACTCTGATCTATGTCCATGTGGCAGCATGTCATAATGGCTGTACTTCCTTGTGAGAGGTCTTGGCTTCTCTGCCATCTGCATACTGATGGCATCTGGATGTGTATTCACAACAGTTGTGTCTGGAAATTTATGCCAAGAGCTGGTTGTCTGTCTGTACTACAGCCAGACAGATGGTAGGACTGGACATATCCTGATAAGGGTAGGAGAGATGAGGTGGTAAAGCTGCAGAGCTGTCGGTGACTATTGTCCAGCAGCATCCTAAGAAAATAGCTATGGTGTTCTAGTGCGTAGAGTAGGTACCTGAGGGAGGCTGACAGGCACTAACTATGTTTCCTCCTCTCTTCTGTAGTCTGCATTCTCCTAAAGGAAAGATATTATTTTTTATTTCTTCAGTGCACCTATTGTTTAAACTGGCATAGATATGCATGCTCAAGATGGAGGAGAGTGAGAAAATCCTATCACCCTTACTGTTCACGTCATTAGTGTGTTCAGTGTTACTAGCTGCAATAAAATATTCCAAACATTGTATTTGAAGGTAAAAATGGCCAAATTAAACTATCTTTAATGCAAACTACAGAATTAGCGTGAAATTAATAAACAAATCCTGGAGAGAATAAGCTGGTATGTAACATCAACACAAAATACTCAAGGCGAGTGTGCTTGCCTAGGACTGTTGTCATGGTGGTTTTCAGGAGAAGGAGCCAATCATTATCATAAGGCAGGAAATTAAAGCCTAGAAGAGAAAAAAAGTGTTTTCAAAAGGACTGGAGAGCTGCAGGGAAAGATGCCTCTGGCATCTCAACTGGGGAGAACTTCCAAGAAAAGTATCTGGTTTAAATGAGAGATTTCCTTTTTGTTTTTCAACTTTCAGGATCCTTAGAAAACCCAGTATGGGCGAACAGGTGAAAGCAGAAATGTCAGCCACTAAGTCAGGCAGACACCCTGAGAGGCGAACTCCTAGGTTAATGCAACTTCAAATGACTTTTCTTTTGTTTTTGGTCAAACTTTACGACTCTAAGGGAGCATGCCTAGAGGCATTCTGTCTGCTGAGTTACCTTTCAAATGCAGGTGCCATGACCTTGAGCTAACAATGTCCCCAAGTGTGTCTACCTTCTTTCACTCTTAAATTATGACCTTAAATTGAGCATGCTCAGAAGTTTGCCTTTCTATATAAATATATTAGGCTCCACTAATAAGGTTATTGTTTGGGAAATAACTCAGATGTTCTCCTTGCCTGTTATAATTATTACATATTTCTGTACTCTGCCATATCTTGGTCATGTTTGTTTTGGCTTCATAGTCACTAAAATCCACACCCATTATGCATGGCTACAGTGAGGAACGGATGCTGTGGCCTACACCATGGACTGTATTTTCCATGGTAATAGATCAGGGCTCTGCAGCACAGGTGTTAAGTCTCACCTATGTGTTGGCTATGGCAAAGTTCATTAAACCCATTTGAATTTGTTCCAGCCCCCTCACAGTGCTCTACCTTGTCTGACATACTCTGATGACTACCAAATTACTTACTGACCTTTGTATACCATGTGGGAGATGAGATGAATTAAATCGGTCTATTAGCTGATGTTCTTTAAATTTTTTCAGTAAATGTTTTCACTATCATTAAGTCATTATATTATTGTATGGTTTTATGCTAGAGTTAATGAAGTCAAATTAAGAACTGCCAAATAAGCACTATTTTAGGTCAAATTGGCTCCTTTATTCTTAATAGATATACATGAAGTTAAAGCCATTGTATTAAAGCCAGTGGTGCCTACCCCTGTTATTACAGAGAGGGCATTAAAACATGTCAGTACAGCATTAAGGAATGAAGGCAGAACTCCGCTGTTGCACTGTTTAATCAAGAGTGAGTCCAAATTTGAGTTCTCTGCCTCATTTCATGTGTTTTCCATCGGTCTGTAGTTTGTGGCTACTGTCCTGTCTGTTTTATGTCTGGTGTGTGTGTATGTCTGTGTGTCTGTGTGTCTGTGTGTGTCTGTGTGAGATCTATCTATTCCTGATTCCTGTGCCTGTCTCTATTCTGACATTGAGCCTGTTGAATGAGGTGTGTGTGTGTGTGTTTACGTGTGATGTTTGTCTCTAACAAAGGGGCTTTGCTCTGTATTTATTGAGCAGCAGATTCATGCTGTGTGTATGGGAACGGACCAATAGATTCCTTACCGAAATCTTTAACAGAGTTTTGCAAGGGAAGAAGTTATTTTCCCCAACTGACCAAGAGTAACACTCAAACTAGCCTACAGGTACTATCAGTCCATAGCCACATGCTGTTTCCAATATTTATGGACATCTGTTTTAAGGTTGCTTTCTATCCACTGGCTGCTTTAAGCAAGTCAAAACCACAACACAAACACATACATCCATTTATTCTGGGTCAGGGCATGGAAGAATAAACAATTTAAGCTAAAGATATACATTTAGCTTAGGTTGTAAAAGCTGGTTGTATAGTAAACCCAAGGCCTACAAAGCTAGATACTTGTTCTCTCTTTTTTGTTTTATTTTTTCTTTCTGACTCAATTTATAATCTGCTTACTGCCCCTTCCCACACACCCCCTCCCCCAATCCTTCCCCCTTCTCCTCTGAGAAGGGGCCCCCCCCCCCCCGATATCCTCCCCACCCTGGCACTTCAAGTCTCTGTGAGGCTAGGTGCTTCCTCTCCCTCTGAGGACAGACAAGGCAGCCCAGCTAGTAGAACATATCCCACAGACAGGCAACAGCTTTTGGGATAGCCCCTGCTCCAGTTGTTCAGGACCCACATGAAGGTCAAGGTGCACATCTGCTACATATGAGTGGGGAGGCCTAGGTCCAGCCTGGGTATGCTCTTTGGTTGGTGATTCAGACTCTGAGAGGTTCAGGTTAGTTGACTCTGTTGGTCTTCCTGTGGAGTTCCTATTCCTTTGGGGCTGGTGGAGAGGTTCCAACCAGCAGCTGACTCAGACAGATACAGATACCCACAGCCGAACAGTGGATGGAGCCTGGGGGACTCTTAAGGAAGAACAAAGGTTACTTGTTCTCTTAAAGAAGTTCTCAACCTTCCTAATGCTGTGAACTTTATACAACATAGCAGGTTAGGTACATCACAATCTCAGATGATCTCAAAGCATGGCTACACTGTTCATAAAAAGCTCATTCACTTCGAAGGGAAGAGATATCTTCAGAAAAACATATCAACAGACCTAGCTGCCATGGGTTAAGATGAGTTTACTTCAGTTTGCCATATAGACAAGGATCTCAAGTCATCAAGTTCTTCTCAGAGGCATAAACTCTAACAGGCCTTACTTTTATCTCATGATACTGTTTGAGGGAGGAATGGCAAAATAGGGCATCTGTGCTTTTATAATGCTGATTGGTAGATCAGCAGTATTTGTCTTATACACACACGGACACACACAGACATACACATGCACACACATATACAGAGACACGTATACACACAGACATACACAAGCACACACATATACAGAGACATGTATATACACAGACACACACATACAGATACACAGATGTGCACACACGCATACACAAACACTACTTTAATAATGTACTATCTTCTATACATGTGCGTATGATTAAATATTAAATGCTATCTTAGTAGAAAATAAGTTAAACATCTACAAGATGGACGAAAGAGTTTAGGACAGGATTCATGTGGAGACATTGGTATCCATCCGCTAATAGCTCATTAGCATGGGGAGACTCAGGTGAGCCAGTCTCTCATTGACAGAGTGGTTATGGAGTAGGGATTTTAACCAACACACCGGGTGGTTTTGTGCTGATTGTCTGGGGAACACTGAGAGAAGACCCTTATTCTGATGAAATGACTGTCCCCTGGCTCACATTTCCAAGCAAATGCTGGTCCATTTCAGCAAGCTTCATTCTAACAGCATCACGTGAGCAAGTGATAATAGATAGCAACTGTGAGAAATGTGAAAAATGGCTTCTCTGTTGCCGAAGCACATTGATAAGCCGGTATTATTCTTTGAAGTTCCAAGGGGACCCCTGTTATGGAGGTTTGATAATTGTACCTCAAAGGAAGCATTGTAAGTTAGCAATTGCAAAATGCGTCACATGTTCTTGGTGTTAACTGGGTGCTGGTGTAATGGCTCTTCAGTTGGGAGCATGTATCGCTCTTGCAGAGGACCCATATTGGGTCTCAGAGTCCATGGCAGAGGATCCTAACCACCCTTACAATCAGTTCCAGGGGATCCTTCTGTGGCTTCTGAGAACACAAGCACACTCCCGCCCATATCCATACACAGACGTGCATGTGTATAACTAAAAACAAAAATAAGCACCAGCTAGTCATAGAGGCACACGCCTTTAATCTCAGTTCTTAGAGGGGAGGCAGATGTCTGTAAATTCAAGGCCTTCCTGGTCTACAGTGTTCTTAAGGCCAGCCCTGGCTACATAGACTCTGTCTTAAAACAGCTGGGGTTACAGCCACAAGTCTCCTATTTGCTGTTTTATCTTAACAGACTGAGATGGCCTAAGGGCTTAAAGAACTAAGCCTTCTCCTAATCCAAAGAAAGAAACAACTTCCTACTCTATTAACCTTTTTAAAACAAATATTTTGGAAATGAAAACCACAACCAGTCAAAATGTAGAATTGTGGAGGCCAGCCCGGAAGGTTGCATCTACAAAGCACTCCTTTGCCTAACTCTCAGGGAGTGTTCCTCAGGAAGAGGAAATGGCATAGCATTAAGAAGCCAGAGAGAGGATCAGAGAGTTTTCTGTAATACTGTATCTCCTACACCCATGGAATCTCAGCAACATGACTGCCTAAACATTAGCGGAGCATGGACAACAACGGACATGCCAAAGTGGGTGAGGGGAAGATCAGGAGGCCTCAACCCTGCACAAAGAACTACAGGCAACTAAGGAGTGCTAAGAGAGGGAGGAGTCTTCCCTGGGAAGAGCCTACCTACTTGTTATCCACTCCTATAAAGCCCTGAAAGCAGGCACACAAGTAACATTTTACAGACTAGGTTATGCTTAGAAGTGCATATGTATTCACACACACTTACATGCATGTAACAACAATTAATGAAGAAAAGGAACCATGAATCTGAGAGAGAGCAAGGACAATTTGGAGGGAGAAAACTGAAGGAGAAAATAATATAATTATATTATAATCTCAAACATAAAAGAAATAGAAAACACACAAAAACTTTTCTGTATGGGACTTGGCGCAGGCTTAGATAACACTTTCCACACAGTTTAAAAGAGAACCTGGGCTCGCTCTCTCTCTCTCTCTCTCTCTCTCTCTCTGTGTGTTTGGTTTTTGATGGTGAATGACAGAGATAACATCTTTGTTCTCAGGAAGAACACAGGTTTCCCTCACTTTACAAAGTGGAAGATAAATAAATAAATAAATAAATAAATAAATAAAAAACAACCCTGCATTAACTCTGCTGGAAATGAATTCTTCTTAAGTATTTGAATCCCCAAATAAGGGCAGTTCTGTCAACCTTTAACTAAATCATCATGAAGAAGAGTTTTCATGATCTGTTTATTCCAGCAACTTAATTCTCAGAGCACTGAGCCAACCTTTAAATCGTATTTGTCTTCTGCAACTGTAATATCTAATGTGGGAGAAGGTTGAAGGGAAGGCAGGGGACCTTGTTCTGAAAACTATTAGGCTTTCATTAAGTGTAATGGCTTGATTGAAATGTCTTAACTAGTTTCAGAGCATCTCAAATCTCAGTTTCTATACGATTGAAGCTCCTTGCCGGAGTCTTTTCTGGTATCCCAAAAATTTCTCTGGCAACATAGTTAGTCTAGGCTGCCTCAGATCCCTTCATAGCTACTTCTTACAGAATCAGTAACAGCCATGCCCACTCTGCCTGCTTACCCTGATATCCAATAAAACATTTCTAGAAATTAATTTGGCCTTGGAATACCCTGTAATGGATTCTCAAAAAGAATAAAGGTATTACACTAACATTCCTTTCAAGTATATAGCTTCACAAAGTACAGCCATCTTTCTTCAAATGGGGTCAGGCCATGACCCATGCCCTATAAAATTATGGGTAGGTCAAACTTCTTTTCAGATGAACTGAATTTGGAATACATTGGAGAGGGCATCATGCTCTAAGAAAGATGGATGAATTCTCCCCCTTCATTGTGTGATGTAAAATCTATTATATTCTGCTGAAAGGGGGACTGTTTCCTACAGTGATGAGCACAGAGTCTCAGGAGCATCAAGGCCATGTGGCAGATTGTGCAGCTGTTGTCAAGAGAGCTGCCAAAATTGCTTCTGATTTTAGGAGACAGATTTGATTAGAGAAGTCTCATTATGATTTTAAAATTTGGTTTCACAGACTATTTATAGAAAAAAAATATTTCTTAAATGGAAAATTCTCCCAAAGGAACTCTTACTCCCCTGTTTGACTTGTATGGAACTAAACTGCCTCTAGGCCCCTGTCAATCCTGAAGCCCCTGGCAAAGTCAACACCCCGCCTTTTCAGAAAGCAATAACAATGACCACAACAACACCAGCAAAAACCCAAAACAACAACAACAACAACAGAAAAAAACAAAACAACAACAACAACAACCATGCAGGCCATATTCCTGGTTGTCTGGCCAATGGCCATCCTGTTTTGTAGTTTCATTCTACTCTGTAGGTTTTAATTTTCAACAGCCGGTTTGGTCAGAGTCATGTAAGCTATCCCAGTTCAACAACAAATAGTCAATCTTCTATTTGTGCACGACATGCAATTGCAGTTGGTGCCCACTAAAGCAAAGCACAGACAAGAAGAGAAGGGTGGGTGTGGTGGAGCTCAGAAGACTTGAGGACAAAGATGCAGCTCTGGGGCATCAGTGGAGGAAGGCTGCTGCCGAGCTCTTTCCAGAGCATAGAGGGCAAGGCTTCTGGTTTTCCCTGGTTCCTTTAGCAGTGAGTGAATTCTAGTTCTGTCCGACTGGGGCTGACCTTCATCTGAGTCTTTCATAGGGCAGCTCCCATGCCCATGCCATGGGTTCAGTACTTGAGGCTTTGGCCTCCCCTCTGTCAGTTCAATCCCTCAAAGGCACCAGAAAGATCTGGAACATAAAGACTAAGAAAGATTAGGGTTCATTGTCTTTTGACTTTTTTTTAATTGAATTTCTTTGATCCCTGATGTTTTAATTAGGAAAATTTAAAACTCTTCTCTAAAATGTTAAAAAAAATTCTTTCAAGTAAAAGTTAATTTGGAGGGCCTGGAGAAATAGGTCAGTGGTTAAGATGGCTGCTCTTCCAGAGGATGGGGGGGCGTTGTTAATTCCCAGCACCCATGGGGTGGCTCACAAGCATCTGTAACTCCATTCTCAGGGGATCAGACACCAGGTCTGAATGCATGTAGTACAGAGACATACATGCAGGCAAAACAAAACAAAACAAACACATAAAAATAAGTAACCTTTTGTTAAAGTAAGTTAGGAGAGTTTTGGTTCCACTTAGCACACAGAAGGGATAGAATAGAGTAATTACCTGAACTTCATAGAATGAACTCCTGTGACATAGCTGGGGCATCTGTGCCTGTCATCGCCGAGACACTGCTCCCCAGCAGCAGATTGGAGTGACATGGAGCTCATAACTGTGAAATGGCTGTCACTGTGGAATATCTGTACCTTTTATTAACTTGAAAAATATTCTCAGAAATAGAATGAATTGTACACAATTGCCACTTTTCTCTTCCAGTGACTCAAATCCTCATTGGAATCACCCTCAGTGATCATTTTTGAAATTAGAATCTTCAAATTGCCAACATTATCAAGATTATACACTAAAGAAAATCTACCCCTACATGTCTTCACAGTAGAAATTGCATCTCATCTTCACAGTAATGCTTCTTAGATGTCATTTCCCATCCTAGATTGGTTGACAAAATATTTGACATGGACAACTTTAAAATCTGTTTAGATGGAAGTTTCCCTGGAAAACAATAAATGATGATGAATTTGAACGTGAGAATTAAATCCTTTCATATTTCACATGAGGAAAGTGACTATATTTTCCTTTTGCTCATGTTTCACTTAAAAATTCTTGGGTAGATGTTCTATTCTATTTGAAGATTTTGTATTAAACTACTATGCAAAGTATTTTATTACATTTATACTTTCTGAAACAAAATAGTATATTCATGTACCCACATGATATAGCATTCTTCCTTCTATTAAATGTTAACTCATGAAGCATAGATTTGCATAGGAATGTCTCCTTAAAGTGTAACTTGTCAATTTAAATATAAGTATATACGGTAAATTTAAATTTGCTATTGTTGCACTCACCATGGCAAAGGACTGTAGATTTATCATAGACTTTCTGCCAGACAATTGTGTGATACAAAACTTATCAAGAAGAAACTAAATCCCAAGCCCTATCAAGATGAAAAATGTAACTGTCCTGAGTTTAAGATTATATCTTAGTTTAACATATGAGACATCTTCTTGCACCAAGGGCTGGTTCATGGGAAATTCTGCTTGTCCATTTTCTTCCTCTCCCCTCTCCTTTTCTATCTCTCCTTTTCACCTTCCCTCCCCCACCTCCATTGCCTGCCTGATAGGAATATAACAATATTTCCTATCGTGATATAAAATCAGTCCCCTCATAGCCTAATGGAGGCAAGATAAGCAGAAACAAAAATGTGGTAGAAGTGGGTGTAAGCTTACTGTGCAGCATTACCCAGGGACTGTGGTTTTTGTCCTGAGCACTTTGATTTTAAAGCTAAGGAACAGGAGATAATAAACTAAATGACAACAACAATGACAACAAAACAAGAAAACCTTGAGACCTGATCGATTGGGAATCTTTTATGAGATTTAGAATATTAGTTAGGCTATCTTGAGTTGAGTATTAAAATATAGAAGAAAATGATTTGACCAATGCATGAATGATGTAAGGCCCTGTCATGGGAAAGCATGGGTATTCATTTACCTTCAAGAACTATTTGCATGCCATGGCATAAATTCAGCAACTGTCCTGCAAGATTCCCAGTGTTTCTACCCCAGTGTTTGTGTTTTTCAATGCCACATCTACTCTGTACTATACCACTGGGTGATTTCAAGATCCATGTTGAAAACCAATGCACTTTTTTCATTTCTGGCTTCTGTCTTTGCTGAAGGCATATCTGTTCACCAGCAGCAGACACACCAGACCCTGTCAACAGACATTACTTTCTTTGGGGAATCGCCCCTCAGGCCTTTGCTACCCACCTTACTTTACATTCTAGGATTGCTGCTTTTCAGCTTGGCCCGTCACATGCTACTCTGTATTTGCCTCCTGTCTCTGTCTCTTAATGCTTCTTCATTTTCACACTCTGAGTTCTGCTGTCTGCCCACCAGCTTTGGACTCTCTTCCATGGACTGGAACACTTGGGACTGCATTGACTCTGCTTCTTTTTCACTTGGCTCTTCAGCTGCTCAACTTGGTAGGCAAAAATACAAAATTAGACAAGACTATTACAAAGTCACACCCATTTAGCTTGATCATTGAAGAAGCATCATCTCTGCCCTTTTTGTGCAACCTTAGCTAGCATCCAACGAGGCCACCGGGACTTGCTTTTCTTCTCTCTCAGTCCTGTCTTCTCTCATTCCCAAAGGTATTGCAAGATGGCTGCAGGCTGGAGAGAACTTTGGTTTCTCTATCTTTGGTTATGTAGCTCAGATATCATGTCTTTCTTCCCAGTCCTCTTCTGATGCCTCCTATCTCTAGGGAATTCTGTCTACTGCCCCTCCTTATTCCTTTGTAAAGAGTCTTAGCCCCTCAGTCTTTCTCAGTAGACCTCTCCCTCCCTTCCAGTTCACCCCAGTTACTCTTAAGCAGGATTAGCTCCCACTCTCTGAAGACAGAACAATCAACTGCTTCTCTCTCCACCCTCCTTTCTCTCTCTCATGCACTGTCACTTCTGCTGCACCACAGGCATTTATTTGTGGATCCCAGCTGATGGTTGGATCTGCACATCGGCTTCTCCTGGTACTTGATTTGTTACCTCTCTTGTTTTTCCTCCCCTTACACGCTGTGTGTCTCTTACCCTTACACCCTGAATTTGAGTGTTCTGAGCTTGTCCTGGTGATTTTCACGCTTGTTTCTTTGCTTAGCATTCCTCACAGTCACCCATTAAGTGTATTTTCATGATCCACTCACACAAGCCTTCCCACAATTCTCACTCCAAAATTGAATCTCAATATTCAGAAGCTTCCTGGACATTTCAACGTAATTTCCCTGTGACTTCTTGTATTGTAGTTCATCTAAAATTGCATCTGTCACATATCTTCCAAATTTTCCCCTCTGGCATACCTTCTCAGTGTTTTTTGTTTTTGTTTTTGTTTTGTTTTGTTTTTAATTTCAAGATTTATTTTAATTTGGGGGAGAAAAAACATAAACACTAATAAAAACCAACCCTTCTGGCTTGACACAAATATAATCCAGCACAATGGCAGTGATCAGTCAAGATTTTGAGGGATTTTTCTTCTCGGGAAATTCACTGTATTGCAGATGATTATCTTTGTGATTTAGTTTGTCTCTGAGTTCAGTGAATGTAAAATGATTTTATTTTTAGCAATTTATAAGGCAATGCAATATCTGGACCATGTCAATTATTTGCTAATCAAAATTCTTTGTCCTTCTAAAGTAAAAGCTCACAAGTAAGAAGTTAATTCAGAAAAAAAATTGGTTTTCCTAGGTAATAAATCTGAAAACAAATTAAGAGTTGACAAAAGCAATCCAATGGTCATATCAACATCACTCAGGCCTTAGATGGATGTACCTAACCCCCTAAATAAAAAAAATTCTCCAAAACTCATTTGCTAGCATGTAGGGATCTGTTTTTTGTGGTTTTCAGGAGATACCTCAAAAGGAACATGGGCATCCTCAGGGATATGTTTGGTGGAGGCAAGGTATGGTGTGTCGGAAAGGGGTGCCTCTGCAGGCCCATGCTGAGGCATCCCTTCCCCCTGAGGTACCAGCCACAGGATGGGTATAGTACAGAATAACATTTATTTAGGGCATGGGGAGGGGAGTTGAAGGGGCAGTGACAGAGAAAGGCAGAGAGAGAAGAGAAGAGAAGAGAAGAGAAGAGAAGAGAAGAGAAGAGAAGAGGAGTAGAGGCCAGCCAGGAGCTCTTGGAGAGAGAGGGGGCAGGGAATGGGGAGAGAAGAGACAGAGGGGGAAGAGAGTAAGAGAGTGAGGAGGGGGAAAGCAGCCCCTTTTATACTGAGTCAGACACACCTGGCTGTTGCCAGGTAACTGTGAGTTGGAGCCTAGAAGAAATGCTAACACTTATAGTTCTCTCAAGAAAACAAAACAAAACAAAAACAAATGAATGAACAAACAAACAAACAAAATAGCCTATACTACTCTTCAGAAAAATGGGTGTTTGTGTTGGAGAGTTCTTTGTATAGCACCTCACTAAGTACGTGAGATTTAGAGAGCCCAAAGGTAGAAGTCTGAAGACGTGGAAGAGAGGAACAAATGGGCAAGAACAGAGACTATGAAGCCCAGTAGGAGACTGGCTGAAGGAAACAGAGGGAAAGCAATGCATTAAATGAATATTTACAGTACGTGGATGAAGACATAAAGCCATTTTTTCCAATTAGACTACAAATATTCTTGAAAATCTTCTTTGCTCACCAGTGCAGCTCAGAGTAAGTAGATCGTGGGATATGCGAAGAATCATCTTTACTAATGGTGCTCATATATTTTGCTTATTGGGTGTTGGTATTATAGCTCAAATAGCATAAAGCAGTTAATGATACAATTGTTTCTTACATTTTTTTCTTTCATTGAAAATAGATTCTTCTCCCATACAATATATCGGAACCACAGTTTGGCGTTCCTCAACTCCTCCCAGCTTCCTCTCACTTCCTCTCTCCCACAGATCCACACCCCCCATCTTCCATCAAAAAAGATCAGGCCTCCAAGAGGACAACAACCAAACATTTCAAAACAAATCTTGGCTTTCTTTCATTTCCTCCTATTTTTCTTTGCATTTTCCTGCATTTCTTTAAAGGATTTAATTATTTTCTCTATTTGTTTATTTTCTGCTATTATTTTTACATAGTTGATCCTAAGGTCTTTTTCTTCTGCTTCAACAATACTGGAATATTCAGGGCCTGCAATGGTAGGTTAGCTGTATACCTATGTGAGATACATTGTCCTGGCTATTATTGATTGTGTTCTTATGCCGGTGTCTAGGCATCTGGGTTTTTTGTCTTTGTTGGCTGGATGTTTTATTCCTTGGTTTCTGTTTCTTCTCTGGGTTTTCAGAGAGTGTGTTTGATGGCTCTGTGTTGCCTTACTCAGCTGGTATGTTCACAGGGAATGCTTGCTGGTGTTGGAGGCTGGAATGCAATGCTAAGTGGGGGAAGGGAGTTCAGAAGGAATGGATGGTCCATAGGATTCATAAAAGATGAGGACAGGGGCAAGGGAGGGAATCTGTTGCTCATCTGAGGAGGAGACTCTGAGGGATTGGATCTGGGGGAACAGATAGAGTGTGGAAAGGGGCCTTGGGCAGCCTACCTGGTTTTCTATCTTTCACATTTTCTAAATGTGTCTCTATGGCACAGTGTAAGAAGGTCAAGACAGTATGAAAACTGTAGTGCCAGATGCAAGGCAATGATATTATTGTGGTGAAGAAGGAACAGAAAGCCAGATAAGCAGACAGGCCCCATTGACAAATGACTGAGCTAGACCGGAGTGTACAGGGAAGGAAGAACGTCCTGTGCCAAAGAAACCCTCCTGCCTCTTGCCTTCTGTTGATCCACAGTTTTTATACTTCATTCTGTTTGCTCATGGCTGTTTAAAAGTTATTGGATGACTGTGCTGGCTAGTTTGATATCAAAGAGAAGAAAAAAACACCTCAGTTAAGAAAGGATCTCCACCAGATTGGCATGTGGGCAAGTCTTTGGGGTGTTTTCCTGATTGATGATGAGTGTCAGAAGATCTAGCTCGCTGTGGGTGGTATCATCCCTGGGCAGGTGATCCTTCATTGTTTAAGAAAGCAGGCTGAGTAAGCCATGGAGAACATGAAAACAGTGTTTCTTCGTGATTTCTGCTTCAGTTGTCTCCTCCAGGGTACCACCTTGAGCCTTACATTGACTTCCTTTGTCTATGATGTGAAAATGTTTGCAAAGTACACCCTTTCCTCTCAAGTAGCTTTTGGTCATGGTTCTTTATTATAGCAATAGAAACTCTAACTAAGACCATGTCTTTGCCTTTGGACACTGCTTTCTACCCATGATGCCTCTGTGCTGATTCCTACATTCCACTCTGCTCTAGAGCATTGCAGTGGCAATCTTTTGAGGTTCTCCATGAGATGTTCTCCATGCACATCATCCTCAGTAAATCTTTGTGGCAACAAGAGGACCTTCATTGCTCCTCTAAGGCTTTACATTTCAAAATTGTGACCCAATGTTTGGCTATGAACTTTCTTTAACCATAACAGTGATGACACTCTAAGGACACTGATCAAGCTTGTTTGCATATTCTTCTGTCAGAATGAAGAACTGTCTTATTCCCTCCATTCCCCTTCCAAAGAAACCCTAGCTGAATTCTATTGACACTGTTAAGATTCTGTCCATTAGTTGCTTCCTCCAGAAAGATTTTCTGTTATGCTGTCTTAATCAGATTCTTGAAAGTTGCCAAATTCCAGAGCTCCATGGGCTACTCTTGACTTCTAGGCATCTCTGGGGTTTATTCAGGTCAGTCTGGACATCTCTACCCAGAAGCCTCCAGTATTATCCCATAGCTACAATGCTATCTAGTCTATCTTGCTTTTCTACACTTCTCCCTAATATAGATCAAGTATTTTTACCCAAAAGGATTATGGCTTAATCCCTGGTCCATAATATCTTCACAAATGACTATTTTTATTAATGAAAAAGAAATGGAGTTGAATGCAACCTTGTAAAAATCCTATCTAAATGATGAGATGTCTAGATACTTAAGCTAATGAAGTGTTATCTCTTATGCTAATCATACGATCAACAACAGCTCAGACTTCCATCTCAGTTCGGAACTACCTGTGCAAAAATACTTCAGGTTTCTAGCTCACAAGAGTCTTGTCTCCTAAACTCCTCTGTTCTCTAAACTTTCACCACTGCATCCTAGCTCTGACAACTTGTCTTAAGCTCTTGCTGTTCTCTTCCCTTCTTGTCCCTGGAACTCAGAGTGTGAGCGGTGAAGGCTGCATTCGGATTTTGGTATGTCTGTGTAATTTTCTTTTGCGCCCTTGTTTCCAAAATGAAATTTGTAGATTTATAGCATCAACAAAGAATCAGATATGACTGCGTTACATTAAAAATGAATGTTTTATTCTTTGTAGATAGGTTTTCAATGGGCTCTTCTAATGGCTATCCATATGTGCGCCTAACTTTGCCCTGTACATCATGTGTTTGTTGCATGTCAGTATCATTAACTTCCAAAGTCTCCCCTTCCTAGGAAAGACTGTCCAGTCTCCTCCATACATAGAATAGATTGGGGAAGGGGGATCTTTTTCTAACCCTGGGTGAAACTAAAATTCTGATGATCCCTTTTGACATATAAATATGTTTTATTTGGAAACATTATGCCAATAAGAGTTTGCTTTTAGATCATTTCTTTTGCAAAATAGCACATGCTTCCCAATGTGCAAAAATCAGTTAGGACTTAGTAGTGTAGGCACACATGCACACACACATGCACTTGCACAGGCATGTGTTCACACAAGTCTTTGTTCCCAATAAGTCCTTGACACCCCTGTCATTTCCCTAGACTTGCCTCATGCAAGCTGCCATTCATCTCGTCTCACTTAATGTATTCTGTTACTGTAGAAAAACACCTTTATATCAATGACTTTGTTGATTATGAGCTCAGGAAAGATAGTAATAGAAACAATCTTATTTCAAGCAAAATATAGAAAGCAATGCAGAATATGCTCATATATGATATATATATATATATATATATATATATATATATATATATATCACATACATATATATGGAGGGTAGTCTGGGCTTTATCCAGGTACCTTTGCATTTTTGTTCATTTGTTACTTTCTCATTCTTATAGTCATTTGTCATCTATGAAGAAGACTAAGAATAGTGTTATTAAAATTATACATATTCTTCATAAAGAAAGAACAACTGCCACCAGCATGAAATAATCCTCACAGAAAGACTGCTAGGGTAAAAAAAAATGTCTCCTCAAGCTGGGAGTACAGTGCAGCAGTTATCTCAGCACTTCTGGGACTAAGGAGGGAGGACCATTAAACAATCAGCCAGGGCTACATAGGAACGCTATAGATCACTGACAGAGGTGGAAACAAGGAAGTGAAGGGAGAGGAAAGGAGAGAGGGGGAAGAGGAGAGGAGGGGAAAGGAGAGGAGGAGAGAGGAGAAGAGAGAGGGGAGGGGAGGAGGAAGGAGCAGAGAGGAGAAGAGAATGAACAAATGTAGAAAGTATCATTGGTGCTGGTGTGGACAATTTCTGCACTCCCTCCTCTCCATTCAGTTGCATTGTTGCCTTACCTACCCAAGTGTAGTGTGGTGGTTGGATTCAGAGAGGTCAGTTAGTACCGGATCTTCCCTGGTTTACTCTCTGATGCTAAGAAGTCAAAAGAATAAAAACCAGACAATGAAGGAAAAATCAATTTAATGGAGGAACTATTTGTTTGAGTTCATGGTTTAGAGGCTATCAATCCATCACAGTGTGGAAGGCAGGGCAGCTGAAAAGGTCCCATCCATCTGCAGTATCAGTGTGATCTTGTTCTGTGGTTCAGTGTGGAAGGCAGGGCAGCTGAAAAGGTCCCATCCATCTGCAGTATCAGTGTGATCTTGTTCTGTGGTTCATGTGCCTTGGAAAAGTAGGAAGCAAAGAGGAGAAGACGTCAGGCTAGGCTGGAATTCTCAAAGGCTACTTTACAAGCTATGCCACTTGTCTTTAATCTCTGATTTCCCAAGTAGACCTACCAGGTTGTGACCAAGTGTCCAAATGTGGGAACCTATGGGGCTTTTCTATTCAAACCATATACAAATGTTGTTCTTATCCATTCATTCAATAAACCAAATAATCCAGTTAAAACATGGACCACAGATCTAAACACAGAATTCTCAATAGAGGAATCTCAAATGGCTGAGCACCCAATTTTGAAAAGCCAGAGAAAGTATTTTAAATAAAAGTATCTTCACACCCACTGATCCTGCAAAAAGCCACACAAGGAGGACATAATGAATAAATAACTAGTTCAAATAATCGTTTAAGTTATATGACATAGTTTGCTTGCTTCAAATTTTGACTTGATCATCATGAGTTTAATTTTGGAGACCAACTCATTGATTCTTTCTCTGTGTACAATACAATCGGTTTCTGGAGCAAGCTGAAGGTCGACACTGCAGTTATAGAATGAAAAAAATAATAAAACTAGTTAACAAAGTCACTCACAAATGTTCACAAGCTCTTAGAACTGGTCCATCTGAGAACCATTTAAAGGGTTAAAAGTAAAACGTAAACTCAGAGAACTGGCTGGTGAACTGACTTCTGGAAAACTGACTTTCAGTGTATTGGCTGTCCAGACAGATGATAAAGTGATGAAAATCATTTAGGATGCTGATCCGGAAGCTGTCTGGATTCTTGCCTCCCCAGTTCAAGGTCAGCACCTGTTCTGCTATCCTTTGTTCTTAAAATGGTAAATGATTCTAAGTGCAAGCTCTCTGTCTCCCTCTTCCTCTCTCTTCTTTCTATTCCTTCTTCCTCTTCTTTATTGTCCCTCTGTCTTCTTCTCTGTGTTCCCTTCACAATGAGTTTCTTCTGCTCAATCACAGCCATGCATCTACTCATGCCGAGTCCATAACTGCTCCTGAGCATTCTTTATTTCTGACCTCAGCACCTTTCATACTATCCTACACACTGTGGTCCTCAGTGAGCATCCTTCCAATGCTTCTAATGCCACCTTAGGGGATACTTTGTTTTGACATGTCTTCTCCTTTCTGTTTTCTCTTTAGCATAAATATAACATGCTTATAAATTTATCCCTGCTTCTCCATCTTATGCTCCTATTTTCTGACCTGTATCAATGCCTCCAGCAATCATGTTTTCACATGAACTATTCAGATGAACACCTCCACGTTCGAGAGAAGTAGCCCCTCCTCTGGGATGTCTCCTTCCCACCCTAGTCCATTAGATTGCTTCCTCTTTTTGTTCCTGTAACATCTTGTACGAGTTCATCTGCACCTTCGTGCCTAAAATACCCTTCTAGAGCAATCTGTTTCTTTTTTTAGTGTAGACATTCAAGTCTAAATCCTGTTCACTATCTCTTGAGAACCAAACCCCATTACATTGTAACTTATCCATGGATAATTAGTGAATAATAGTTAGTGTGCAAGTGAACAAAGGAAACATGTGAAGAAGATTAAAATCTTAGGAAATTTTCTCAATTAAAAATTCAAATAAACTCTTGAGACAACACACTTATTTCATCCCCACTTTTCAGTTTTCTGCATTCTTGCTAATTACATATTTCAGCTAATACCATAGAAATGATGTACACCCACCATTAGATAAGAGAACAATGCAGCACCGAGGACAGAAATTGTTCAGTGTGGTTTTATTTTCCTCACAGTGGTCTAATGCCATGTCCCAGTGGTTTTTGTGAATGTCAATTACTATTGTTTAGTAGACATGATCACAAGTGTAGTATTTTATTAGAACTAATCTTTTTCTAATTATCCATTCAGTGACTTTCTATTATAATTAAATCACTTTGAAAGGTCCTCTGCCTTCTGCAGAAACTCAACAATAAGAAAAAAGTAAACTTAGTTTTGACTGACACCCAAGGGTTTAAATGATTGAACATCTTATCTCAGAATACTCTGTCTTTAGCATCTTTCTTGAGTCTATGTGTTTTCCTGAAATAATCTGTCTGTAGAGTTTCCGTTACTTCAGTTTCCTATAATTCGCCTCCTTTATCACATGGTGCCAGATGCTCAGCAGGTTCTATGTCTTGAGTCTCTGTCGAGACTGTTCTTTTTGAGTTACACCGCATTTACAAGGGCTTCAACCTATCAAGACTCTAATATTCTCCATAAAGCTGAGTGTATCTTCAGGGACCAGACAAGCAAGTTGGTGCTTCCTCATTTCTTTGAGATTTTGGACCTTTTGAGTCTGATCAGGCTTCTCTCTTAACAAAATGCACACATACACTTGCACATGCCAACTGAACACTTAGTCCATAAAATATATTTCTTTGCCTCTCAGGGCCAGGGGCTTTAACTCTTAAAGTAGGTTTGGATGTCAGCTAGTGAACAGTGTTGTGTTGAGACAAATCAAAGGCAAATGGGAGTTGGGGAAGGGCAAGGGCTCATGAACACTACCAAGAAACTCAAACAGGGCAGGAACCTAAAGTCAGGAACTGACGCAGAGGCCTTGAGGAGTGCTACTTATTAGCTTACCTCGCACAGATTCCTCTGCTTGTTTCCTTACAGAATCCAGGGCCACCAGCCCAGAGGTGGCCCCACCCACAATGGACTGAACCCTCCCACATCCATCATTGATTAAGAAAATGCCCTCCAGCCTTCCCTATATCCCAGTCTTTCTCCACTGAAGCTCCATTGTCTCTAGTGACAATAGTTTGTGTCAAATTGATATAAAACTAGCCAGCACAGCATAGACACCATTTTAGGTAATATACATTGTGATTAAAAAAAAAAAAAAAAAAAAAAAACCAAAACCATAACTGGGTTAAGGTAGAGATGGTCTAATGTGAGTGAACAAAAGTCTTATATGGCATAGCTTGCTCTGAATTCAACTTCAGCAGGAACCCAGCACTTTCATATGTACAAGGAAAAAGAGAAAAGGGATGAAGAGCATCATAATAGAAAAATTACAGAGGATTTTAGAATATGATAAAGTATGTGATCAAAAAGCTGGTCAGAAAATTTCTGAGTGCCCTGTGGGTCGTATGCCAGCAAACTAAACATCATTCATTGGAAAAGGGGTGCTTGAGCAGAGACTGGAGCTGATCAGGGCAAAAAGACATCCAGCTATCTTGAGGTAGAGTGCTCCAGGAAATGAGTTAAAAGCCAGAATACCTTTGCCGGGTCTGGGAATGGCACACTCTTTAGCAGAATTGGCTAAGTGGGGGAGGGAGAGCAGTAGAAGATGCAGCAAGGAACAGTGTGTGGCAGGTCTGGGAATGGGGGTGAGACTTGATGAAAGTTCACGGACTTTCTTGCTTCCTCTGCGGACACATCCTCCAAAGTCTCAAGGGCTCCATGTTTGCTGTGACATAGAAAATGCACAGTGTTCTGTGCAGCTTTCCTTGCAAAGGATGGGGTGATTCATCTACATGTATGCTAGCAGATGGTCTCTATAATACTTCAAAATTTTATTCAGTCTCATAAATCTCTGGAATGGAGATGACTTTAATAAGCTTCAAAAGATAGGGAAGCAATCTTTCAAGTCATTAAACGTTCCCTGTTGAATCTTACCTATTGTCTATTGTATTAGACAATGCAGGTGTGAGTTGTTCTTTATGGAAATAATTTTTACCCCAAAAATATTCAAAGGAAATTTGTTAGGTGGAAAGTAGGCATATATAGAATGACCTTTCCTCTTAAGTAGATAAAAGAGTATGTTTATAAGTTTTGTATATAATTTAAAACACAGATGTGTGTTATATAAATATAAAACAACATGCCAACCTTTGCATTTCCTGTTCTAATGAACACATGTAGAATAACTGTGACTTTCCACATATTTTTGTGTATACCACGAATCTATAGAAAAATGTTTGTATATACTGGGTATATTAGTAGCTTCCTGTGTCCTGTACTGTATTCACTATACTTTCTCCCATCCTTAAAATAGCTCTGTATTGGCTGCTGAGAGCACACATACACACACACACACACACACACACACACACACACACACACACACTTTATGTATACATTCATATATGTATAGACATATAAAGTATTGACGCACAGTTGTAGAGGCAAAGAGGACTTTTAATCTGCTATCATTAAGTCAGAGACTTGGAACCTATGGTATAGATCCTAGTCTGCTATTGAGGCTTTTTATTCTATTCAGCCCCTAAATGCTGCGGGTAATGCCTACCCATACGAGGGAGGGCCATCTGCATCAATAAGTCCACAAAACCAGATGCTGCAAGCATCCTGTTTTTTATTATTTCTTTATTTTTATTTTTTATGTATTCACTTTACATCCTGCTCACTGACCCCCTTCCGGTCACCATCTCCCACAATCCTTTCCCCCTTCCCCTCCCCTTCTTCTCTGAGTGTGTCGAGGCACTTCAAGTCTCTGCGAGGCTAGGTGCTTCCTCTCCCACTAAGGCCAGACAGGGCAGCCCAGCTAGTAGAACATATCCCACATACAGGCAACAGCTTTGGGGATAGCCCCCTTTCCAGTTGTTCAGGACCCACATGAAGGTCAAGCTGCACATCTGCTGCATATGTGCCGGGAAGAGGACTAGGTCCAGCCCATGTATGATCTTTGTTTAGTGGTTCAGACTCTGAGAACCCCAAGGGTCCAAGTTAGTTGATACTGTTGGTCTTCCTGTGGAGTTCCTATCCCCTTCTGGGCCGGCCTGCCATCCTTTCTCCTATTCTTCCATAAGAGTCCCTAAGCTCAATCCACTGTTTGGCTGTTGGGGTCTGTATCTGTCTGAGTCAGCTGATGGGCAGAGCCTGCTGCAAGCATCTTAACAGCCACTCACAAATTATTTTAACCATTTGCATGAGCTTTGCTTAACAAACTTATGGATAACATTTACAGGCTCTGTAAAAGAGAATTCTATTCTAATTTGGTAGGAGAATCTCAGACTTCTACTCTCAGCCAACAGAGGTTAAAGAATTCTGTTCAAGGGATGCTGTTTCTTCATTGTGTAACTATAACATTGGTTGTGTGATTTCGACTCAATTAAATCCCCTGACTTTTTAAGCATACTTTGAAAGTATGTAACTAGAGTCCAGTTGAAGGTACAAATGGTTAGCGGCTTGGTAAGTATTAGGTCCTTCATTTGCTGGATAGGGTGTCCTTTATATCCTAGCCTTGTCCCTTACAAATGACATAACTTTGGTGAAATTACTTTCCATTCGAAGCCGTTAGTCCTGGTCTCTAAAGTGGGGATAGTTGCATCTGCATTGTGGAGAAAATTAAATAAGGGTGTATCTTGGACTGCATCAGACTTCAGATTTTGTCAGCTGAATATTTTTACGTTAAAGAAAACATTTCTATCTCTTAAATTAATAGTCAAAGATGTGTCATGACTTTAAGATTGCTTAGAATATCTTACCGTTTGATGTTATAATTAGGTTTTCAACAAGAAATGCGCATTACGGGTCTTGCGTGGTAAGTTGTACTAAACCTCATTTCACCCAGGCAAGTGTTCTGTAGTGTCAAATGCAGACAATTTTGACAATCAGTCCTCTTAGCTTTTGCATGACTTAAATTATTTCTGTTTCAACAATCAGTCTGTGTGCTTTTCCACATGAGTCTTCTCTTCCTAAATTATTTGGTTCCTCAGACCTTCGAAAGAATAGCTAAAAATAGCATATCATTTACTCAGCAGTAACTTAGCATTGTTGTTTCTTAGCATTGCTTGCACTGAAATAGTCATCAAAACTATAATCTTTATTTCCTGGGAATATGCAAAAGCAGCATTAAGTTGGAATAGCACTTGTGGCTAGTGAGCTGAAGAAATGAACCCTAATCAGGGTTTTCATTGTCTACATACGTGCATATAGAATACAAAGTTCTGGATAAAGGACACAGATGATGATATTTCTACAGTTAATCAGATTAGTTAAAGTACCATTCCTTTATTCATCTACCCTTGTGAAAGAGACAGTTGGGGAAACAGCGCTGAGTGTATATTCAGGCAGCTACAGGATTAAAAACAGAACTATCATCCTTTCAAAGTGAGGGCTATAGCCTTTAGAATTTTCCAGATAAAAATCATATTTTCAGAGATGTTTGGACAGCAGGACAGACATATTTGTGGCAATTTGCTTCTCATTCTTTGTGAGTTGTGAGAGATGGGTGTTTATTTAGTAAAAATATCTCTTGCCTTCAAACTGTAACATTTGTTAGCTCAGTAAACCAAAATGTTTCCACGACATCGGGTAGGTGTTCTGCTGTTTGGTTGATAATATACTGTTACTTGTTTCCTACTAATGTTTGGGAAATAAACGTAGAGTTTTAAAAGGTCAGGGTGTGTCAGTGTGGATAATTACAGTGAGGCATCCATACCTGTGGGGTGAAGGCTGAAGTGAAGAGTTTAAATAACATGTATGTTGTGCCAATGATTCTGGGTTTTGATATCCGTATACCCAACTCCCACAGAAGCTGCCACGACCACGCTGAAGGCTGAAGGCATTGACAAGTTGTCCTCATAAGCCTACCCATTCTCGCACTGGGGTCTTGAGCTATGCTTCTCTAAAATGCTTTAAAAACAATGATGCCGAACATTCTACTAGAATTTGAAAGATTTTGAGAGAATAGATGTCTTCCTGATTCCTTTTAGAAATAAGTCTGCAACTGTCTTAAAAGTCCTGAAGAATACTTAGAACAAGTTTTTCAAAGTATAGTTGTGGCTAACAGAATACAAACACACTTTCTCTTACTCGTGTAGGGTTACAGTTACAGCCGTTTAGTAGCAGTACGTTCTTACTTATGTCAGTCACCAGAGCAGACCCAATGTCCAACATACACACACACACATACACACACACAGAGAGAGAGAGAGAGAGACAGACAGACAGACAGACAGAGACAGAGACAGAAAGAGAGCACAAGAGAGAGAAGAGACAGAGATAGCGAGACAGACACAGAGAGAGACAGACACAGAGACAGCGAGACAGACAGAGACAGACACACAGAGAGACAGACAGAGACAAAGAGACAGAGACAGAAAGAAACACAGAGAGAGAGACAAAGAGAGAGAGAGACAGAGACACAGAGAGAAAGAGACACACACAGAGAACAAAATATTAGATTTATTTTTCTCTATAGATGAAAGGTTGGCATTTCACACAGCTATTCATCACAGGCTGATAATTCCTGATTAGATGTCAGGTGCCTGATTCAGCAATAAGCTTTGTATCCATTAACTGTAAGCTGCCACTGGTCATTTTCTACTTTTTATATAAAAAGATGCAAGTCCATAGAACTAACTGAATCGTGCTTATGGTTGAGAGTTAGCAGTCCACAGAGCAGAGCCCTGACTCCAGAACTCACTCTCAAGCCACCATGCTGTGTGCTTTTCTCAAACTCCAATTATAGCAGAATCACCATGAGTTCAGCCAATATACACTCTTTCCAGCAGAATTAGTAGAACGGGCTCATTCAGAGTGGTAGCCTCTAACACACACATTGGGCATCAGGCCTCCCTAAAGAAGTTCTTCAAAAGTAATATGATTCTGGTGTGGTTATTTTTTAAATGCTCTAAAATTGGTACAGCTGCGATTTTAGAGCAAGCCTTGTCTTGTAGGGCATGGATGCTCACAGGAAAGACTCTATTTCTCGTATTTGAATTTTTAATATACTTGGACTGGGACGTAATTATAAGACAACCCATTTACATATTTAACTGTCAAGTAAAAATCGAATGCAAGCTCTGCTTGGCCTCAGTGTCTTTTTAACTTGCTTAAAGTGCTTTTAAGTTTTGACCGATGTTTTCTTCCTTCATGTCAGGGTTTTGTTCTAATGGCTCTGCAAACAGCCGTCCTTGGCCTTCTGTTATTTGTATAAAACTAATTTGGCCCGTAAAAATTCCTTTTGTAGAGATGAGAAGATGGACAGTCAGAGGTGATTAAAATATTTCATAAGAGAAGTCTTTGGCTTTCATCTACCTATTCAGAAAGCCAGATTTAAAAACAATACTGAAGCCTGGAACAGACACCTAGAATAATAATAAGATCTTGCTTCTGAATAATGCAGTCTCTGTATTTATTGAAAGAAAGATGGAAGGTTTCTTCAGTTTAATTCTGCTGATGGGGGAAGCCACTTGGATTTTAGTCCATCGATATATATTTTGATCTGCTGCCAGGTGAAGTGTGCTAACCTGCAAAACAGCAAGAGCCAAGTTGTCTTTAAGTGGAAAAGTGTTGCAGATCAATTGATGTGGCCATTTCATTTTAAATAGGAGGAGGCTGAGCCAGAAAGGAAAACTGAGTCTAGACCTTTGACTCAAACTGGGATTTTCAGTACAGTTCTACGTGTGGCCTCCCTGTCTGTGGATGGCTCTGGTGCTCGTTCTAGAGGAGTCTTTACATTGTCTTTACAAACCCCTACTTTAAGTATAATAAGTGGATATAGATGTTGTAAGTGGAAAATGTGACATGGTCAGGGATGGAACTGTTTAAAACTAAAGCCTTTCTGCATAAATCCAAATGAATTACTTTATTTGCATCCTGAACCGCATTTTCGCTCTATGACATTTGAACTTTGCCCTGGCAACTCCTTAAAACTTCATTCAGGGACAAAAAAAAAAAAAAAAAAAAAAAAAAAAAAAAAAAATTTCTCCCTCTGGTGTTTTAATAAAAGCCTAGTTTCAAGGTGGCTATAGACACTTCAAATTTTAAAACACTTAAGCAATTTCCAAGAAAATGCCATAAATTACATTATCCATAGCCAAGGCAGCTTACTATGTTACAGGGGGGAATAAAGGCTCAGCCATGCAGGGTGGCTCTCATGCAGATATAGAATTGAATTTCCCACTGGAAATCAGATTTTGAAGCACAGATTCCCAAGGAAGGTTTTTAAAGGTGACTCTGTGGCCAGGAGTCAGGCACTTAGATCAAGAGACAAGGTTTCCCTGACTTTGCTGTAACTCAGCCATAAAATTCTTCAGAGATAGAAGTCAAGGCAGAGTGAGCTGGGGTGTGGTGCCAAGCCAGCAGCATTATGGAGGTGCACACATTTCTAAGATAACATTTTAATGGTGTCCTTAAAACAAATGTGGTTCTTACTGACCAAATTGATTCAGCTTAGCACCCAATTAGCAGGAAAGAAAAAGAATAAGAGTAAGATAGGACATGTGTCAAACACTGTTCCTAATACCTAGGCATGGGCATTACCAAGACACTCTTGTGACATTCATTTCCATGGACCCTGTGAGCTGTGCTTACCACAGTCCACTGGCAATGTTCACTCACGGAGCATTATAGAGTAAATGAACTTGTGTGTGGAGGTTGCTCTGGCTGTATCATTTGTGGCTGTTGGCTCCTGGGGTTTCATTTTAGTTCTGTGAGCTGAGCATTATTATTATCAGCTCACCAGCCATCTTGCCAGTTAAGACTTTCTGGCAAGTAAATCCACAGTTGCTTTATCCTTCAGTCGAGGTCAATGCTGGGTATTGAGTAGTAGGTTCTGATCACATGTCAAGATGAATGCCTATCATCATTCATAAGTTACCCTAACCAGTTCTGGGAAGGGAAGAACTAATACAACAAGCTAAGCACCTCTGCAATGCCACTGGTGGTTCAACCTTCTTAGTAAGTGATAAAGCTAGCCCCACTGTGGTGACTAGACCAATTATGAGGTCGAACTGTGTTTGCTTGTCTTCCACTGAACACTAATGATCCTGTTAAATGAAGTATAGAGCTTTCAAACCCAAACTGTATTTGCACTCCTAAAGATTTCTTTGGGTTGGAGGCATTTTAGTGACTGATTTACTCACAGGTAATAATTCTGCAGAAGTTTTTCAGGTCATTGCATCTTAAGAGGTGACAGTCTGTGCCCTTATTGAGGACCCACAGCATAAAACTTCCACAGAGAATTGTTTTTAGCAGTGAACTTTGCCTTGAAAAATAAGTCTAGTTACTAAGCAGTAAATCTCAGACCCATTCCCCTTACAGTTTATTTCAGCACAAGTTGGAGGTGATAAAATTCTAACCAAGAAGTTCACAGTTTTATATGTGACAAAGGACATGTACCTCTGTTTATTTATGACACATTTCTGGATTTCTAAAGCTCTCATTATTATGAAATCAGCTATGACATAGATTTATGGAAAAACAAGCTGTGTTCCTCTGTGTATTCTGAGAAGGAAAGACAGGTGCATTATATACTTTTTGTGGTATGCATTTTTCACTTGTTGATGGGAGATAGTGAAGAATCACCGATACTTCAAACAAGAGCTCAGCAAATGCCTTTACCAAAGTAGAAACACTAAATGTTCATTCTTTCTTCATGTGGAGCCCAGCCTGTATTCACACACACCAAATCTTCTCATTCTTCTCAGTGACTTCATAATATCCCTTCATTAGGATTTATAGAGAGTACTTAATATCCTTCAGGTGCCCAAAAATGTTTTCTATATTTCTAATGTCATAAATAATAATTCAAAGAATACCACCATGAATGTGCTGTTTGACTTATAAGTACACAGCAGAATAAATTTTTAGTAGTGAAATTGCTAAGCCCATCAATACATTGTTTTGTTATTAGTAATTATGTTCAAATTGCCATTCTTAACACTTGTATTAATTTATTCATTTTTTTGTTTTTGTTTTTTGTTTTGTGTTTTTCAAGACAGGGTTTCTCTGTGTAGCCCTGGTTGTCCTGGAAATTACTCTGTAGACAAGGCTGGCCTCGAACTCAGAAATCCACCTGCCTCTGCCTCCCAAGTGCTGGGATTAAAGGTGTGCTCCACAACTGCCCAGCCAATTTATTCTTTTACTAGAAGTATAAGAAGACACAAAATTCCACGCATATGTAAATCAAACTTTTAGATGTCTACCCATGTGTTGGTTTGTTTTTTGGCAACTTGACAGCATATTGACCTGAAGGCAAACTTATGGGGACATTTGCTTGCTTGACTATTGATATGGAAGAACCCAGTCCATGAGGGTAATATTATTGATGGGGAGTGGGTCCTGAGAGGTATCAGAAAGGTAGTCAATGAGGACTTGAGGAACAAGGCCATAATATTCTTCCATGGCCTCTGCTTTGGTTCCTGTCTTGAGTTCCTGCTCTGACTTCCTTTCACGATGGACTATAAGCTATAAGATGAAGTAAACCCTTTCCTTTCCAGTTTGTTTTGGTCAGAATATTCTATCAAGCAAGAGAAAACAAGCTAAGATAGAAATTGGCACCAGGTTGTGAGATGATGCTGTCGGATCTGGCCTTGTTCTTTGGAGAACTCTGGAGGGATTTTGGAACTTTGACCTAGAAAAGACATGAAGTACTTCGAGCTTGATGGGCTGTTCTGAGGGAATCTAGAAGATATGAATGTTGAAAGCAATGCAGATGATAAAAGCCTGGATATAGTTTTGAAGAAATGTTGAAGAGACTCTCAAGGACTCTATCGGGTCTATCACATGGTATTTTGAGTTACAAATATGTGTTTTCTGGTCAGCTGAGGCTGAAGAATTGACTATGGGTGACAAGAGACCAGAACCACTTATATGAAAACTTTGCTGTACTGGAACAATGGAGCCATTTGGCTGAGGCTGAGAGTTCAGTAGAGGTGATTAAGAAGTGACCAGTATTACTGAGGTAAAATCTTCTGGGAAGCCTTTCCTCATGGTCAACACATAGAACTGTTGTCCAGAAGATGAGCAAAACTGCACTTGAGCTGGTAGTCCAACTTGGTAATGTGTAAGAATCTTTCACTTGTTTGGTGATGGATTTTGTCACCATGAGAGCTGCAGAGTTTGAAGGGGTCATGGAATGACCTTGAGGCTTGATACCACAACTTAAGAGGCCATTGGAAACACTTTATCCTTAGATGCAGTGGAAATCAGAAGATTGAAGGGATCATAAAAAGAAGTCTAGCAACCATGTGGCAGGATATGAGTCTCTAAAAAGAGCCCAGGAGAGGCTGTTAGTGACAGTATAACCCAGTTGCAGAAGACTTTAGCAGTTTGGACAGGACAAAGCCAACCTGAGCATAGGAGACAATCTGTATGTGTTGAGGATGGCAGAGCCAGAAAAGTACAAATGTCCAAAAAGTCTTGAATGAATCCCAGACATCTGACCCTGAGTTTTATACTCTTAGAGAGGGAGCATGTCCTGACACACAGGAGTGGGAGTGTGTACTACCATGAGGGAGTATGTGCTACTGTGAGAGGAGCCTGTGCTATCATGGAATATGCTGGCTTGAGTTCTCATCACAGGTTTTAGGTTTCACAGTGAGGTGCCTCTTGATTTGTAGAATTTTCT
This sequence comes from Rhynchomys soricoides, assembly GCA_019843965.1. Classification (NCBI taxonomy): domain Eukaryota; kingdom Metazoa; phylum Chordata; class Mammalia; order Rodentia; family Muridae; genus Rhynchomys; species Rhynchomys soricoides. Next base: position 4,728,529 of record JADRCH010000081.1, on the reverse strand, counting down.
GTCGAGATAGAGAAGAATAAAGGTGGCTATTTCTAGAACCCTAGAAAATGAGATGGTGGTCAAAAGGCGCAACATGATTAAGCCTCCGCTTGTGGCCTTTGTACCTTGTTGGTTCTCCCTGCAGTGTGAGGTGGGAGCTATGCACCCACCTCTGTCTACAGGCAGCATTTCCAGTGTGCAGTCTTCAATGGACAGCAGATGAAGTTATTTCTTCAGTTCATTTTGTGATTAGAGCACTTCAAATAGGCTAAATTCTAAAATGCTATTGTAACCTGATTTCCATTCTGTCTAGAGATTGGTTTAAAAGGACCCCTCAGTACCCAGCCTGGATCTCTTGAGAGCTCAGTTACATCTTCCCAGGATTTCAGGAGATGCGAAGAAGAGCATCCAAGTTTGGTTTCCATTAACAAATTCTTTTAGCAAATTTCTATTTTATTACTGTGATGGAGGAGGGGAAGGGAGAAGTATTTAGTGGCTAGAGTATATATTTTCCATAAATATTAGAAAAGAAATAGTTACCTAGACTATAGTTCGCATGTATTTTGTGTGGTACCCATATGGGATTTGTTTTGAAGGTGCCAAGGTCTATTTTTAACCCAGCTACTTTAAAGCAGGATCAAATTAACCCATGCTTCTCGTAGACACTATAGAACCTCACGGTAGCTTCTAAGTTTTTCCATCTTCAAAGATATAGCTCAAGGTATGTTATACATTTTCATTCCCTTTCTAAAAGTCAACCTTTGCTAAGTATTGTTTACTAGAGGAAACGGTTGACTAAAAAGCCATCTGTATACCCCCAAAATCGAAATCCAGACCTTTGAGAGCTTGAGAAGAATCTGAGACCTATGGGGAACTTTGTGATGTATTTGTAAGTTACTAACATTTGAGCTTCATAAATATCCAACTTCATTTTTTATAAGGCAGTAGCCTGCTTGCATGCACAACCAGTAGGCCATACCTCTGTCACATCCTTCTCTCTAGCCCTTTTCCTTCCTATGGATTCTTACTCAATACAGGAGGAATCAAATTATCTCTATTATTTTGCATGCATTTGTGAAGTGTTTATAAACCTAGGATTCGTAGACATCAAATAGCCCCAGGCCTAATTAACTGTGTAACTTTAGACCAGCTATTAATAGGATCTGTGAAAACTAAAATAATGTAAATGACTCTAGGATGCTCTAAATGAGGTCATGTGAGTAACAAAGTTAGAAAAGTCTGTGGCATGGACTACCATAATAATTATGCACATATGCTCATTATTTCCATAATTATTATTTATAATAAATTGTGAGCTCCTGAAAGGCAGGAAATAAGTTTATTCAATTTTCCTGCATGGCGATTAGAGGCAGTGATTTGCATGAGATAGTATTTGAACAAATATTTGTTCACTGAAGACAAATTAATAAATTATGAAAGGCTACAAGCTGTTAAGATCTTCAGGAAAGAGAGTACTTCTTTTTTCTTTTTTCTCAAAATGCTGAACAAATGATTATTGTTATCACAGGGTCTATGCAATTGGTCAGGCTTGCAAATTCCTGGCGACTTAGTAAAATAATTGAGAAAACCCACATTTACAGTTGATTAAAATGTTTGCTTTATGCCGGGCAGTGGTGGCACAGGTCTTTAATCCCAGCAGTCGGGAGGCAGAGGCAGGTAGATTTCTAAGTTCTAGGTCAGCCTGGTCTACAGAGTGAGTTCCAGGACAGCCAGGCTACACAGAGAAACCCTGTCTTGAAAAACCATAAAAAAAAAAAAAAAAAAAAAAGTTTGCTTTAAAAGAAAAAGTAGAAAGTGGATCTTCTTCAAGCAAGCAACAGGATCAAGCAAGAGGGTTACAGAGCCTTTAGCTCTTTCCCTTGGATCGATCTCCATGGGCAGGGAAGGGAATGGATCCTCTCCTTATCCTGACTGACAGAGTTAGGTTGTTAGAGAACATTGAAGGATCAACTTGAACATCTTCATTTATTCCATAATTTTCAGAATTATATGAGGCATGGGGTAGACCAGAAAGGGAGGACACATTCTTCTAAGAACAGTTGACCAGGGTCTCCAGATCTGTACCCACATTGGTTTGCTTTGTTCCCACATTATACCTAGCAAAAACCCACAGAGCGTGTGTAAGCCAGCATGATGAGGGTGGCTTGGTAGATACATACATAGCACATACAACTGCCATTAGGGCAGAGCAATTCTTTCCAGAAGTGTGAAGCAAGATGTGGCTACTTTGTAACTCAAGGTGCATGTTGGAACACATTTGAACTCTCAAAGGAACCCATTACATGACCACAGATGGTGTAATGGAAAGAAAGGAAATTTATTTTTTGCACCGTTATGGCAGAAAAATATTAATGTTAGAACAACATACTCACAGGCTAGTGGCAAACAGATGGGAACAAATTGCTTCTTAAAGAGTCAAATTCTTGTCATTCTCCTCTGGTGTGTTATTTACTGTGAAGAACCAGGACCATCTGGGGCCTCTGTCAAGATGACAAGAGACAGCATAGGAAGGTCCATTGCTCTCCTCACCTGTCTGCCTGTGAGAGCTGAGTTTCTTCTACAATGAAACTGTGTAGATGCATTTAAAATAAAGGATATCCATGGAGGAGCCTAGAAGATCAGACATAGTTTCCTAACTTTTCCTCCATTCCTCAAGTACACAAAGATAGCAAGTTGTTTGTTATTTAGTTTGTCTGTGAGAATTGACAGAATAAGAAACATATGCCTGAAAAAGTATTATATACCCAAGCTATATTCATAGAATGAATCACTCAATACTTTCTTTTAAAAAAATAAATAAGTAAAAGCATTGTAAATACCGTCCGTAGTAGAAGTAGAATTCTACACGAGAGAAGAAACATGCAAAGGTCTACATTGTCCCTTCTTGGAACTCTGATGTCTTTCCCTCCAGAGTCCAGTTATCCAAGCAAACACACCAGACTGCAGAAGAGTTAATTAGGGCCTCAGAGTCTTTTAGTAAAAGCAATGCAATGTCGTGGTATCTTCTGCTTTCTAAGAGCTTTTTATAATCCTGTCTCAAAGGTCCCCATTTGAAGAAAGTTATTCTCCTTACTGGAAAAAGGCAAGGCAAGCAGCTGCCCTCAGTAAATTGCCCATATTAATGCTTTTCTGTTCTTCCCTGACCCCAGTCACTTGCTAAGGTCTAAGGTCTAAGGGGAAGCTCTCCTTTGAGGTTTCCTGACAGGGTTTCATTCGGAGTTTGAGGCACTGTGTGTTTTCTTTTATTTCACCTGCTCTGTGACCTTACCCTGGAGAAGTGGGCATGCGGCTCTTGACACTGCTCTTTCCTCATTAAAACTGCATCGATAAACAATTTTTCTAGTTTTTCTAAAAATAATAGTCAAAACACTTCATAATTTCTAATCTGCTGTCAAGTTTTCTTTGAACTATTATCCAACAGATATTTATGGAAACATAATTTGATCTTATTATATCTGTTCATATGATTTACATATTTCTGATGGCACGAGTGTTTGTAGTTCAAATATATAAACCTGAGTTACCATGGATACATGCATAGAGAATTTACAGAATTTTACTTCATCAAATTATGTTTTGAAAAATTACTATTTATTTTTAAGCTATAGTAAGGCTTTGCCAAAAACACTTATAATGTTCATTTTCATTCCTACTAGGATTATTAAGCATTTTGCAGATAATTTTTTCTTTTGATTTTTTTTTCATCACTACTTTTTTTTTTCTTTTTTGCCAAAGGGCACAGTTTAAACTTTATGTCAGAATGACTGATCAGCAGTCAGGGCCAACTTCTGCTAGCCCTCCTTCCTGCAGTTATGTCAAATGAGGTTTATATATAGCCTGAGAATAATGCTCATTATAATGTGTTAGAGTTCAGGACAATCCACAAGAGAGCTCATAGAAAGCTAATTGACCCAATAGAAGAATGAAATAAAATCTTAGCTTCCCCTTAAGAAAAATCCCCAAGTTTGATTGTGTTCCCATTATTAACAATTGGCTAGAAGCAAAGCGTTTCTGATCCCTAAGAAGCAAAGAATGGATAATGAAGGAGTGAATGTCCACAGCCAGACCTAAACTGGGATGTTCATGAGCAAAGATCTGGATGAACGGAATTGGAAAGAGTGTTTGTTTGTTTGTTCGTTTTTTGTTTGTTTTGAGTACGTCAAGACTGAGTAAGACAAAATTATAATGATGGAACAGGACTCCTTAAGATAACTTGTTAAGCAGAGCATAGTGTTACAGTGTTCACAGTACCAAACCTGAGTAACACAGAGGTTTAAGATCTTAAATCTTGAGTCATTTGGAACCCTCTAACTCCTTTTATCTTTTAATTAGTTTGGCCCTGAAGTAAAGACTGTATGATATGGGAAATCAGCTTGTTAAAAAGTATCTCAAAAATTAAACAAATGTATTTGAAGTGTGTCACTACATATAAATGCATATACATTTATACATATGAATGATAACATAAAGAGTCATGGAGAAGAATGCCATGCCATATGGAACCTTATAGAACGTGAGCATCTAATAATATGCCTGTTAGAGCAGCTAGGGTAAATGAATTTTTAAACATCATGGTTCATCAGGATTTTGCTGTTATAAATTTGATTGTAACATTAAAATGTCAGCAGCAGCTACTCTACTATTTGAGATGTCTAAACAGTTTTAGAATCACAGACAAGGATAGATATTTGGCATAAACACTTCAGTAATTTATGCAGGCTGTTTCTGTAGAGAAATAAAAGCCAGCTTTTATTTGAGTTTCTCCAAAAGAACCACAAGCTTACTCAACAGTATCACTCAAGCAGATGTAGGTGGCCTAGAGATAGAAAGGACTTAGAGTTTGGTAGAAGATAAGCATGCATTGGTGTTCATCCTGTATGGGAATTCTGGCACAGAGCTCAGACATCAGGGCATGCTGCTTGGAGAATGTGCCACTTGAGATAAGCTGGACAATGGTCGTATAACTGCTATGTAGATTAGGGAGGGTAGAATATGAGCTGAAGCCTCTGGGAACCATCCATTTCTTCAGGCCATTTCACCTGGGCCAGAGTATAACTCCTCCTTGTCTTCACATGTACTTCAGAACATCCTCTAGCCTGAGAACACAAATGAGAAAGGCTACAAATGCAGGTGAACTGGAGGTACCACCATGCCCTGATCCTGTCACAACAGCTTACAACCAATCCCTGATCGGCACTGACACTGAAGTCCTCACCTCACTCGCATTGAGAGGAGAACTCCAAGAAGCAATGGTATATCATATGCCAAAGCAGTTTTCTTCTGAAGTAACTACCAAGGGCTACTTGTGTGTAAACCATTGTTTTAATGTCTCTCTGAGGAGAATAAAACTGAAGACAGGAAGGTGCAGAGAAACCAGCCATCCTGCACATGGGGGAGGGGGTTGGGAATGCTGTCTAGCAAGAGCCATTTGCTTGAGCAGTAATATGAAGTCTGTTCCACAGTCATGATCAAAAGAGGTAGAAAAAGAGCTCTGCTTTTCTTCCAAGCCTATGCCCTTGATTATATGCAACATTTCTCAAATATTTATACAACATGAAGATTAAAATTGAAACCCAACCATTTTGACAAAACTCCGTTTAATTGTAAAGACATTCAGATAGTCCTTTGCATATATTATAGACCAAATGAATGGAACTTCAGATAGTCAAAACATACCAAATACAGAAACAAAATATTGAGCATGGTCATGTAGAAGACATAAGTTCATTTTATAGAAAATCAAAAATTAATGTCAAAGTGATTGAGATCTTGTAACAGAGCAACTAGTAGAACTATCTGTGTGAAAGAATCTGGAATAGGTTGTTTAGTCTATGAATATAATAAAAAGGTATTGTAAGTATTAGTAATTTTGCTTTTTTTTTTCAGGGACTCTGAGATCTGCCTTCAATGGTGTCTTATTTTATTTAAGACTTAGACATTCCAGTCTTGTACATATAATCACACTAGCTCAGAATATTCCTGTTTGAAAAGCCTTTTAGCCTAATAAATAATACATAGATATATGAGAAGTGGGACTAAGGGCTTTCTAAGAATATTCTACTTTGAAACTATCCACAGACTCAGAGTCAGTGAACAAAATTTTCATGTTCATCCTGAAGTTAATCGCTTCTTCCAATCATCTTAAGTTAAGTTTTGTTCATAACTACCAAAATTCAGCTTTCATATACATTCAATATTTTTGTCTTTGTTTTACATGCTTATAATGTTTTTAAGCCCTGTGAGGACGTTAGCCCCTCAGCCAGCTACATATGATTTATCTCTCTAAATCTGAGCACATCGGTGACCATTCTGAATTAAGTTTTAAAGGTGTATTTTATTGACTCATGCTCATGAAGCGATCTGTGTCTGAGGATAGCTGCACATGTGTGTGAGCATGGAGGCCAGAAGAGGACATGAGATCCCGCAGAGCTGGAGTCTTTGGCATGTGATCGTCACATGGGTGTTGGGATCCCAGCTTTGGTACTTATGATCATACAGCATGCTCTCTCAGCTGATCAGCCATTTTTACAGTTCCTGAACTCAGTTTTAATGTCACGGTATAGCTAACTAAATCACTGAAGTTATCAGATAAAGAATCAAAACTGAAGAATGTAACAACAGCTAGCTCACTCTGTTTGTTGAGCAGTTTTTCAATAATTTATTTTTTTAATTCATTTTACATCCTGATTGCAGCACCCCATCTCTCCTCTCCTCCCATTATCACCCTTACAAACCCTTTCCCCCATGGCCCCCTCCCCTTCTGTGGTTCAGTGATCTGGTTTTGAATGCTCATAGGAATAAAAATACAAAAGAAAAACCATGATGTACAAGCTTTTTTCATATTTTTTACATGAATGCAAACATGAAAAATAAACTAGATGTCAAGGTCATCTAGAGGCTACTTTTGAACATAGAGGCTGATTTGATTTTATTATAATAGTTTCTGGTCTTAATAATCCCTTTGGGAATCTCCAGTGTCCCCTCAAGCACAGTCGACTGCTTTGTTCTTTCTTCTTAAAATCATAGCTTTCTAACATTTACACTTTATTTATTTTATTTATACAGCTCCTTTTACTGTAGCACACACTTGCAGCCTATTAATATTCATATTTTCTGGAATATCTGTGACTAATCTATTCAGTAGTCTTGTGGTCTTACAGTTGCATCTGTAATGCACAGTAGGGGGTCTGTATTTAAAGAAGGGAAGGAAAGATGAGAGGACAGGTAAAGAAAGGAGAACCAGCTTGAAACAACCACCGAGGAATATTTTCTGTCTACTGGTTCAAAATATACTCTGCCACTAAAGTATTTTCAAACGTTATTCTGGAATGGTATGAACATCCAACTTTGGGGAGATGGTCAAGATGTCACACTGAGGGAAGGGAAGTGCTGAGAAAAGACCAGATTGGAATAAATTAGGAAGATGGGGAAGGAAAGGGAGATAAGCTTTTCAAACCTCAAGACATTTCCTTTAAGGGAGAAAAAGTATTGCCTGTAGGGACTGAAACACCAGATGTATGGTATCTGGGTCCAAATGTTTCTCTACCACTTTCCAGTGGTACAACATTGAGGGTACTGCACTAATGTCACTCACAATTCACAATGGTGCAAACGTTGAGGGTACTGCACTAATGTCGCCCACAATTCACAGTGGTGCAAAGGTTGAGGGTATTGAACTAATGTCACCTACGATTCACTCCATAGAGATGTTTTAATTGATGCATTCCATGACTGGTAACAGAAAACAGACTGTGGCTTAAATAGAATATTTGATGGTCTGAGATATCTAAGAAACCTTGTGGTCAAATGATTGTCCTTTGCTTCACGATGCACAAGTGGTACCACTGGGTTAAGAGGTTTCTATCTAAATCTTGGCTCCCCTTTCCTAGTATAAAGATACTTGCTATAGCATCTGATGCCATGTCCTTAGGTAACATAGTCTCTCTCTCTCTCTACTTCATTGCTTCAAGACTTTCCCATGCTACCATCATATTTTTCTACTTATTGCCTAGAACTAGGTATAATGAAACTCTAGAAACAAACATCTAGCGTCTCTGAGAGCAGAAATAATAAGAAGAGCTGGCAGTTGAATAGCCAGCCTAAATGTATGCCACTGTTGGGCAGGGCATATTACTGCTAGTATCGTGCTTGGCACAGCAAAAGAATTTAATTGCTTCTTTTATGATTCATCACTCTAGACTACAGTTAAAAAAAATCATTATAATATAAGTTTATGTTTCCTATGGGATAGAAGACCAGTTTCTTCCAACTAACATATATTTAAAATGATTTATAATTTCATATATTACTTTTATTGCTAATCTTTTCAGTGTTTCTGTTATCTCCACCCCTGCTGTGTTTTGCATGAATTTCCAAATATGACAAATTTGTTGTTCAGGTGTCTAAAATATTATTACAGTAGTTTCCCTAAAATATCAATTAAAATAAGTGAAGATTTATTTCAATTATTTTTAATATAGCCTCAAGAATCAAGGTTGGATTTTTTCCTTAGAGCTTCATAAGTTATGAAATTTTCACTGTGGAGAACCCCTTAAGATAATAACTTGCCACTCACCATTTCAATGTACTGCTAACTAACAGAGGAAGTTCTTGATCTAATATATCCTTCCCACCAATCTAATCTTCAAGGACACTGATTATTTCCATTAGAGCATGAATTACGGTGAGAAAGAAGAACAAATGGAGAATATAAGATAGAATATGTGCAGAAAATCAAGTAAAACTATCAAAGAAGAAAAAAAACAAAAACAAACAAACAAAACACAACCCTTCTAGAGATCAGAAAAGACTAAAATAAAACATCTGCAACCAAGTCCTTTTTGCTATGAAATTATAGGACCTCTTGATTTGCTTCCAATCAAACTGTATTGTCAAGCAAGATTTATTGAGACCATAGGACACGAGCATAAAGCCAAGCTAAATGGAAGAATAGATACAGGAATTTACATCCATAGTGATCATGGTTTCATTCTCCAAAGATGCAAAGGCAATTCTATAAATGAAAGAAGTCTTAACAGTATGAGAACAACTAGATTTTACACATACACACACACACACACACACACACACACACACACACACATGAGCTTGCATCCTTTCTCCTCTCCCTTTCCTCCCTCTTACCCTCTCATGCCTCACATCCCATCCCTCCCACATTTATGGACCCCTGTTCTTTAATCATTGTTGTTACATGTAAGGAAACTATTATATAAATGCATTATGTTGAGGTAATTCAGTTGCTGACATGTGCATGTTTCTAAATTGACCACCTGCTGTTACATAACCAATGCAGGATTCATCTAGAGTGGGGCCTCATGGTGAAATCTTCACCATTTACACCCGGAGGTTCTCTATTATTGAAATCTTTCAGGTCTTGCTGAGGCAGCCATGATGCTGAAATTTCACAAATGTAGCTTACCTGCCACAGCTAGAAGGCACAATCTCACCACAGACTTCCCAATCCTCTGTGTTTTACAAGTTTTCTGTCCATGAGGCCTCTTTTTAAATGTGCTAATCACAAATCTTGTAAAGTCAGTATTCTTGATTTAAAAAAAAAAAAAACAAAGCAAACAAAAGCACACACAAAAAACCACACATGTAGAGTGTTGATATTCTGGGGATGCAAAAGTCCAATCAGACACAAAAGCAAAAAATAAAAAACACCCCAAAAACTCCCCAAGGAGGCCTGGTATAATCTCTGCTTTAACTGGGTACAATGTTGGGAAAGTGGACTAAATCCAACCCTAACATTCATTGAATATTGTTTTGTTTTAAGCACTTGCCTTAAAATGTAACCCATATACAATTAAGTTTACCTGTTGTAGCTCAATTATTGGCGGCTAGAAGAGGTGACTCAGTGTTTAATAGCACTGACATCTCTTTCAGAGGACCTGCATCCAGTTCCCAGCACCCACATGACAGTTCACAACTGTTTAGCTGAAGTTCCATGATCGAAGCAATGTCCTATGCTCACCTCTGCAAGGACTACGCATTCCTGCAGGGCATAGACATCTGTGCAGACAAACTGAATACATACATTCAAATGAATAAAATATTAAAGCACAATTATTGGACCTACTATGTTAAATTAACCAAACACCAGTCAGAGTTTTATTACAACAAGGAAGAGATGAATTGATTCTGTATTAGATACTTGCATATATAATCAAACAGTTCACAGAAGGGCACTGTTTTTATCTAATAGTCCAAGACAAATTAGTATCTTTATATTCTGTACATTTCTATGCATCTTGAATTCAGGCAACAGCAATCATGGAATATACCCAATGGTCATTTCTACTTGGGAGCTGAAAAGTGTCAGCTTTTCTCCTGAAATGCCCAAGAACCAGTATGAATCTAGACAGGACAGGGTGAAGTAGAGGGAGTAGCAGAAAGGAGACCAAAAGACTTTCCATGTGGGGCAGCCATCCAGGTGTGCGAGAGGGCTTATGGCTCGGTTTCATTAGCCTCCTGATTCCTAGTACTTTCTCTTTGCAAGGTATCATTTTCTATTTTTAGTTGTAAAAAGTTCCTTCAACATATATTTAAAACTTTTTAAACAGGGTGAAATATTAGTTTCCAAGAATACTTAAAATGTGTCATGCAAGCCTGAAGCTTCCTTTTGGACATTTTGCTGAAATTTTGAGTCGTTTTCCTATAAGTCCTTCGGTGACATATCAAAATGAGAAACCGGAGAGGATTCAATTTCAAAGCCACGTGTTGAATTTGGAAAATTTAAGAGAAATAAAAGAACGGCTACCTTTTGTCCAAGGGAACAGATTAAGATAATTGTAATTGCTTGGCTGGTTTAGCAGAGGAAAGGCTGACATAATTACTTGATATATTGTCTATAAGCCCTCTAATGGGTCCTCAAAACACCCTTATCAGAATCCATTTCTCCATGCTGCTGCTGTATTCAGGTGAGCTTGTCTCGAATATTTATTTAAGTGCTTAAGTTAATCTGTTCACTTGATCCTTATTAAACCACCAGACTTTTATTTGATCTTCTCTCTACAAGAGAAGCTCTATCAATCAAAAGGAATAGCTTTAGCCTAGAAAAGGTCAGGGAAAGTGGCTACATTTAACCCTGATTTCTCTGAATACTAACATCTTCTTCTTTTTCTCTTTTGTGTCAATTTCAATTGTTTGATAAAAAATTAGCTTTGAGGAGAAGCTTTAGCACCCAATTAACTCTTTTGCATTATGTAGCACACTCTGCATGACGCAGAGCTCAACTCTTCTGGCGAAGTCCTACCTTAGTCTGTAGATCTCAGAAAAGTGAGTAAACACTGAAGATCTCATGGCTATATTTTTCAGTTGACACCATTTGTTTTCCTCCTGTAGACTTGCCAGCCCCGATTTGTTTCTAAATGCATTCAATTTTTCTTGTTCTCTTTGGATGGAATTCAGGGTCTTGGTTGCTAGGCAAGCGCTCTGTTTGTTAACTAAACCCAGGTCACTAAGGCCATTTTTCATCACATTCCGGTGTCTCATTCAACTCTGGTCCCCTCTATTCTATCTGGTCCATCCCATTCAAGCATCATGATCTCCTAGTTCTGTCTATACTTTGCCATATAGAATTGCCCTTTGGATGTTCCTGGATCCTTTGATTCCATTGACTTCCCTGGGCCTATTCTAGCATCTCCCAATTCTATGTCTAAATTTGCTGTATTCTTGAGCTTCATGAAATAGCTTAGAAAGCTCACATCCCCTAGCTGTCCCTCCTGTGCTCCCAGGTCTCAGTGCATCTCTAGCTACACTGGATCAAAGAGCACATCCAAGAGAAGCAATGTGCTCCCTGGTCATAATGGTGTCTGCTGACTCCACTTGTCATCATGATATAAAACAGTGGTTCTCAAACTTCCTAACACTACAACCCTTTAATATAGTTCCTCATGTTTTGGCGACCCCCAACCATAACATTATTTTTGTTATTGCTTCATAACTGTAATTTTGCTACTATTATGAATCATAATGTAAGTATGTTTTGGAGATGGAGGTTGGCCAAAAAGGTCATGGTCCACAGGTTGAGAACCATTGGCTTAGAGTCACCTGAGAGGAAAGTGTCAACTGAGGAACTGCTTAGGTCAAAGTGATCCATGGGCATGTCTGTAGGGGAACTGCAATGACTATTAGTTGATTAGGAGGGACTAGCTAGCCCACTATGTTTGGTACCATCCCCGGGCAAGTGGGCCTGCATTGTATGTAAAAGCTATGAGAGCAAGAACCTGTGAGTAATTAAGCAAGCAGCATTAAAGTGTGCTTTCTGTTCTGAATTCCTGCCTTGATTCCCCCCTCCATTGCTTCCCTCATGATGGACTGCAACATGGAAGTATAAGTCAATAAACCCTTTCCTTCCCTAAATAGCTTTTGTTCGGAACATTTTAGCATCACAATGAGATAAAATGGAAAACAAATAAGTAGTTGAATTTCCTTGGATACGCTACAATAGTACCAGAACATGATCAGAGCATTAAACATGTTAGAATTCCTTACCAAGAGATGAAGGGATGGACAAGGGAAGAGTTCATTGGAAAGTAAACAGGAAATGAAGAAATACTGAGGATCTGAGTTCTAATTCTATCATGTTAATCATGCCCACTTCTCAGGTAGATGAGCAGGTCACTTGTCACATCTTACTTCAACAGGTGGAGAGTTCTGTTTGCTATCAAGGCTTAGAGACTTTGAGCAACAATCCACAGGTTGAAGCTAGCCAGCTTGTTTCCTACACATTTCTCAACCCCTTTCCAAAATAAGGTTTAATGCATTAATCTTTCTTGAGTCACTAGGAACAATAATGCATTAATCTTTTTTGAGTCACTAGGAACAAGTTGGGTCTCTCCTTTCTTGAGACCTGGCTGTCTTCTACAGGTTTTGATTTTCTATGATGTGTGACTTTCCTGTCCCCTCAATTAAATTACTTTGATGTTTCATCCTTATGAGCATTGTGTATTAAACTCTTTGTATTACCAGCGTTTGGCTTGGATGCTGAATACATAGCAAACACTGAGAAGTTAGCAGAATTAACATATTTCTCTATCAGGAATGGTCAGTGCAAATTTTATCACATTTAAATGATATTCTTATAATTTGGTAAAATATTAAGGATGTGGTCATGCTGTAAGAATGACAGATAAAATCTTATACTTTAATATATACTTCTGTTATTCCTGAACCAATTTTAGTTGTACTAATGATGAATGGCATTGGCAATATGACTATTTTTATTCTACTGAAAGAATAAAAAATATCATAATTTGCTAATGTTTTCCATTTCCCTGAAATGTATATGTCAGATATATTTCGTGCAGATGTCTCATAGCACAAACTCTCATAGCAATTCAGAGCTCTCCTCTTACACCTGTGATTTGGTGATACTTGGGGTGAATTAGCACCTTAGGGCTGTCTTCTCCCACAGGTTCTGTACAAAGTATCTGACAATGGTCACTTTGTATTAAAAAAAAAAAAGAATGTGGAAAAATGTTTTATTTATGGTAAGTTGGCAATGGATAGAAAGATCTTTGAAATTGGTCATAAATTAACAAAAAAAAATAAAACCAAAATGATGTTAGCTTTGTTAAGAACTCAACAAAGCATCAACAGCACACTTACTCTTTATCCCAAATCCCAAATCCCAGAGGAACAGACTGAAACAGCCCAGTGTTTACCCTTTTGGTCACTGGGATAGTCACAAGAATTCAGTTGCTTTGGCTTCAGAGTGGTCTATACTATGCAATTATGTCTTTGTGGCTTCTGCTTCTCTTCCCTCAGTCTCCACCCATAAAATACAAAGTAACACCTGGAAGAATTTGTATAAAAGTAAGGGAACTGTAAAGCTCAAGGGCAACCAAGAATGTGTGACTATTTTATGGGCAAGGTGCCAAAGCAATGCCATTTACGGGAATTTCTATGCTTTAAGATCCAAATAAATTTTGGTTCCAAGTGAATGCTTGATGAATCACTAATATAATTCAAGTGTGCTGGAAATTATCATAATTGATGATCCAGCGATTTTGGATTTAGGTAGTATTTTTCTTATAAGGTTGTATTTATTAGAATCACAGTTTATCTGTGGGCCTTTTATCTATTTTTCTTTTCCAGTTGGGAGGGGTGAATGAGTTCTCAATGGCATCTGTCCCCACCCAGTTTTGTGTCAAGTTGACAACTCTAAAAACCAGTTCTTTCTTTCCTAGCTTGCCATCCACAGGACTCAGTGTTGGCACTGTCTCTAGTGGCTGAACTTCTGGCAAACTCAGATATTTAAGTTACATTTTTTTTTTTTCAGCAACAGCATATCACCCATTTTTGCCAGTCAATTTTTTGGTAGCAGTTACTGCCACATGGGATGGTACTGGATTAGATTTATCTAGACTGATATGAAGGTATTTTAAGGTCTGTGGAGTCTTTCATTTATAGAAATGGTGTCTGTGGATGAGAACAAGGCTCTTAACAACATCTGGCAGTATGAAGCAATGGATGTTGTTTGGGAGGAATCATAGATTATATCATTGAACAGAAAATTTTGTATTCAGAATTGTAAATAGAAAAGAAAATCACAACTGTGTTTTGACGAGCCTGTAATAAGGAAAAATATGTGTGCTGTGACCTAGTCAAGTATAAGTAAAAGAATCTTACTATTATTTAAAATCCAGTGAGAGAGATTAAAAAGAACATACACATATATTCAAGTTTTTATCTAAAGTTGAGTTAAAATGACAGTTATTCACAGAATATAGGCCAAGAGTATAAATGTTAAGATTTGCTTTCAATATAAAAGTGGAAAGATGAATAGAAAACTATGAGCAACTAATGACAAGGGATAATATTCTTAATATAAAATGATATTCAAGAATTAATGAGAAAAATTAAACTCTAACAGAAAAAAAATCACTTGGTAGAATTTCAAATGACCATAGCAAAAAATAGAGTCTCATAAGTTACAAATATATATATATATAGTCATCTACTTGGCCACAAATAAATTTAATTAGATTCCCAGTTTTATCAATAAGTCACTAAAAAGTAATTCTTACTTGGTGCTGAAGGGCTTGTGGAATGGTACTTTGCTGGATTGTAGGGCAGCAATATCTATCAAAAATCTAGAAAAAATGTTTACAATCTATAAATAAATCATTCCATACCTTAAATTGTGTCTTTAAAATGAAATCAAAGATGTACACATAAATGTATGATCTTTCATCCATTACAAAGATATTTATAACATTAAAATGGAAGCAAGCTGAGTATTGTCTACTCAGGAATATGACTGATTCAATGTAAACATTTAGTGTTTTCAGAATATTCAAAAGTTTATATATTAATTAATGATACAATCATAATAAAATGTATATAAATTAGGTGACCTAAAATACTTGATTAAATATTCAAAAGCCACATCAGGACTTGTAAGTTTTGTTAGTCAGCTTTCTGTTACTATCACAAATACCTAAGGTAATCATCTTATAATGAGAAATGCTTTACTGTGGCTCACAGCTTTGAGGCTTTAGCTCTTGACTGGTGTACATTATTTGACTTGACAGAATATTGTGTTAGCTGTTCGTGGTAGAGCAAAGCCACTCACCACATGTCTATGTCAATAGAGAGAAAGCTGGGTTCTTGGTTTTCTCTTCAAGATATACCCTCAGTGAACAAGAGACTCCAAATAGTGCCCACCTCAACAGTCTCATTACTTCTTAATAAGTGAGCTCTAATGAATAACCTTTAAACTAAGGACTTCTGGGGCCATTACAAATGTAAATCATAACATAGGTGATTACACTTCTTTTCATTTTCAAAAATAAAAATGCTTATTACAATAATATTTTCTCAACTTATGTACTAAAATCCATCAGTTTTGACTATATAGTTTGCTGAATTCTAACAATGTCAGAAGCTGAGCATCTTCCAGTGAATTGGTCATAGAATTTTTCCAATACTCTGAGAAGATTTTTCGTGGCCTCTCCTTGTCAGATCTTTCCCATGAACAATTGTTGGCAACCATGATTCTCATTTCTGTCGCTCATGATTTGTCTTCTCCTGAATTTCATGATTTTGAGATTTTTCCATGCTACTGAGTATATCATTAATTTTTTCTGAAGATCATGTTTTGAAAGTAGACTCAGTTTGTGGTTCAATCTAAGAACTAGCCTTGTCATGAAGAGGGTAACCAAGAGCCTCATGAAAGAAATAAAATACAGTGAGGCTGGAGATACTGGGGTAAGTTAAGTCATGTTCAATGAGCTTGTGTGTTCATCTGAAAAATGAAGTTAATAATTACATCTTTCTTATCATGTCAGCATAATTTGGCATAAGAAATCATAATATGCTTGTGAGGAATCAATATTAAAGTATTATTATTATTACTATTATTATTATTATTATTGTGAATCTGCTACTGCTGATGTATAGGTGACTGTGCCTACAATTTTAAATAGAGATTTGCATTTATATGAAGTACAGGCTGTCTTCAATAAAGATAGATGTATTCTACTTATGAAGACTCTTACTAAATTGTCTTCACAGGGATGTCTGACAGTGTTGTGCTTTAATGAGTGGTAACTGGATTCTTTAACAGGAGTTATTTCATATCATTTCTTTTACCTATAGTGCCCTGTTGCTCATTTTGCTTCCCCTTACCAAGTACCTCTGTGCTTAGAGCTTGTTCTGTAGTTGATGTAAGAGCCTATAGGTTTTTCCTTTCATTCATTTTTGTTAGCAGTTCTTAGACTTTTAAGAGGCATGGGGGTTAAGATTGAGAGAAGCCAAAAAAGCCTGAAGAAAATTTCAGTTTGTTAACCTATACTATGCAGCATGAGACTCTCTTAAATAACTTAAAAGAAATGGTTGTAATAAATATGCTCTGTCAAGTTATTCTTACTAGTTTGTTATGCAGCCAACATACTTGGACTGACTTCACACCATGTTCCAGAAACACTGCTGTAATCTAGTATACTGCTGATGAGTGTCCATAAGACATTATATTCAAATAGGAGGTAGGGACCAGAAAGAAGTAGATCATCCATATAAACAGCTATAAATTCTAAAAGATAGAAAGGAATACAAAGAGGGAATGATGCAGTTGGTGCTAAGGAACTGCTAGGATCTGCTGGAAAGATTCTCAGAGATCACACTCAAGCTGGGTTCTCAGCCTCGTGAAGGGGTCACTCTTGTGAGGAGCTGGAAGAAGGGGCACTGGCAGAAGAGAGAACACACAGCAGTCCTGTGACGAGAAACTCAGAAGCTAAGAGAAATGAGGGCTATTGAAGTATGATGAGGAGTGGTCATAGCCGAGAGGTGAGGCTAAAATGATGGGCAGAATCAATTGCAATATGGAAACCCAAGGTGAGAGTAGATTGTCCCTCAGCCCCATAGAGAGGACAGATGGCTTCATTTATGATAGTACTTGCCTTGATCTTTTCAAGTCTTGTGTAGTTTTATGAAATTGATCTGTGGCTCTCTGCTTAATTGCATATGATTTAATTAAAGAACATATTATACATATATATAAAGCACATATGTATTATAACCTTACCTACCCATTATTTTGTGTTTAGTTTTTCAGAATTTCATATATGAGATATGTATGATATACTGTATGGATACCACTTCTATGTTTGCCTCTCACTCTTCCAACTCTTCCAGTGACCTTCCCTGACTCCCACTCAAATTCAAGATAATATGTATGTGTGTATATATATACATATATATATACATATATATATATATATATAATCATTTAAATATAATTATGACAATTATCCAAGCTTTCTTGATTTTATATGAGGTATTATAATAGAAAAAAAGAAGGATAATATTCCCAAGGAGTGGGAAACCTTGAACAATAGTTTTTGGTAAATGATAGAAATCAAATCCTTACATTAAGGTTCAGAGAAAATAATAGAAAAGGAAACAGAAAGATTCAACAAATCAAAATGTATTCAATCAGATTAGGTATTTACATTTATATATTAATATATTGTTTAACTGATTATACACACACACACATAAAACAACAAATTTGAGTACAAATCAGAGGACACTGGAAGAATTGGAATAGGAAGAGGTAGGGGTAGAAGTGATATCCATACAGTATATAATAGACATATATTTTTCTACTGAGTCCATTTAAAATAGCTTTACTTTAGGAATGTCCACTTTCAATTGGATAAACTCTTTTCCCTGAATAAAACTTATTTTCCTTCTGTCAGTAGCTAGTGATTTACTGTAGTTCTTCATCTTGGCATAGGACCTTATAAAATGCTCCCTGTTCACAGTGGCATGTCAGCTGGTGTTGTCATCATTCAGGTCTTGTTTAAGCAGCCATGTTGTTGAGATGTTATGTGTACAACTTCCTTGTAATGGTTAGAACACAGTGTCTGGCCACAGGTGCCCTGGGTCTCTGGCTCTTACAATCTTTCTCTTCCATTATTTTCCCAGAACCTTAATGTAAGGGTTTCATTTCTATCTATTATTTACAAAAAATACTTTTACTTAAGGTCCACCCCCTTGGGAACATTACTCTTCCTTTTTTTCTATTACACTGCCTCATGTAAAAATCAAGTACACTTAAATAATAGTCAGAATCAAAGGATTACATAGACATCTTTGAGTTTTATTGGCCATGGTAGCCATACAGTTTTAACCCAAGTGCATCACTGTGCATCTGAAACCATTTATTGCTATTTTAAATATCTAGAATGACATGTCTTGTCAGATATCTGAAACTGTTTCAATTGCCTTAAAAGTAAGTATGCTTAAACACACCTATAAACCTCACACAATATATAAAAACCATGGCTCTGAAACTTGCAAAATAAACTTGTGTATATATTTAACTTTTAATTTAAGCATTAATTTCATGATCTAGAAAATGTAGGTGGGAATAAAAGGTGGACAATAATGAGAGGTAAACAACTTTATATGTGTAGGAAAAACTGAACTTGCCTTACAAACCTTGTAGAAACATTATTTTTAATTTAGTATGTATCATGTTGGAAGGGAATTGTTAAATAACTATTGGGCATGCCAAATAATTATGGACAGTCTCACTGTGGAGATCTGCCTACTGGAACTACAAAGTGGAAAGGGGGGTGGGAGTCAACAGAGAAAACAAAAGCCAGAGCCATTGAAGGACTGTGCACCAGTCTCAGGTGTTAAGGTAGATTCTCCAGCATAGCTTTGTCTCTGTTCAGGTTCAGCATCTCAAATGCTGGTTTCTTCCTGGAAAGTCAGAAAAACTTTACTTCATCCTTGTCTTTTAAAATGGCCATCAGTTATCTTGTAGTAGGTAAAAATATAGATTATAGAATCAGATGGAACTAGATTTAAGACTATCTTGCACCATGTGACCTACTGAAGGAATATCAACTTGAGGGACTGCTCTTTTGTTCGTAATAGTGAGATAATGTTGCAAATTTCCTGGGTATATTAAGAGGCATAAGCTGTGCTCTTGGTACATAATACTCTTTGTAGTTACTACTTAACAAATGGTCAATCAATTTGGCATTATCTCAATCAGCTCTATCTGTTTTAACAATTAAGGCTTACAAAAGTTATATTAATTGCCAGGTAACTTAATAGGGTTTCAAATATAGTTTACCCTGACTTCAAGTTTCATGTAATTTGCATTGATTTTATTCCCCCTTCACAAATAAATAAATAAATAAATAAATAAACAAACAAAACCCAAAATATAAAATTGGCCAACCAACTAAAATCATCTAATTCCTGAGCAACCATGAATAAGGCTTATCATTGTTGAAAATAAGATAACAGAATGAACACATTTTCTCAAAGAATGACCAAAATAAATAGCAAGTACAATAAGTACAATTTTCATTGGCTTTCATCATGAAATTCCTCTCTGAGGCAGTGTCACCACTTTGAAGATTTTCCAGATCACAGTATGTCCCTGTTTCCCCGGTGAGCAGACCTTATGTTCTAATGTGGTGCCGGCCATCAGCGTGAGAGGTTCAACATACACAAGACTCAATGTGTGGCTGGTATACTCAGCTCTCGTTGATGAGAGCCAGAAGACATTTGCAGGGGTATATATACTGTTTGACTTGAATGTGTACATGTTTGACTAGTTCCTGGCCAATACTTAAACTGCACTGTTAGCAATAAATTTCTGAGATTCTGTTCAACTGATAGAATCTCTTCAAGCAGGAATTGCAGATTGACTGCTTAAGTCTCCCTATGCCACATATATTAATATTAATGAATTATTTCAATACCAACTTGGTAAGGCTGATGAATTTCATCAAACATATTGTATACACAGAGGTGTAACTGTTTGTACACACTTGTATCACACACATCTAAGCTTAGAACAGAGAGAAGAGGTGCAGTAACAAACAGCATCATAGATATCAGGAAATTGTGACTATGAAGTAGTTAAAAATGAACATCTCAAATTCTTACACTTTTAACAAGGCTCCATGGACTCATTTAAATTTTAGAATCATTGCAAAAAAAAATCATTCCCATTGTGAATGAAAGTAATAGGATTTCAAAGCTCAATGTGGATGCATTTTAGCTCCTGGCCTTTTAAATTTGTTGTGCACTTTGTGTGTGTGTGTGAGAGAGTGATTTTTGAATAGTATTCTATTAGTTATTTGAGAATTTCATATAAGGTGTCTGATCTCCTTTACTTCCCTCTTTTAGCTCTTCGCAGATCAATTCCCCTTCTCTACCCACTCAATTTTGCGTCTTCTTTTATTAAGCCATCAAGACCAATGTGTGCTGCGCAAATACTCTTGATTGTGTTCTTGTGTTCTCTTCTATTGGAGCGTGTTCAACTTACCAGGTCCTACTGACTCTTCTTCTCCCAGCAGCTACCAGTTGCCAGTAGCTTCTCTGCTAAGGGTAGGACTTCCTGCCCAGCTCCCTTCTCCCTGGAGTTTAGTGTGGCTTAGGTTTGCACAGGTCTTGTGTATGCTGTCACAGTTGCTGTGTCCTAAGGACACTGCTTCTTTGTAGCCATTCACAGCCTCAGGCTCTTATATATTTTTGATCTTCTCTTTGACAATGATCCCTGAGCCTTCAGAGTTGGGTATGTGGCATATACGTTCCAATCAAGCATGTGTGGCTTTTTAAGGGAGATACAAGCTGTTTGCATATCTTTTAATTTTTTAATACAGCACATTTTTTTTCACATGTTAGTTTCCTATCTTATTTCTAGATATATGGTTGCCTTACAGTTGCAGGGAGGGGAACTGTCAGGAAAGTCAGGTATGTGTATTTACCCTCTGAAGTGGCTCCTCCTACCTCAATAAGAAAAAGAGAAAGGCAAAGAGGTTTGAAATTTCATTTGTTTTAAAGTATTTTTCCTTGGGTGAACACTCATGCATCTACCACATTTATGATTTAAATGTACATTCCTCTTTTAATGTGACTTTGCTGCCTTAGAGCAGTGGCAATGTCCTGGACAGCACCTGGGACTTCAGTTAGGTTAACCACTAATTGCTAATATCTGTGAGCCTTGGGAACAGGTAGGGTCCTCTTCTGTGACCTCTACATCTATTAATAACTAGTTAAATTACACTCTGTTAACGCAGATATCCATAAGATTAAGTGGCACTCCAAAATCACCTTATACACTGTAAAGCTGGGTTATAAGTCTAGATCATTGGGCATCTGGGCCTTGCTCTTAGCCACTGGGATGAACTACCAGCAGAACCACTGAACAAGGTAACTCATATTAATAATGTTTATAATAATTACAGTCATATGATGTTTTCATTCTATTATTGTTATGAAAATTGTTTCTAATTTTTTCTAAAATATAAAGGTGGATGATATTGTAGAACCTGTTTCTAGGTCAAGAAACTAAGGCTTTGATAGCAGATGCAGCTGGTTCAGGTCCATGTAGTGAATAAAAGGCAGAAGAACTGAGTCTAATGCCAGAGCTATCAGATGAAGATACACAAAAGGCTGCTTTCCTCCTACCAGTGTGGAATTTCCATTAGCCCACTACAACCTACAATCCTTACAAGCCAGGTCTGAGCTTGTAAAAAGGGGAATTAAGAACTCAAGTGTTTTCTCTCTCTCTCTCTCTGTCTCTCTCTGTCTCTGTCTCTCTCTCTGTGTCTCTCTCTGTCTCTCTCTGTCTCTCTCTCTCTCTCTCTCTCTCTCTGTGTGTGTGTTTATGCATGCACACATATCCAAGAGATAGAATGTCAGTTTCCTGTGGATCTAGGCTGCTATTATTTAAAGACAACCTTGCATAGGCTTACTGATGAAAATTTCAGTAGAGACTAAATTGTTAGTGAATTTCCTTCAATGCTCCCTAAAAGACCTTTGTGAGAATTATTTCAAAAGACTTAAGAGGATTGAAGCATTCCTATATTTTAAGTACCCCTGGGATACAATATTAGATGCAGCCCTGAAGAGGCTGCATTCTTAGAGCCCTGAAGAGGATGTTCTACTGCATACCATGGTGTGAAGAACTTCATGCCCATGCCATGGTATGAAGAGGGATTGTCCACTGTGGAGAACCAGAGGGCATCATAGGTCTGTTTGAGTGCAGTCTAGAATGGCATTTGGGAAACTGGTCTTGGAAAGACAACTTGACTCAGAAGTTACAAAGAGATACTTTTCACCCCAGCCTTAGGAAGAACCTCTGTCAACTGTAGATGCCCAACTATGTAGTGGTGGGGATCAGGCATGGAAAACAACCGGGTACTGGGGGAATGCTGCCTATTCCCTGGACTACTCTCGCCTGACCCTACCTGCCCTTTGGGGTTGGAGGTGAGGTGGCAAAGAATCAATGACACAGACTCAGGGAGTGGGTGAAAAACACTGCAGCAAGCTGATCTGAACACTACTGCACCTCCTTTAATACCCTCCACTCACGCCCCATTGCTCCTAAGAAAGCATCTCTTCTAAACAGCAGTTCCTGATTGGCTGCCATTGGCTGCACCAACAATCCTTGGTCTCTCAGGCAGTCCTCAATTCAGTCCTGTAGGAGATGCTTTTGCAGCTGAGCAGGCCCTGGCATTTACATATAGGTGGCCCACCATTCCTGCTACAAGGGAAATGTAGAGTAGTATAAAAATATCTCATTAAGACTATTTTTGTTTTTATAAGAAACAAATGCTGCTTAGGCTAGTTTTTAAAATGAGTAATTTATTTTAATATAATTTAATCTACTTCAAAATCTATTAGCTATAAAAAAATACCAAAGGGGGAAAATCATTTAGTCTATTTGAATAACAGCATATTTGGAAATCATTAATAACAGTGTTATAGATCAGTGGGGTCTATAATGGGAATTCATATTTTAAAGAATATCATAGAAACATCAGAGAAGTCCTAAAATTTGTATAGTTCTTAGTACAGTTAAAAAGAAAAGAAACCTTTTAAAAAAAACACATGGTTTTCAAACAAAAATCAAATTACCATGATATTCTCAACACAAATGATCTTT
Source organism: Rhynchomys soricoides (assembly GCA_019843965.1). NCBI lineage: Eukaryota > Metazoa > Chordata > Mammalia > Rodentia > Muridae > Rhynchomys > Rhynchomys soricoides. The sequence continues at coordinate 4,705,080 of JADRCH010000081.1, read as the reverse complement.
TTGACAAAACTATTGAGCTGGCAGAACACAAGAAAGCTATGAACTAAGTGCTGGAAAAATGGCTCAGGAGCTGACAATGCTCGCTGCTCTTCCAGAGGACCAGAGGGAAGTTTCCTGCACCCACATTAGCATCTCATAATCACCAGCTCCAGGGCCTTTAAGGTTGTCTTATGGCCTTTATAAGCATGTGCTCATGCACACACACACACACACACACACACACACACACACACACAATATATACTCACACAAACACACTTACATAAACAAAAATGCACCTTTAAAGAAGAAAAGAGCTATGTGTTGAGGCCAGTCATAAGTAAAAGGAATGTTAAGACTAGTACATAATTTTGAAGTGGAAAAAGACACCTATAGAGGCACCATTGTCTGGTTTCATGCTCCTGAATTGCTGGAATATCATTTACCCTATGCAGACCATACTCAAAAAGTAAGCTCTTGAAATACACATCGGATTAATATACAAATGTCCAAAGATTTCACTGGTACAATAACAGAATGTACAAAATTATTTTGGAGCATTTTGTGTCCTTACTTTTCTATTGCTGTGAAGATACACCATGACCAAGGCAACTTATAGACGAGTTTACTGTCTTTCAAGCACCTACTGGGACTGCCCATTAAGCCCTGCCTACAACACTCAAATGCTTTCTTAATCCAAAATCTAAATATCTTCCATGTTCTTCCAAAAACAGTATAATCACACCAGTTACTCCTTGGTACTAACAACTTCTGTCTTAGTTACTTTTCTATTACCGAAAAGACACACCATGACCAAGGCTACTTATAGAAGACTTCATTGGGACTTCTAGTATCAGAAGGTTAGAGTCCATGATTAGCCAGGCACTGAAACAGTTCTGAGTGCTTACCTCTTGTCCAACAGCATAAGACAAAGAGAGTAAGAGAGAAGGGGTGAGGGAAGGAGAGAGAGAGAAAGAGAGAGAGAGAGAGAGAGAGAGAGAGAGAGAGAGAGAGAGAGAGAATGACACTGGCTTTGAAACCTCAAAGTCTATCCCCAGTGATCTACTTCTTTCATTAAGGACATACCTCCTAATCTTTCCCAAACAGTTCAACCAATTGGAGGCCAATATTCAAATATATGAGCCTACAGAGGTCATTTTCTGTGCATTTTCTTGATTAATGATCCCCAACTCACTGTATGAGGTGCTACCACGAACAGATGCTTCTGAATTGCATAAGAAATCAGGCTGAAACAATCTGTGGAGAGCAAGCTGATAACCAGAGTTCGTCTGTTGTCTCTGCTTCAGGTCCTGCCTCCAGGTTTCTATCACGAACTTCCTGCCTAAGCTTCCCTGGATGAAAAACTATTATCTATAAACAAAATAAACCCTTTCCTTCTTAAGTTGCTTTTGGTCATGTAGTTCTTCACAGCAACAGAAAGCATACTAGGACAGTGTGATTTGCACAAAGTACTTGGGGAGGAGGGGTTTTTGAACATTCTGATCTACCTGTTCTTTGTGCATATTTTCTTGTTCCTCGAGTTTTCAAATTTGTTCTTCTGTATTAGAGGGATATCAAGAAGACTGAGTATGATATAGTGTTCTATCAAACTTGACTTTCCTGAAGAGAGAATATGATCTTGAAGGATAAAATATACACTATCTATAGTTACAGATAAACTTACTAACTGCACAGAGACTGAGCTAAAAAATGACCAATGGGAAGACAGATTGCATAGGATAAAGAGAATGAAAATACGTTGAAAAACACTTTAGAATGCAAAAAATTAACACAACTGAATTGCCACTTTTAGGAATACTAAAATGTAGATTTGTAAACACTCGTGGTTTAACATTAAAATAGGTGTTTGGATGTATGAGACCCTATCCGCCTTGTCCAGACTACTCCTCTGCTTTTACCTCTTAGGGTTCTCTCTTCAAGCATAGAAGCACTCATTCTGGGGAAGGGGCCATTTCTTCTAAATGAGAAGGGGGTCCTGAGAAGCCCTCTTTAGCTATTTGGCAGCAAATAATTCTGGCACAAATTTCTCCAACGACAGGAGGCGGCCTCCGTAAACCACTCATTCTTTGATCTTCATCTCCTCTAAATCCATTCCCTGAAGGTTTTGTGCCCATCCTTCTAATTACTGTTAGAGAGAATGTGACGCCTCCCTGCTTCCTCAGCTCACACAACTATGTTTCTGACCAAAGTAGGTCTTAAAAAATTAAAGGAGTTAAGAGGATCAAAGGCTGTGGTTTCAGAAAGATGCTTTCTTTTCTTTTTTTCTTTCCTTGTGTGTGTGTGTGTGTGTGTGTGTGTGTGTGTGTGTATTCATAGCACTTTGGAACAGGGTACAAGGGACAAGGGTAGGCAACTGTAATGTCCTTTTTTCTCAGGGGCTAACTTCTCACCTATGTAAAGGAACCACTTAAAAGTCTTTAGTAGCCAAGCAATGCTGGCTCCTTTTAGGCTGCTCACTTAAGGCAATAATTTGCTATCTGTTGACTACCATTTTGTAAGAAAAGCCAAAGGAAAGCCCCACTGCCTTGGCAGTTCTTTTTATTTCATTTATTAAACTTCATAACTCATAGAAATCATCCAGGTTTAACTTGTTTTGCTTGACCCTATTACCTGGTACGCCATACATACATGCAACGTACCCTTAGTGAGAAATGTCAGTGGGTTGCCAGTGTGGAATAGAGACATGCTACCTAGAAGATGGACCGTGGGAGAGAGGGCTTGGGCTATGCCAAGCACGGAATTCAGGGCCTCACTGCCACTAGCCCATTGGGTTTCACGAAACCCCTGAATATGTAGTTGTGTAATTGTCTCCATTTCAGAGATAAAAGATTCCAATGCACAGAATAAGTGAGAAAATTGCCCAAGGCCAGGGTCAGGTTTTCATTTTGGACTCTAAAACGAGATTTTTGGATTTAGGAGGTTAAGCAACCCTCAGTGACATGACACACCCACACGTGAGGGACTTATTCATCTTTTATTGCAATTCTTATATCAGATTAAAGCCCCCCCCCAAAAAAAACAAGGTAAAGGTTTTATTGTTGTTGCTTCAATTTATATTTTTAAAAAAATAACAGAAAGTATATCTTTACAGTTCAGTAAAATAGCTCTAATCCAGGTTCCAGTTTTGTTATCTGTGCTATACATGACTTATTTCTTTGGACTTCACTTGCTTAATCTGTGAAATAGGAATATTACAGTAACATCTGCTTTGGAGTCTTGTCATTAGTATGAACTTACATGATGAAAAGTGCCCAACACCATTGAAAAGTGACTAACACCATACCTGACATCCTAGTTGTTAATACTTCAAAATGTCTGTCTCCCCATTGTGGACATAGGATGGTGACAGAAGATAAACCGTGTGTGAATTCTGTTACATTGATACTGCTTTAATAGAGACTAATCCAATGCACGACTTTTGTTTTGTTTTGTTTTGTTCAAGTCAGTGGTTCTGCACTACTCAGCATCTCTGACTCTGGAGCACTTTAGGAAATGGCGCAGTAATGCAGGTGTCAGGTATTGTTGCATTCTTTGTTCTTGATCCTAAAATGAGGCCTTATATCACATCTATTCTAACCTCTCTGGATTTTATCCCAGAACACACAGTAGTCGAGGGAGTGGGAAAGGGGGGGGGGTGTTACCCATTTCTTCTGGTTAATTAAAAATGAAAAATCACTACAGTCACTGGGAAGGAAATAAGGTGGAAATTTTAAGTACCCTAGAAATGCTTGAAAGGTGAGGGTATGGGAACTCTCCTGGGCAGAGTCTTTTGTCAGTACTACTACTAAACTTTATTGTCTGGGGAGAGTGGGTAGTCCAAGTAAGGGGTGTGACAGGGTCACGCCCTAACCCCAACCCAGCCTTTCTGAGCTTCCCTGCTTAAAGTGAAATTGGCCAATTTCTGCCTTTAGATGGGAAAGTTCTCCTTTATCTCTTTCACCATGGGAGCATTAAAAACTGTATGCTCCAATGCAGCTACACTTTTGTAAAGCCTCCTTTGAAAATTATTGGGAAAAGAAAGACACTCAAGAAAACCGTTTTTGCGTGTGTGTGTGTGTGTGTGTGTGTGTGTGTGTGTGTGGACAGTACCCTGTAGGGCACTTTAAGGGTTAAACTTTGATGCAGAGAAGGTCTGTCTTGTGGGGATATCCCCCAATTTAGAAACTACTATTGCTAAAAAGGTAAGCCACAAATGCCTTCTTTTGCACAGCTTTCTATGACAGGAATAACTCCTTGTTCCCAGTGTGTATGTGCGAGTTTGACTCAGCCTCTGACCATCTATCGTCCACACGGGGCTTGTATCAGGGTGAAGACTGTCAATCACAGTTAATAAAAGACTTCAGAACACAGCAGGGATCTCCTTTTACTATAGATCCGTTTTACGATAGCTCTCAATTTATTATGTCACACAAATCAAAAAGGAAGCATTTATCTTATCATTCAGAGACATCCCTTCTCCCTCCCGGTGTCCTAGCCCCTCCCCCTGCGCCAGTTTCCAGCCCCTCAAAGATGCTTTGTGCAAGAAAGTACAAGTTCTCCTTCTGGCTTCATTTTTGTTCCTTTTTGCTCTCCTCCTGGCCTCCTCCCCCCCCCCCCCCCCAAAGAAAGAGAGCTAAGCAAATGGCCCGGGTTCCCCCCCCAACGCCTGACCTGTGTTTGCAGGAGGAGAGCGGGAGAGGGAGCGCGCATTCTGGAGCAGACTCCTCTGACTCCGACCACAGGCTGTTTTGTGCAGGCTGTCCCTCTCCTTCGAAATCAAGCATCCCCTCCCCGAAGCAGCAGGCAGTGTGCCTCCATTCGGCCACATTTGGTATGCATGAGCACGGCTGCAGGGAGAGGGGAGGTGGCTTTCTTAAGAAGGTTCAGGGGCTCAGGAAACGCCACTTGACTAGACTCCCAAGTTCCAAGAAGCCTCTGCCCTAATGGAGTTTGCAGGTGTGGAGGTGACCATGGGATGCCAGGGCCGTGGGGGACCGTTTATTTTCTAGGCACTGCCCAGATTTGCAGTTTCTTGTCTTCCCGGTGGAATTTGGAAGGGGTCATGAATCAGACTGATGCTTCTCGACCCCTAAATTGGACCATCCGGAAGCTATGCCACGCAGCCTTTCTCCCATCTGTCAGACTTCTCAAGGTACTGTAACTTGCTGCTTTGAATGGCTCTTACTCTGCTTTTCAGGTCTAAACGCCCAACTTCGCACTTGGGCTGGGACGCCAGTTCTGGGGCGTGAGAATGCATGCAGTTCTGGCTGTATCACCCATGGCTAGAGAGAGTTCCCAACACCCTTACCCCACCCCACCCCCACCCAGCCTGGAGGATGGCCTGAGCCACACTAGAGAATTAGGTATGGTCTCAGGGATGGGGTTACCTGTGTGCATCCTCACCTTTCTTAACCATTAGCCCGCCTAACAATTAATTCTCTTATTTGGGAGAACAAGAATAATAGCGGGCATGAAATCGCATTCTCTCCTGCATTTGGCTCCAGAGCTCATTTTCTTTCCCTGGGGAAGCCCTTCGACCCACTTTCCCTTAAATGGAACCTGAGAGAACAAAGGATTCTCCTCCTTATTTTAAAAGCTCCCTGGCTAGGTGGTCAGTCAGGTAGAGACAAAGGAAGAATGAACCTTATCCCACAGTGACTTTTAAAAGGCATGGTCATTTCTATCTATTGGTCTCTGGACTGGAGTCAGTGTGAGAAAGTATTGTTTCGCATCTATCGAAGGAAGCCGTCTCTAGCTCTGAGTTACACAAAAGATTCCTACTACACCTGAGCTGCAGTTGCTAGTTGTGTCCACAGTGTTCCTGTTTCTGGAAGCAAATGTATTAAAGATGCTGAAAAAGTCCTCACAACTCCTTGGGAATCTACCTTCATCCTCTGCCCGACTGGGAAGGACACAAAGTGTGAAGGTGTGGAAGGAAGTATTGGCTTAGAAAAGAAAAAACGTGCTAACCCTCCGGGTTGGGGGTGGGGGTGCATAGCAGAATGTTCCACATTAAAGTTTGCCAGGCAAGGCAAGCCCTTGATTCTCCTTTTCCTAGTCTATATGATCTTCTGATTTAATTACTAGTGACCATAGAGGGAATCAGCTACAACAGAGGAATGATGAATTAGCCCTGAATAAATCACTCCGATTTTTTTTTTTTTTTTTTGAGGTGGTATTCTGGTTAGGTTTGATGTGGGCAGATAATTCTAAATAGCTAAGTGGTGCCTCGTTACCAAATATGACCCATTGTTTGAGTTTCCCTGACCCTGTTAAACACAACTGGTATTAACTTTCACAAAGTGTGCCCCCAAGTGCCCTTCAAACCTCTTCTTATGGTTGTCATGGCAATGACTTGCTTCCTAAGGGATATTTGAAAAGGAGAGCGTTTGAGGGCATAGGGAGTGGTAGAAATTTCTACACTTATGCGTGGTTTTGCTGTATTGGAGCAACATGTGTAATGGAGCATGAAAAAAAATGAGACCAGAGAATTAACAAATGAATGTGAATTTCCCTCCAGATTTAGTAGTCAATCATGAAAAAGAATGTTTTGGCAAATTCTCTATGACTAAGAAAGTGAAGTTCTGTGATCCCATGTGTAATAAGAACTACCTTTTCAGTTAATGCCATTCACTGGCTTGAACCCAAAATGATGCTTTTTAACTCATCTTAACAGTTTTATGTATCTATTATTAATGCATTCTCAATGTATTATTAATTAGTGCTCATTTTTAAAATAGAAACTGTTATTAATATACTCTTCACAAAGCCAGGAGAGAAGCTTGTATTTCAGATAAATCACTTATTTTTAGAAGGGCTCTGTCCTCCTTTAAAATTGAACACACACAAACTCACAGACACACAAACACACACACACACCCTATGGCCAGGAGATCAGCGCTTGTGTTTTCATCTGCACCCTTCCATTATTCCATCTACTAATATGGTGCTTGATAACACTCCATCTAATAACGCACATTAGTAAGCCTCCTTTTGCTGACTGCAGTGTCTGAAAGAGGGGATACATTTTATTAGAGAACTTTCTCTCTAAATGACATCTGTGCATTTGAGAGTGTAGCTACCCCATGAGACTTCAGATAGGAAGCACATTTCAAAAGCTTACAAGGAAAAGAGACGGATGCCCCACCCTTTCAGCGGTCTTTAGGCAGAAGTACCAACTTCTTTTGGAAGGCAGCTGTGCTCAACCACTAAACCGTCCAGCTGCTTTTGAATATGAGCACACATCATACACATGAGCACAATGGTGTGTGTTTCCGCTCTAGGTTACTGTTGCCCCATTTTTGCTGTTTAGTACCTGTGCATTCTCCCGATGCTTTTCTCTTCCAAGTCAAAATTGGAAGCTCATGAGTAATAATTTGCATCTTTGGTAGATGTTCTTCTTGACTTAGACTAAACATTAAATATTTAATAATGGTTTTTCTTCCAGTTCGTTGCTTACTTTCTACCTTGTCATCCTTTCGCCTCAGACTTCACTCCTCCTCCCCCACTCTACCATCACCATGTTAATTTGGTGGATGGGTTCTCTGAATATCCAGATTTAATGAAACACTTAGCTAACGAAGCTAATTCTCCCATTTAACAGGTACATTTGTTCCTCTTCCAACTGTCTTGATGTTCTTTGCCCTCTCAGATGCCCTGTAACTTATCAGGAAATGCAGTGTGTGTCACTATGGCCTGATTAGATTTAGCTAAAAGCAGATAACTCGACAGTTCCAACAGTCTAGGATCAAGCAGGTTTCCCTTCTTATTCTTTTCCTTGAAAATGTATTGGGTATTTTTATTTACTCAGTTTTGCTAACTTATTTTGGTACTGTATGGATAGTCAGAAATGGGTTTACACATGCGTGCGCATGCACACACACACACACACACACACACACACATACACAAATTTCCTATGTCCTGATAGAAATGGGTTGCTAATGATTAAGAAGCCCTAACACATGGATTAAACCCAGCAAGTATTGGAACGGACTTATTATTCCTTCTGAAAACATTTCATGTGTTGTTTTGTCCACCCCAAAACAAATTTTGAACATGCCCACTGACACTCTGAATTTGGAGCTTCATTTGAAAATAACCCTTGGAAATGAATGTCTGGGTTGGCACAGGGTAAGGATAGCCAAAAGACAGAGCCTCCTTTGAAATGGATGCCTTGCGGATGGGACCCTTTCCAGGCAACTTCTGCTCTGGTGTAGCTTGCTTCCTTCTTATGTGGTTCGAGACTCTTCATCCCACCATTAATCATACACACACACAAGTGAATTTAGTTCCAGTGACAGAATGTTCTTAGCATATTTCATATTCATTATCAGGTCTGTCTCTGCCATTGTTTTATTTAGGAGATTTTATTTTGGTAACTTGTGTTGAGTTTGAAGATTATTTTTAGAGCAAAGGGTTTTCTTAGAAGTGAAGTCTTGGCAAGCTTTTTGAAGGGAAGGCTTCTGAAAAATGGGTTGCATTGGAGCAAAAGGAAAAGCTATGTAGCGCTCTTTGAATAAAAGCATGTATGTCAATTCATTAATGAAGAGCATATGATGAGTATAACTCTAAAGACTTCGGACACTCTACATTGAGGGAGGGTGTGATTTGAGTGAGAAATGTCCAAAATAGAATAAAAGAAGAGATTAGTGATTAAGAGCACTTGCTGCTATTTCTTTCAGAGGGCCAGAGTTTGCTTTCTAACACTCTTGTTGGGAGGTTTACAACTGCCTCTAACTCCAGACCCAGGGGATCCAACACCTTCTTTTGTCCTCTTTGAGTTCCCATCTCTGTCTCTCTGTCTCTGTCTCTGTCTCTCTCTCTGTCTCTGTCTCTCTCTCACACACACATGCACACACACTGGAGGGAGAAAAAGTGTGTGTGTGTGTGTGTGTGTGTGTGTGTTATATTTGGCTTTTGAGACAGGGTCTCTCTATGTATTACTACCTGTCCTAGAACTCACTATGTCAACCAAGCTAACCTTAAATTCACAAAGATCCACCTACCTTAATCTTCCTCCCAAGTGTTGGTATAAAAGGCATGCACCATCACACCTGGCTCTAAATCTTTTAAACCCATATAATAAATTATATTTGGGAAAGGTAGGTTTCACTGTATTTAATTTCCATTGTCTTTCTAGCCGGCTCTGTGACCTCGAGGCTACATTGTCTCCCTGTAACATGGAGTTCCTTTTAAAAATGAAGGGTTTTAGTCTTGAATAGTTCCCATGGTGACTCCCTATGGCGAAGCCCCCATGCTCCCTGGGAATGGAAGAACACATTATATCTGGGCTGAAAGTACTGGATATTCTAGTCGGGAAAAATGAAATAATAAATAGTGAGGTTCAAAGCACATAGGATCTTGTCTACTAAAATACTGCATTTGACCATTATCCATTATCCCAAACAGATGGGTTAATGTTTGCAGTAAAATGGCTGCCAGATTCACTATGTACTTTGGCTGTAGGATCTAGACCTGGTGAGATATGGTTAAGTGGAATTGTGAGATTAGAGACCTTGAGAATCTCTAAGAACCTAGGATAAGACCAAAGTAACAAAAGTTAATTAAATAGGGGCTTGTTATGTTGATTATTTGTGTCTGAAGGAAGAACATTGGATAATCTTTGAGTTTCCATCTTTGGTGTTGGATTGATTGGAAGTCCCAGAACCTAAGAACAAAGGTCATGAGAAAGAAGGGCAGAGCTTCTTTGTGGTTCTCTTGGTGAGCTAGAAAGATGTCATCTGCTGACACTAATTAGTCAGAGATGGAAGTCAGCAATATGCTTCTTCAGTCTCACTCATTTCATTGACTACAAGTCCCATTGAAGCCATAGGAGCAGAATTTTGAAGTAAATGACACACACCTCTAATAGTGCCATGTCTATGTTAGTAGACTATAATATGACGTTAACCAATCATGTAAAATTATGCACTATTTCACCAATTAATGTCCCTCCTTGCAGCACAGTCTTTTGGACTCCAACTTAAATTTGTTTTATTTTTCTTTCCTTTCTGACTTTTGCATATTGGAACTAATGAATGTTACCTGGGCAGCTAAAGGGAATTACTTAGTAAAGCAGTGACTGAGTTATGATATCAGGACTGATGATTTATGCTCTGTGCTTCCATATAAAGCTGTACCATGTTCATCAGTCTCTTCCCAAAGCAAAGCAAGAGCTTGCTGAACAAAGAGAGATTTGTAGTCCATCTTTGTTAATGGTGGTCCTTCTAGAAAAACACTGCTCCTTACTACTTTCAGGTTCTCAACAACCAATTTTGTGGGGATTCATTTCAACCTTTAGTTTTGTTTGTTTATTTAAGAAGTCTCATAATCTCATGCTAAGATTACTGCCATGAGCCACCACACCCAACTTTCAATTTGTATTTTAAGTGACTGACTTCCAAAGGTCTTCTAATCCCATATAAGATTCCGGATTTTTGATGAGAGGTAAAAAACGAGCAAATGGCAGAGTTTTGCTTAGTGAGGACAGGGCACAAATGAACCTTAGTAGTGAGCAACAGTTAACTTCAAGCCATCAATTAAAACACACCCAACCCCCCCGCCATTCATTCTATCTATACATGAGGAAATTATGATGATATAAACTCAGAGAGTTTGCTGTGGATAGAGAATAATTGGTGTTTTTTAGGAAAATAAGGTATGTTTTTAATAGAATTTTATTGCTGCACATAAAGAAACCTTTGCCTTCCCATCTCTTAGAATATCAGCCTCCAAATCCTTTAAGAAAAAGTAAGAAAGAAATGATAAAAGCAGAAGAATGTGGCTAGGCTGAAATCTCCAAGGACTGTTGGATGCACTTCAGATGGTGGCTTTCACTCATGGTGCACCCTATACCATGTGACTTGGCTTTTTGTGAACTGTTCCCAGACAGCCTGAGGGGAATTTCGGCAGTCAGAAGGAACGTTCTTGTTGCTCTGGAAAGTTCTGTCTCCTCTATTGTGGACAGAAGAATGAAACTGTGTGGTAGCGGGGATGAGGAAGGAAATGGTAGGGATGTCCAAGTCCAGGGCCACCTCACTCAGGGAAGCAAGTGTGGGGTCACAGCAGTGCTCCTGCCAAACTCTGTCTCTGTCTTTTGTGATGACTTCCTGCAGTGTAGCTTCCAGGCCTACCCTCTCCTGGCTGTTCCTATAACCTCAGCTGGCTCCAGAATTCTAGAGAGTTAGATTACAGCTTTCCTTTCTACTATCCAACACAAATAAGTCTATTAATCCAAATTATTCGATAAATGTGTATTGAATAATCAGAAAAAACGGAATCAATGGTAAAAGATACATGAAATATTAATGGTAACCGTAATCTGGTGAGCCTCTGAAGAGAGCAGGCTTTCCAGTCTCAAAGTAACTGATTCCGTACGTAGGCAAAGTTCCAGAACTCAAAGTTTACCCAGATCTGGGCCCAGTAATCTGCATTTTATCCGGCTCTCACAATGAGCCTGTGGCCCACAGCTCTAAGAAGAACAGACCCCACGTTGAGGAAAGCAGAGCTGGCAGGGAGCTTAATTCAGTGGCCTAGCTTTTGCTGGCATCTGGGCTGAGCAGATTTTGTGTTAGTCAACAGTGGAAGCAAAGGGTTTGAAGTAAACAGTTCACAGGTTTTTGAAATTTAATCACAAAAGATCATGTACAGAGAGAAATAAATTGAGTTCAGCTGCCCTGCTCTGGGTTGTAGATAACGTAGCATTGTAATCTGAAGAGATGTTTGTCCTCATTCCTTCAATTTTCTGCTTATTTATATGATCATTTCTAGGTTTTTCTCTGGTATGGCTAGGTCATGTGATAAAAGCTCACATTTTATGGCTTCTTGAATTTATTTGAGATATGGTGATGAACAGAGCCCCCAAAGATGGTCTTAATAATTAAGATTCTATTATATTCCCATACAATTTGAGGATTGCATGATCATTCTGCATACGCTTTGGATTGAAATGGTATTGAATAACACCCCTGAAGGGCAGCCATAACTGACACCCACATTGCAAAAGGCACCAGCATCCTATCAAATCCACAGCATAATCACCAAAGCATCCAGTGATTCTAGACTGGCATGGGACAGAAGAGAACACTCAGTGCTTCTGTTTGAAAAAAACACATGTATGGATTTAATTTTAAATCTGAATAATTTTAATTTTTCAGTGGTGCTCTGTATTAAATATTATATATGGGAGAGTAGAGCTAAGCAAAACTGTATATTTTTTTTACTGAGCACATGATTGGACTTTGGTCATTTTGAATGGGACCTTTGTTTTATAACACAGAAAGTTTGTAGTTAAGAGCATTTGGGAATTCTGTTCTGCCCACTGGCTCTGTTCTGCTTCATTTTCAGACACATATACTTAGGAATTGTAGTTTGAGATCTGTATCGATCTATTGTATTTCTTTACCTATAAGTATTTTTCAAGAGTTACTGTAAATGTAGACATATTATAGATCAATCGATTCTGGATGGGTTAAGGCAGTAAGAAAGGACAGAAAGGGAAAGGGAAAAAGTCAGGTCAGACAAGAGAAAGCAGGGAAGGAGGAGGAGAATAGGAAGAAGAGAGGGAAAGAGGGAGGAGACAGCTATCCATCCAACATGATGAGCTCTCGAAGGGGTAGTTCTCAATGAAGTCCAAGACTGTCTGTCATAGACCCATTTCAGAAGATTCTACCCAAGTTACAATACTGGGAGGGCCTTGAGAATCTGTATTTTATCTGCAATTTTATGCATAATAAAATTAGAAACTCTCCCCTTTTAAAGTGTAGCATGTCAGTGAAGAGACATTGACTCATTAAATTATGCCTCTGGCAGGAGTGCACCTCAATGTCTGATTTTACCACTAAAACCTGAGTGTGTACCATCTTTCTATACATCAATGTATACATCTATACTTCTATCTTACCTTTAATCCTTGTCATTTCTTGTGCTCACAGAGTACTGGAAGACTATTACACTTGTTTCTTATGGGATCATGCAGGAAAACTTATTTACATTCTGAAGGGGTATAAGCTGTTAGTAGTGTCCTGGGCTAGATAAGATGACAGTATCACATTCTTCTTTACTTAAGATACTATGCACTTTCATGGGGCATGACAGAGACACCTTAAAGAAAGAGCCCTAGTCTGACTCTGCCTGTCCCTGTGGCCCTTGCTGAACTAGATAAACTTCTCCCACGTCTTCTATTCCTTGGGTTTCCTTCTGTTTGCAAGAGTCACTTACTCATCAGATCATCCAACTTGAAAACCTAGGTTGTTGTCTTTTGCCTTACTTTGTTTTACGCTTACATAATCTGACGATTAGTCCTGCCAGATTTTCTCCTGTCTCTGATCCACCCCCTCTGTCTATTCCTAGTTCCTAAATATGGCCTCTCTTGTTTTTGAGGCCCCAAAATACTATAATTGTCTCCAGTCTTGTCCACCTGAAATTGTCCCTTCCCACACTCCCCAGAATGGTCCATTTAAGATACAAGCCAGCAGAGGCTGGGTTGTACCTGTGTCTGATGTTCTTCAATGGTTCTCTGTGTTCTCTCAAACACAATCTGAACTTCTTGACGCAATAAGTAAGGTCTCCCATGATCTGGCCTCTGATACTTCTCTGACTTCATATTTTTCTCTAATTGTGGAATTCTTTATAGTTGGTCTTTTTGCACAAGTTGTTTTCATACCTGGAAAGTCTAACCAATTTCTCCTCACCAACACTGTCCATTATTAAAAGATCAACTCAGGTGAGCATAATGTGTCCAAAAGACGATCTGAGAAGCAAGATGGAGCTCTCCTCTTTTGCATGTTTATAAAATCAATTACTGTTCCCTCTCCCCACCCAACTCCAATACTGAAGATCTCAAAGTCAGCAATCCTATTTCATTCAGTTTGGTATAAAGGGCACTTAGTAGAGAATCTGAAACACAATAGATGTGGAATGAACTGTGCTTGAGTAGATAACAGTTAGCATAAATGAAATCAAGTGCTGGGTTCAGGCATAAGATGTTGCTACTTAGAAGATGAAATGGCAGAACATTCCCCTGGTATTTTTGTAAAATTAAGGAATATTTTGAATTTGAAGTTATTTACTTTATGTGTTGCCTACATTAGAAGATTAGTAATTGAATGAATAATCAGCCTAGTACTTAAAGCAGTCCAGTACCTAGTAAAAGCACTGCAAAGTGGCTGTGAACTCAAAAAGACACTAAGTAGTTCAGATCAGGTGCCTGTTTTAAGAATGTTTACTGAAAGAAGAGTGAGAAATGAAATTACATCATTTATTGATTGTGTTAGAGTGAATGCAGCCCTTCATTTAGTGAGCTAATAGAATTTATTTTCTTTAATAATGTTCTTGCTTGGGTTATGCTGTACAGTAAGTAATATTAGAAAGAGAACACTGTTAATCCTGTTGTGACCTCTCCTGATTTACCTTTACCGAGTGTCTGGCAAATATCTAGAGATAATGACATTGGCACTGTCCTACTGAAATATTCGAGTGCTTCAACATGCATGTGATTTGATATTTGCTTTTCTGATACAATGGGCTATTTTACTACATTAGTTACTGTATATCAATGTCAAGTGAAAATCTTAGTTCATCAAGTTCCCATAAAGAAAAATACATAGATGAAAATAACTACCTTGTCGAAGAGATTTAAACTGTTTAAAAAATAATTCCACTGTTGTTGGTTAAATTCAATTTCATATGTGACTAGATAAAAGGTATGTAACTATCTGTGGGATTAGCTCTGTCTTCTTGCTGCATGAAAATGTTGACAAAGAGTGAGCCATCAGATAAGAATAGTTGCCCCTACAGTGGCTTGACGGACAACTGGACCATGTTGGATCTGGCAGCTATACTTGCACAGATGTGGAATGCTTTGAGTGCTTCTTTTCCATCTCAGTATAACTGATGTCATGAGCATTCTGACCTCTGTAAGACCTGGAGCAGTATCTTTGGTTTCCACATACTGTATACAAAGCAGAGTCTTCGTTGTTCCAATCAAAACTGTCTCTACACATTGGCTAGTTGGAAGTGAAACATCATCCAAAGTTGACAACAGCTTCTCTGAAAGTTCCATTTCGAAAACAGGTATTTTAAGTCTTGCTTTGGTCATTTGCTTTTTCTAGACTCCTTTTTCTAGCTTTACTTGGGAAAGGGATGCTTCAGCATTAGATGTACTTTCCTGTTTTACAAGAGTCTGAAGTTCACCTTACATTGGGAGAATTAGCTGGTACTGTTCTCTAAAGATAGGAAGACTAAAATTATTTTCTTATGTTATTGTCAATCACCTCTTACAAGAAAAGTAAATGTAAAAAAAAAAAAAGTAAATGTGTCCAATTCTGTGAAAATAAACATTCCATAGTCTTGCTTTGAAAATTAAAAACAGTACTGTGTCAGTTTGATTGATGTATCAAGTGAAATATTTAATTGTATCATCATTTTGTTCTATAATAACATCAACTTAGAATTATTAAAGAAAATGCAACACAAAGTTTCAATGACTACATAAAGATATTATACTTCGATATGATTGTTTTTTTCATGACATTAGCTCACATGAACAAGGGTAGGAGATTAATTAGGGAGTTATATAACAGGCCTTCTAATTTAATTGAAAGATTGCCATAACTAGAGCTAAGTTTTGGTCATTAACTTCAGCATGATCAAATGGACAATAAACTGCACTAAACTGCCTTGGAGAAGTTAACTAAAACTGGAGTTGAGTTGTCACTAACACTTTTACTTTTGGTGTCTCCATTGTCTTGTGTGTAATGACAGAGATTTGGGTTGGATAAGGACCAGTCAAAATTGTTTCTATAAAAAGCCAGATCATCAATATTTCAGGCTTTGTGGGTCAGATAGTCTCTGTTTTAACTGCTTTGTAGGCAACCCACTCTGTACTGTGACAAGCAACACAATTTTACTGTGGCTCAATATTAGTAATAAGATGGAACATAACAAATGAGAGCATCTGAGTCCCAGTTAAACATTCATGAGCACTGAAATTTAAATTTCATATAATTTTAAGTGCCGCCCAATACTACTCTTATTGTCATTATTTATACCAATTTAAAATGCAAATTTAAATTATTTTTAGCTTACCACTGGTAGATAGAAGGTAAATGGGACAAAGTCTGAAGAACTCAGTTTGTCATCCATGACATAAGGTCACTTTCTGCTCTAACATTTTTTAATTGGATATTTCTTTTTATTTAATTTTACCTAATATATTTTGATCAAGACTCCCCACACACACACACACACTTCCCAGATCTTCCTACCTCCCTACTCAACCTCATGTTTTCTTTCTCAAAAGAAATTAAAACAAAAAAACTAATAAAACAAAAAGTAATGCCAAAATGAAAATAAAAGCCCTCCCTATCTTCCACTCCCTTCCACACACAGCCTTGAAGTTTGTTTTGTGTTAGCCAACTACTGGGCATAGAGTCTGCCCTGGGGTGTGTGTTAATACTCTGTGGCACTCCAGTGGAGAAACCTGATTTTTCCCTTTCCCAGGAGGTATCAGTTGCAAATAGCTCCTTGACTGGGGGTGGGACCTTGTATCTACTTCCCTATACACAGGGACCCATGATGGACAATAAGAAGAAAGTGACTGCAGGGTGCAGAAATCTATACAGAAGCAAAGTCAGAAAGATGGCAAAAGATTGGAGTGATAGATCACTCCAAAGGAACAGTGTCTTCCACACACAGCAGGACCTGTGCACATATGAACTCACAGAGCCAGTGACAGCATGCACAAGCCCTGCCCCGGTCCAAGCCAAAGAAAACCTCTGCTCTAACATGTTTTGATAACAGAAGGGTGAAGGAATATAATAGCATGCTGCCTTCTTAAGGAAGCTGGGAGGAATCCACTTGTCCATCGTCAAGGTTACATGCTTACTGGGATCAGTAGGTTGTGGAATAACTATCTTATAATGGACAAATACTTGTCTTTTCTCTTTAAAATATATACTCTCAAGTTCTTCCCTAGATGCCATTATTCTGAGATTATATTGAAATGTCCAAGGACTGAAAGTGAAATATTAACATTTCAACATTTGGAAAGCCCTTTTCAGCTATTGGGCTATTTTGCTCTATAGAAGATGAAACATCCTTTGAAGCGTGTTGGGCACAGTCTTGTGAACAACTGTAGTAGGTCCGTTCACTCCCCTTTTTAGGAGAAGATGTTGCATTAGATAAGTTAAGCCTCACGCTAGTGGTTTTATTTTTTGATTCCCTATCCTCTCTACATCTTACCTCTGTCTCTTCTGATTCTCTTCCTTCCCCTAAGATCTAGCTAGCGTACAAGAGTTCTCTCATAAACCTATAATGGAAACACAGAAATTATTTGGGGACTTTTCCCCCATATATGTAGCATGTATGTATGTATGATGTATGTATGTATGTATGTACTATGTATGTATTATGTATGTATGTATTCACTTTATATCCCAATCGAAGCCCCCCTCACATAGTCCCTTTGCCCATCACCCTCCCCATCTCCTCTGAGAAGAGGGAGGCCCCCTGAGTATCAATACTAGCCCACCCTGGCTTATCAGGTCTTTGCAAAATGTGGCACATCCTCTCCCACTGAGTCCAGACCAAGGCAGCCCAGTTAGGGGAACAGGATCCACAGTCAGGCAACAGAGTCAAGGACAGCCCTTGTTCCAGTTGTTGTGGGACCTGCATGAAGAACAAGCTGCCCTTCTGCTACATATAGGTAGCATACATACATACATACATACATACATACATACATACAAACATACATACGTGTGGGGTGAGGCTAGGTCCAGCCCGTGTATGCTCTTTAGTTGGTGGTTCAGTCTCTGAGAGCCTTCAGGGGTCTGGATTAGTTGACTCTGTTGGCCTTCCTGTGGAATCTCTATCCCCTCTGGGGAGAGAGATGAGCAATCTTTCCCCCTAAGCCATCTACAAGACTCCCCAAGCTCCCTCCATTTAATATTTGGCTATGGGTCTCTGAATCTGTTTCAATCAACTGCTAGGTGGAGCCTCTCAGAGGACAGCTATGCAAGATTTCTCTTTGCAAGCATAACAGAGTATCACTAGTAAGAGTAGGGATTGGTTCTTGCCCATGGCAGCGGGGGTGCGGGGTGGTGTCTTTTAAAAGCATGTTCTCAAAAGGAAAATGGGCAAGACACAAAAAATTTTGAATCTTCCTTTGTTATAAATTAAACTGGTAGATTGAATAATTATGAAATTAATTCCTTTAGTGTTAGCATAGACTATAATTAGTATTCAGTAAATACAAATTATTTTCCTTTCAACCTAATAAAATAGAAATGTTACAATGCAAATGAACAAAATTAATGTCTTTTGAGTAATTTGCAGTTGTGGAATCCATGTGTGCAACTGGTTTTCACTTTTAGTCTCTGTGCGTTGCATTAGTGTTTCCAGAGAAACATATTCATATGGTGAACACATATATGTATATGCATGTCTACAGGTATATGTATGTGTCTGTAGGAGCACATACACAAGAACAAGGAGAATATCTCATTTTGAAATATTGCCTCCTTTGCTCTCAGAGGCTCAGCAAATCTGAAACCTGCAGGGTTTCAAGTCTCAGGAAGCCAGCTAGCTAGAGATTCAGGAGAGGTCAAGCTAGACTTACTGTGGAACCAAGAAGAGCTGATGCTGCAGAATTCTGCAGAGAGATTCTTCCTTGCTTGGAGGTGGTTGGCCCCCTTCTGATATCTGGCCCCACCTCCACATTATGGAGCATAATATGTCTTAACCAAAGTCTTACGGTTTAAATGTAAGCCACATCTAAAAGCACACTCAGAGAAGTATTTGGAATATTTGACCAAATACCTGGACACCATGGCCCAGACAGCCTGATATCTATCAATCATCATATAGGTCTTTATTAGTTAATCATGCTAAGTGTAAATGACAATTTTCTTCTAAACTTTAGCTTTAGCATATCCAGTACTAGAATGAAAGTGCAGCCTACCCACAAAAGTTGTAGCCTTCTTTGTTCGGGGCCCATAGGCTTCCATTTCTATTCTTCATTTCTATTCTTTTCTTCAGAGCCTACCTTTCTCCCTTCCCTTACTCTCCACTAACATTTGCCAGGGCACCACACTCTAAATGATCTTGAAATCTCATTCCTTACATCTAACTTCTCTGCGACTCTTCTGGACTAATCTCACTGTGATCAGTATTTCCAGCTGACTGAAGTTTACCATTCCGAATTTGTATTTTTGAAAAAATAAAATGCACAGCAGAGCATTCTTTGTAAGTCATGTGATAATAACTGAATGCAAGTAAGATTTTGTGACACTTTAACTAGTACAGAATTACCATGCAAGAAGTTGTTCTGCATACAATAAATTGTTAATATTTTAATCAGCATTGACCTCTTTTCACTGACATTTTTCTGAAGGCACAAAGTTCATACAAATTTAATATTCAATGTGCATATTGTTTTTGTTTTCATGCATTAAGTAATTCACATATCAACACGAAAATATATGAAACTGGCTTTCCTTCCTATTCATTTTTCTCTATTTTTGTATTCTTTCCACAGTGTTTATTCTACAATAATCGCCTGTGTCATGTCGCAAATTGTGCTTGTATTAGAAGTTGTAAGATGAAAACCGCTAATCCTTTGACCAAAAAGAGCTAATGATGGCAGTAGAGGACATAGAAGGGCACTGGGGATATTTTTGTATTGGGGAGTTCAGATGCAGACACCAAGCATGGTGAAGAAAGGTAGTCGGACTTTTTGTAGGGAAGGCAACATCTGGTGGGAAGTGGTGGAGTTGGGAAGACTGAGTAGAAAGTACACTGTAGGGCAATGGAGTTCCATAGAATGTAGAAAGAAAAACAAGAAGTATTGTCCAGGACAGCACAGGGACTTTCAGACAGAGGAGATACTTGCACAAAGGGAGCAGACATGTAAAGGGTGAAGGCTGTGTAGCAGGGAGGAAGCCCCAGGAAGCTGGGGGTTGGAGAGTATAGGGTGTTTTTTAGCTGGGCTGTACAGCTCGTCCTCACTCAGCAGACTGCTGAGTTTAGGCTGCTCAGTTGAAGAGCAACACTGCCACCTCCTCACCCTCTGCCTCAAAGCTTTGTAGCTAGCACCACTTCCCCCAGCTGTGCCAACGCAGGGGCGAACCCAAATTCATTAGTCATTTAATGTGGGAACTGTTCAGCACCAGCAGGATGCTCTTGAGAGAATTTTCGCTGTGGGAGGGATGCTTCGCTGTTCCTTCTTTCTTCTTTTTACTTCTTCTTCTTCTTCTTTTTTTTTTCTTTAATTTTTATTTTTGTGCCCCTGGCAAACTCATTTTCCATATCCAAACAACTTTGCCAAACTGCTTTATGGAGAAGCATCTCATTGGATTTTATGCACTCTAAAGAGCTTTGTCCAGGATGATAATAGCCTTCAGAGAAATAGAGTAAACAAGTGTTGTGGCAAGAATACTTTTCTTTTGCTCCAGAAATTTCTAAAATATAAGGTAAAGGGAATAATGGGCATGCTTAGTTTTGGTCACTTGGTCACTAAGCAAGGGAGGTGTGCCCTTATATGGGTCTCTCCTTAGCAAGTGGGTCTATTCCATACCTTGGAGTTCTTGAGTTCTGAACTGATTCTCTGGGGTGGAGAACCCCCAACGGCCCATGAATGCCTCCAACAAATAACCTAGTCAAGATGACACTGAAGCATTATAAGGAAAACTTTCCTGACAAATTGTATAATTTACATTGAGCATTATTAATGAAGTTTTACCATAACCTCAATAATAGCTACAGTCACTATGAGACCACCCTTGCCAACGCACATTAATTTGCAGTGGTGCCCTCTCAAGACTGCCTTCACCAACAATGATGAAGGTTCAAAGTAACGTTAGATTTCTAACGTTCTTGTGTGTGAGGAAGGAATGCATACAGATGCTTTTTTAAGCATTGTGTGTTATTTTGTTCTGACACCTTAAATTATTGCTGGCTTGTAGAATCTGCCATCTCTCAGGGCCAGCAAAATCTTCTAAATAACAGTGGCTCAACCAATAGCCTTTGAAACACAAGAGACACTCTACATCCACCTGACCTTGTCACCAGAAGACATCACTCCTCTATTTTAAACGTACCAGGGTCTGGGATCCGGCAAGTAGGGTTCACCCCTGTAACACAGAGCTCAATAGTAGTATACAAAGGAGCCAAGCCCAAGTGATTACCAGGCTCTGCCTCACTTTCCTAGAACACTGAGCAGAGCAAACCTAAACCTACTCCTTCTCTCCTGTCTTCTTCCTCCTGACCACTGGGTTTTGTTTTGATTTTTGTTTTTCAAGTGGCCATGTGTCTCACTAGTACCTTTTCTAGAATTTGAGTCTAGTGAACTGTTTTCCTGAGCCCCTTCTGTGACTGTTTCAGGCCTTGTTATCACATGGATCTGCTATCCTCGGCACTTCTATGTCAGATTTACTTCCTCTTTGGTTTTGTATTAAGTCAAATCATACCAAATGTATTTGCATCTGGCTACTTCCACTCAATATATTTATGACATTTATTTGTTTTGTTTATCATTCTTAATGGTATGAATACACCATATCTGACCTCTCATTCTTTTTATAAATGGGCATTTGGGTTATTTCTCTTTGTAGGTCCCATAATGGAAGTTGCTGTGGACATACTTGTGAACATATACACTCATTTGTCTTGGTATCTCTCTAGGGATGTAATTGTGATTATAGGGTATAAATATTTGACGGCAGCAAAAATAACCGACGTATTCTTCCACAACAATAATACAGTTTTACACTCTTATAATGTGATTGCTGTACATACGGATGTATTGACCTATCTGTCCTGTGTAGTCACATCTCTTGGTGCTTATAATTTGTAGTTCACTAATGGCTAATCTAGTGATCTTCATTCACAGATTAATTTTGAAAAGTAGCCACAGCTAGAAAACTTTATGGGTTTGGCTGAGGAAAGGGAGCAGTTATTGAATTACTGTGATTGAGCGCCAAGACTCGTAATATGCATCTTATTTAATCTCCAGTAATAGAGCTTTTCTGTATGCATTTTCTGATGGGGGTGCGAGGCTGGGAGAGATTAAAATGATGTAAGGAACATTAATTACGTGGCACTGTGGTTAGGAGAAATGCAGCATGGGAAGTTTTGAGAATAGCAGCTGTGAGAAGCATGTGAGAAGGTATTCATGTGTTTCTGCTGTTCTGAAAGGATGTTACAAATTATGAATAAAAGGCTATTACTGCTTCTCTTAAGGAGAGCCTGAGTTTCACACCGGGAAATGTTAGGCTTACCTATAAAGAAAAACCAAATGAGTCTGATTGCTTTTACTAGAAAGCAAGCACTTTCATGGAGATTGGTTTTGGTGGGGAGGGTTCACGTTTCAGAAAGAGAGTGTGATGGTTAATCCTACCTGTCTGCTCGACAGATCTAGTATCACCTAGGAAGCATACATCGGGCAACTGCTAGGGATATTTTAGGATAATTTAAATGAGATGAGAAGACCCATCCTAAATGTAGGAGAAACCAATCCACAGACCAGGGTCTGGAATGAATAGAAATGAGTAGGGATATAGAATACCAACATTCATCTACACTTCCTGAATGTGGGTACAGTATGATCTGCTGACTTCCCCATTATGATCGACTGTACCGTCAAACTGTGAGCCAAAGTAAACCCTTTTTGAAGTTACGTTCATGGCCATTTTGTTGCAGAGGTGAGACAAGTAGCACAGAGAATTAGTACCAAAGAGTGAGCATGCTGTTTCTGTGATAAATTTGAACATGCAGTTCTTAGGCCTTTGGGATTGGTTTGTAGGAAGAATGTAGAAAGTTTGGGACAAGAGCTAGAGAAGTTTTGGAAAACTCTAAGGGGAACTTAATGGACTATCTTGATAAGAACTTCGAAGAGCAGAATATCAAGGGGAATGTAGACATGGGAGGCCTGTCTCATGTCTTCGGAGGAGAATGTGAGAACTCAGCTGAGAATTGAAATAGTTGCTATTCTTATTATACTCTGGAAGAGAATGTTCTTTGTTACCTGTGTGTCCTGAGAACTCAAGGGAGGCTTAATTTAAAAGTCATTGACTTACTTACAGCTTAGCATGCAGATGGCAGCATGGCTGCTACTCACTGCTGTTACCGAGGTCTACAGTGCATCAAAAGTTTTGAACACTGTGAACTGTGAAAATAGTGTCAGCCAGGTGAACATTTGAGGACAAGCTAGGTGGCAGACAAACTGCCTGGAATTGTTAAAGAGAAACCTCCTGCTTTTCTCTGGGACAGTAGAGCGACTCATTGTGGGCAATACTCCCCTAATCAAAGGCTCCAACTTTTCTGTTGTGTTTGCTTGCTTGTTTGAAGGACTTTATTAGGTACCCTTGGCTGACCTGGAACTCACTATGTAGAGCAGGCTACCCTCCAATTTACAGAAATTCACCTCCCTCTGTTCCTCTAGCCTTGGGATTAAAAGCTTGCTCAACTTTTGCAAATGCAAATTCATTTGAAACCAGAGACTCCAAATTTAGAATCTCACCACAGGAATTCCCTGCTTAAAAAATAAATATTTAGAGAAGTGTTTCTTTAGGGTCAGCACAAGGAGACCATTACAACTGTTAGCCAAGGAATCCAGGCAGCATCTCACGCTGGCAGCAGAATTTGACATTGTTATCCCTGTTGGACTGGCTTTGTGAATATGAAAGGCAAATCATGCTCCAACCACCATGGACCTGTGTGGTGGTAGGAAATGAACCCTTTTCTTCACTCGCTCACTTTGCTTTCCCCAGGTTTCTTGCCGCAACAACAAGAAAAATAAGACAGAAAGCATAGTCTGTCATTAATTAATTGTCAGACTCACACCTAGCACTGATCTTATCAGGTCTATCCTGTACATGACATGCTATGCTGTATACCGGAAATAAATAGCAATGAAATAATTGTGGTTGGCTTCATCTTTGGGAACACATTGTCTCTCATCATCCTCATTACATGTACTGCCTTAGTCTTTCATGCTCAGGCCACCAGAGTGATTCTGAGGACTTATTGTGTCCTTTTCTTCCTCTGTATTTGTTTCAGATCACTGTACTTTGAAGGATTTTGTGTTTGGGCCAGGGCTTTGTTTTAAAGCCTACTCTAAACAAATTGCAAATATCACCAATCTCTCTGTCAGTATTTGATCATTGTCTTCTCAGCACTGGCTTCTGAAGTTGTAGAGCTTACTTGACAGGCTTCTCAAGCAGATAGCTGTGCTCTGGCCTTGGCTAGGTTGAAAGTCTGATTTTCCCAGGATACTGAGCTAATGGGAGAGGAGTCTTCAGCACTTTGCTCTACAGTTTTTATTTTAGTTTTTTGTTTTTTTCATTTTTAATAGTGTTCACTTCGTAAAAGAAAAATATATTAGGGACATCTTCTTTGGTTACAATCAGGAGTCAGTGGAGAAAAATAACAGTATTTTGAGGTCTGAACTGGAATTTAGAGTGTTTAAAAGTGACCACAGTTATTATCCATTTTAGTCAGGTTGATCTTATATCAAAAAGGATTTGAGGCAATGTCTTTACTTAAAACTAAATATCAAGTCTCTGATTTAACTTTTAAAGCTGTTCTTATAAATTCTGTTACATATAAATGCTAGAAGGAAGGAATTTGTGATGTTATCCCTCATCTTCTATGACAGATCGATTTCAGGGCTGGTGAAATGGCAAAATATGTGACATGCAAGCCACTTTTATAAAAGCATGCTCACATCAGCTACTCGACCTTCCCATACACTCTATATCATCTCTGGGTTACTCAGAATTCCTGATGCATGGTAAAGACTGTGTGAAAATTTGCCATTCCTTATTGTATGTAGATTTACTACAAGAAAAGGAATCCATATTTAATCAGGAAAGACACAGTTAATTTTCCTGAATATTTCAAGCTGCAGGTAGTGGAATCCACAGATGATGAGTTACAAACATGAGAAGTCAATTGCATTGGTTTATCAGGCAAGAGCAACATACATGCCAGTCCAAAACTAAAATCTTAATCATTCAATAAATATTTCTGAGCATCTCCCACATTCTAAGACCCATGCTACCCATTAGTAAAATGAAGATGAATAACAGAATGATCTCTAATATCTAGTGCTTGAACACTGATGGTAGAAATAACAAATAATTAATCATACAGTTTCAAATGAAAATAATAGAAAGCATGTCAAGATACCAGATGCTGTGAGACATCCAATTTTTCTTGAGAAACAACTAATTTTCCTTGAGAAAAAATTTCCATTAAGGAATTACAGATCTTTTATGCTTAATTTTGTTTTTCAGAAGAGTTTTACTATGCAGACCAGTCTGGTCTCAAGCTCCTTTTCTTCTTGCTTCAGATTCCCAAGTTGTGGGATTATAGGCATGTGCCATCATATCTGTTGTTCTTTCTACATTTGTAGACATTTAAGTCAATGGCACACACAGTCTAAGTTAGCACTATGCCAAGATATACCCCTGGAATGATTTGTTCAAATATTAAGAGATGGGGGAAAGCCATTCTCAGTAGAGAAAATAGTTTTGAGCGAAGGCACTGTGGTGTGAATGGGTGGTCCACTGGGTGGCTTTCAGATGTTCCTGTAGCTGAAGAAGTCAACAGGATGGGGAAATAAACATCATGGCAGAAACTGGGAGGGAAGAGGGGGAAGGCTTTGTGTGCATTGCTCAATGGTTTAGAGTTTGCATTTTTCAAACATTCTGAAATGTTTGAACAATTTGAAAAGTTCTATGGGAAAAATGGGTTCAACAAATATTTACCGAGGTCATTCATGTGGCACAGTCTGGACTAGACATGGGGATATAGTGATAAAGGAACCCACCCAACTCTCAGAATCTCAAGGGATATTAGACATGTAGAGAAACAATGGTAACTCAAGGGCACATGGCTCCTTTGCTTACCTCGGGGAAGCTAGAAGCATGAAAGATAGCTTTGTTTGCTTTGTTTCCATTCTCTGCCACAGCAAAAATAATTGTGTTACTAACCAAAATGTAATGTTTCTATAATGTCATTGCTGTAGAATGAAAGCTTGAGATGTATTTGAAAAGAAAAATTCCTGCTGGCGCTCCACTTCTACAGATTTGGTGCTCACAGCACAGATGTATTCCCCTTAAAGGGAAACTGGGAAGAGTTTGGATTGAATTGCTTCTTCTGAACTGCCCTGAGAGAAAGATGTTGACTGGCCTGAGCCTTTACCAGTTTTGTTATCAATAATACAAGAGATGAGGCTTAAATGCAGCTTCCTCACTGGAGAAATGCTGTCACAGGAGCCAATGACCTAAATTATCTTTAAACATCAAGCTTTCTAAAGTGAAGAGGACACATTTGCCCTTTGAATATTAAACTAGTCCTGAAACTGGGTCAAAAGGCCTACAAAGAGCTCTTTGACTGTGTTCTCTTCCTTGAGGAAAGTGGTGCCAGGGGTGTTTGTTACCTTAAAGAAATTAGTTATAATTCTTGAGCACATTGTAGAAGAGCTGTTTTGGGAGATTTATCCTTCACAATGTAAGCATGTGACAATATTTAGGGATCCTTGACTGAGTATGAATCTGATTCCTTGGGAATTACCTCACCCAACTACATTCTATACATTGTTCTTATACCTTTGTCTTCAATTATACATATAAATGAAATTTAGCTGTCTCTCCAGTCAATAAATTCTTTATATTTACTTTTGATTATTTTTCATGTGTTTCATGTCAGTATCTTTGGAGAGAGGAAATGAACAATGACCAAGACAAGATGAACAATTTGCCTGGTCAAGGGTGACTTATTGAGGAATAATATGGTGGGCACACAATGATAAAACAAAAACTATCTAGTAAGTCATCCCAAGAGCAAGGAAAATGTCTTCACCAAGGTTCATTCCATTATGTACATACTAGAGTACTAGATGCCTCCTTAATTGACACAACAGGAAGAAGAGGCGTTAAATGAACTGTTTCAAGAGGATGAACAAAAGAGAAAAACTTAGCAGGTGAGGTAGCTGCATGGCCAGAAGACAGGCATATTCATATTTAGGTTTTACACATATAGCAAAAAGCAAATAGGCAAAGAGAAACTTAAAAATTCTTGGACAATTGGTAAGAAGAAAGAATGAGTTATAAAGCATTCTAGGATATAAAATGTAACTTAGGCTCAGCCTAAAATCTTTGCTACAATTGTGAGCTGACTTTAAGTTCACTTTCATGCACTCAGTGTCAATAACTAAATTGAATGACTATTTATTGTGGCAAAGGCAGGAGAATTTCACTTGGTAGACATATAGTAAATATTTGTTGAATATGTTAACAGGTAAGGAAAGATACTTTATCTTCTAAGAGATAAAGACCAGTTAAAGCAACAATGATTTTAGTGAGAAAGGAAAAAGATCACAACAATTTTAATCAGCTAATACAAGATAATTAAGATGTGGTTGACAGTGAATAAAATGATTGTTAAGTGCCAATTATATATTATACATGTCCATTATTTTATTTACATACTCTACTTTTACAAGAAGAGTAGGGAACAGTATTCATGTTGTAGATAGTTAAGATAATGAAACTACTTATAGTAGGGAACTCTTAGTTAATTAGACACAGCAAACTATATGACTGAGCTGGATTTTGAACTTGAACTCTGCCTCCAGAAACTAAAACTCCTGGATAGTGAAGGAATGAGGCTGGGCTTTGAGAATCCTTTACTTCTTATTGTCTATCACTGTTTGACTTTTTCTTGATTATGCATCTATTGATATGTGGATTATGTACACATATATCCATCTACATATATCCGCATGTAGGGGTGGCTGTTTGTACATATCCATGTATGCATGTACACTATATGCAATAGCCAAATATGGCTATTGTTTGTTGCAGGAAATATTAAAAAGAAAAAAGACCTGTAAGTTCCCATGCTAAGCCCTGGTTCTCAACCCTGTCAGCCTGGCCAGCCACGGACTGGTGAGTAATGGCTGACCTGCTTTTATCTTGTGGTGCTCTGACTTAGAGCTCCCCGATCTCTCTACCCAACTCACTAGGCTCCCACTGGCGGGTCACTACTATGCCAGCCCCATGCTTCACAACCTCCACAGCCTTTGTGGGACACACTTTGCAAACCCACACTTTGCTGCTGTACCTTTTTCTCTGGAACCCAGATGAGCCGCCGAGTGAAGGAAAACACAACACAAACTTAGTTCAGAAACAATGGAAACTCATCTCTGAGTACATCAACTAAAATCCTAATCTTGTAAGCCTACTTAAATCTAAATCCTCCAGAGGCGAATCCTGATGGATCTGCCATTAAAACCAGGAGACACTTGTAGCTACATCTTGTCTTCATGCTGTCCCCATCCAAAAGGACCCTCTCTCTTTCCTGCTTCCTCTCTTCCTCCTTCCAACCATGAAGTCCCTCCTGCTCACCCAGTGATTGGCTCTTTTATTCATTAGGGAATTGGTTCACAAGAAGTCACATGAGCATGTAACTCACTTCTTGTTCGAAGCCCCTCCCAGGAGGGCAGAATTAGCATCAAACTACAAACAGCTCCAGGGCTATCCATAACAATTGTTCAAATTGAGTACATATGCATTTATACATATGTGTCCATATGTATCTATTGCTATATAGATATGTGTATTCATCTGCATGTACACATAGATCTACTCATTTAGAGAATTGTGCCATAATTGGTCAATTTTTAAACAATTTCTTGACTATTGTGGTCTGAGAAAAAGGGGAATGCAGAATTTTAAACCTGGATGGAATAAAATTAGACACTGGTCCCATTTTTGTTTCTTATTGTGAGGATAGAGGAGTGAGTGATTTTGCAAAATCTTATGTTAACAAAGCTTGGGTGTGATAAATACTATACAAACATGTGCCCAATGCTAGTAATATACTTCAGCATGCATATTTATGTTCAATGTTGGCACACTTTATTGGCAAGCGCTTACCACTGCATATGTTCACTGCTGACCAGCAGCATAAAGAGCAACTGAAGAGTGTATGGAATTAGTTGCCTTTGAACCAGGAAACTCATCAACACTGGGCAGCTTGACTTGCCTGAACATAACTGTGCCTTTATCTCTTGTTAAAAGTCTCTGTCAAGCTGATAATGCAAAAATAAATTTCTTCAATTCCCATACACTACACAAATTAATGCTAGCATGCCACTGGGTACCCACTGTGAATTGTTGATTTTTCTATGGCTTATTTTCAGTTGTCTTTCATTTTAATTCATTATAGTTTGATTTAGGGTTGAGTTTGTAGACAGGGCACCAGATATAATCTGGGGCTAATAGTAGATAAGTAAACATATTACACAGGTCCAGATATTGACTGTGGAGTCATCTCTGCTCTAGGACATTCCCCTGACAAGAATATGTGAAAAAAATGCAGGTGTTAAGCATGTATTTGCATCCTTCTGCTTCTTCTGTAGCAAGATGCTCTTAGGAATCCTAGATGGTTTAAAGAGCTTTCTTATCAAAAACTATCCTGCCACTGTCACAAGTATTCATTTCTAGGTCATCAGTGATATTTGGTAGATTGTTAAATCCAAGACAGCAAGTATTTTCGAAGAGATGAAGCTGAAAATATTTTATCTGTTGGAAATGCCTTTCAAAGCCATTAATTGGTTACTTTTTCACTTGTGCTTCCCTTGGAGTGTACCTGCTGGCTTCTTAAAACTTCCATTTCATATATATTTAGGTCCTAACATTCAGGGACTCATAAGCTGAACGACTGGGATGTGGTTTACATCTTTTCTATGGGGAATATATTTGGTTCTAGGCAAAAGTTGGTGGTATCAAAAGGTTCTGAGTGGCTCATTCCAAGTTCAGAGAAGTTTAGGAGAATGCATAAACAAATAATTGTGTGTGCTTTAAAACTGTATAATATTAGTTATAAATAGACACTACATAAAGTTATGGTTGATTTGTACTATATATACATATGTGTGTCTATTTACATTCAATGTTGGCAAGCTTTGTGTGTGTATCACACACAGAACCTAAAGTGTTAACAGTACATTTTAGAATTATGACCAATGTCTTCTCATATATTTTCTGAGTTTCTTCCATTTTTTTAATTTCAACAAATATGCAGTATTTTTATTAAAAGGGACAAAGGTTTTAAAGCACATCTACCTTCCAGTCTTTTTCACAACAAATCATAAAATCACAACAAACCTGCCAGAAACAGGCAGGACACAGGAAACTGCAAGTGTTCCCTGGGATGTGGCCAAATAGGTCACAGGATCTGATCTGATTCTTCCCTCACCTTCTTCTCTGAAGAAACAGCTATTCTAGGCCAGAATAGTCTAAGGAACCATGCAATGACTGACTGGCTGTGAGTTGGGCTAGAGGCAAAATCTTATCATTGAATTCTCAATTTTTATGTCTTTTAAAATGCTGAATAGTCTGTCTTCTCACAGAAATTGCAGAAATATAAACTCAGTGGAGTCCAGCCAATGTGGAAGTTGATGTTCAATTATAGAGGAGGGTTTTCAGTGTGGACGATTGTAACATCTCTACATAAAGAAAACCCCCAGTGCCATGTGAAATTCTTGTATCCCCTTCGCCATTTTATTTGCATATATGTGCTCATGTATCCACATGTATGTCCATTTGCTTGATATGGGTTCGTCAACAGTCTGTGGGAAAGCCTGTTTTCTCTCTAGAAGAGCATAGCACTAACAAACAGTTCAGGATGGGCTTTTTACTTTCTGCTAGGGTTCCATGGCATGCTTCCTTTCATTGTTTTCATAATCACATTATTGTAATGAACTCACCAATAAAAACACTGCACAGCTAGATTCAGGTAGCCACTTGCACGAACACTTTCCAAGTCTCAAATTCTACGTATCTCAGTGAACTTTCACACAGTTAGGATAGCCATTCTGAGCTTGGATTAGGGTTTTGTAATTTGAGTGCCAATTATATTTTTATGGACTTATGTCTCTCTCTCTCTCTCTCTCTCTCTCTCTCTCTCACACACACACACACACACACACACACACACACGGAGACACAAAGAGAACAAAAGTTGTGATAGAGCTAAAAGTAGAACAAATAGCCTATGTCCCCTTTTACCTACATCCAGTTGCTTTCAATGAAAAATGTGAGCCTTGACATGATTACCATTTTCCTTGATATTTGAGAAAATAGTTTCAGTAGTTACAGAGATGAGTAGTGGGAAAAATCAGCTGGAAGGGAATACAAGTGTGTGCTGTTTTGATTCTGCATAGAAGTAGCATTTGCAACATCCTCTTGAACTTTCTTTCTGATCACAAGTATATAATTAGATGGAAGTAACTGAACTTACTTTTTGAAACATTAACTTCAATGAAGTTTAAATTCAGTCCTTTAGAAGTAAGAAACCTAATCCTGAAACATCATACTACATGAATAAATACGTATTCTTAACCTTTGGCTGGATAAAAACTTATTTTTCAAAAAAAAATACACTTCAATTTTTTCATCATTGATCTCTCTGATCACAAAGAAGAGAGCGGTAATGCCATGAGATGTAACCCTAATGAAAATCTCCAGTATTGACTCTGTGTCTCTGGGTGAGCAGTAGAAAAGTGCCTTCCTGGTAGCTGTAAGAAGATAACACATTGACATGAAAATTCTCAAATTCTTCTACCTTGAAAGAGGAAATTGTGTTTTTCTGCTACATAAGTTAGCATTGAAGATTGCATGAAAGCTGTTCAAGACCTTACAAAGAAGAATCTCTGTGCCCTCAGCATGCTATCAAACCCAATGTTTTTTATTGAGAAAAAAATTAATCTGGCCAATAGTTTCACCTCTTATACATGACAATGGAGTTAGTAAAACTCTCTTGTATTCACTGAAGTGAATCTTTTGTTGCTAAAAACAAGAGGGCTTTTGTTCCCATATACTCTATTTGCCAAATGTAACCAGAAACTCAGGGGTCTAAGAAGCAAAGAGATATCTAATATGCCCTTTGAGCCTTACTGCAGGCAAAAGCCCAGGACTTTCCCAGGGCTTGAATTACAGTCCATTGGTAGATAGTCATCTGTGTGGATGATATGGTCCTTTTCCTGAATAGAGAGTAGTTGTTTTGGAAGGAGCACAATGAGTGGACTTAAGACCTGGCTGGAGCCTGGAGTCCTTGACCCTTTCCATGCTGAGCCTTCAGCTTAGATCATCAAACTGTAAGCAATGAGATCAATGCTGCCTTACTATCTTCACTGTCAGTATTTTATCACGAGAACGGAGTTTTCCCTTAAGACTACACAATTTGATTTTTGGTCCACGTTTATAAAGCTATCTAATGTGCCACAGAATGGTCACTCTTCTGAACACTTTTCAGGTGATTAATAGATTCAATTCTCCCATCAGGCCTGTTAAGTTTGGCCTTTCTAAAGCCTACAAGAAAGCTAAGCTTAATTAGCTGTGTGTGTCACTGCTGCTGCATTGCAAACCCCATGTTTGGTGATCTTTGTGTCCTAACCCCTGATTTTCTCCATTATATTCCTCTTGCTGAGCTCTTACCTCTTGTGGAATAACACAAACTCCATGAAATAGAGCACAGCAGACAGAAATGGAAAGGACACAGAGAAATAGTCAAGCTAATAGAAAAATAATTTTCAGAAGAAGAAGAATCAATTTTTTTGCTTCTAAATATCTGTCAGAAATAACCTTCTAAGTGAGAGAACTGTTCCTGTTCCACTCAGTCTCTCATCCTTGGCACCCAGCACTGTGATCTGCAATTGAGGCTGGCCCAAGATATCTAAACAAAAGTTCCTGTAGATAGAAACATCCTAGATCGTCTAATGAAAAACCTACACTATAAAAATAATCAAGGAGTAAAGGATATTAATTTACTCAACTCTAATGAATGCTATACTGATCATAAATATTCAGAAACTTAGAATCACAGTTGTAAGGTATTAAATATCTAATTTGTCTGCTATTCTTGGGTCAGTAGTACAATTCTAAGATATCTGTCTATAATCATGTGCTGAAATTTTAAATTTTAAATTTATAATTTATAAAGAAGGAAAGTTCAAAGCATTGCCCTAGGTAAATTGAAGAAATCAGTCTTGTTACTTTTAGAAAAACAAAATCATGAGAAATTAATTTAAATTCCAGATAATTAGTGTTGTGTCATTTTCTGTAGTTTACAAAAGGTATCTTGATTGCTCACTGTTCAGTGAGCTCTAGAGGACACCAACTTACAAACAGCACTTAATCTATGTAAATGAATGTTGGTTTCCCCCACAACACTATGCCATTGTCCCTGTTCTTCTCTTATGTAGACTAATGACTCCAAAGAAAGAGATTCCAGTTTGAGAATGAAAATTAATGTGGCAAGAGGTTTTTTCATAATGAAGTGACAGTTTATTTTGTTTTAGCATTTACTGAGTAATTGTATCAGATTTTGGGCAAGAAGTATGTAAATGAGTAAAACATAATTCTGAAAATAGATGCACTATCCATCAGAATGTAGACCACTAATCTGACTGTATCTTTATCCACAGACAGATGTGATTGATGGTCAGATGATACAGACACATAGATGCTATGGAGATATAAGTGTATGCTAATGATCATGTTCCCATAGCTGAAATCTAAGGTTATTCTGCCATTTTAAAGTTGAAGAATCTAAACAAAATTCTTTATCATTCTTATATACTCTTGTCATTCACAGTAGATTGGATTTTCTGTTTTTGTGGCCTTTAAGTACAATGATACTCTTAGAGAATAGCCTTTTCTGAACAGATGTCCTGACTGTCTTTAGCAATTCATGTGGCTGGGGATCTTTGAAAAAGATAGCAAATCAGTCTCAACCAAGTTAAATCATACAAGAAGACTATTGGTTCTTATAGATGGAACCCTAGCCTGGCTTAAGGTAGATAGTGTTTTGTTTGATCCTTATTCTTCTTCTGGTCTTATTGATTCTCAGTCAGGATCTCGTTCTGTTCTTTAAGATGCCTGCAACAACCCTTGATCTATAGCATTGCATTTTAAAGCCTTTGATTACAAGTTGATGACAAATCCTCATCAATAGGCCTTATAGAGAAAGGCTATCCTCCAAAGGACTGAAGTTTGCTTTGTTTGTTCCAATCCTAACTCTGGTAGATTTTCCAGCTAAGCAGTAGAGAGAGAAGCTGAGAGTGGGATAGTTCCTCAGAGGCTCAGAATTCAGTAACCAAAAGTGTGAGAGGAATACTGAGCATAGAAACAACAGGAATATAACTGAGGAGTGAGCATAGAAACAACAGGAATATAACTGAGTGAGCATAGAAACAACAGG
>JADRCH010000081.1:4598917-4670816 GCA_019843965.1 Rhynchomys soricoides | reverse complement strand
ATATAACTGAGTGAGCATAGAAACAACAGGGATATAACTGAGTGAGCATAGAAACAGCAGGGATATAACTGAGTGAGCATAGAAACAACAGGGATATAACTGAGTGAGCATAGAAACAACAGGGATATAACTGAGTGAGCATAGAAACAACAGGAACATAACTGCAGAGGCTAACACAACATACTATCCTTACCTACCCAGAAACCATCACTACGACTTTTATAGTGGAAGTTGCCAACATTTCCGAGAATGAATTATTCCATCTGTAAGAGAATGGTAAGCATTATATTCTCAAGTTTTGACATTTCGAGTTGTTCCTTGTTCAATCAGAGTCAAAAGATAGGGTCAGCACCAGCTACAGAGGGATGAGCCCTCCCACATCAATTAGCAATCAAGATGGTGCCCTCCAGACATACCCATAGGCTGATCTGACAGACGTAATTTCCCAGTTGAAGTTCCCTTTTCCCAGGAGTATCAAGTTAGCAAATAAGATTAGCTGCCAGAATGAGCCAATAGCCTCACTTGGTAGTGAATGGTGAAAAAGCTCCACAAATTGTCTAACATCATAATGTGAATGAATACCAGAGCCAGACTTGAACATAAGCTTAAATCTAAGTGAAAAGTTTGGGAGTCAATGACTTACCCTTTGCTGTTTGGTTCCTCCATTAACAGACATAATTCAAAAACAAGAAAAGCAGCTATCTCACTGCTTATATATAGATCAAAGCAATTAGGAAAAGTAGGGTAACCATCTTGGTGAGCCCTTGAGAAAATAAAGGTGTAGTATGAGGAATAGCCAAGATGGTTCTGGATCTAGATTTTGGATGAGAAAAACCTCATCAAAGACAAGGGACATAAAAGTCTTCACCTACTTGGGAGAAATTACCTTATAGAAAGAGGATTGAGTTTACTTTGTGAAAAATGGTTGTTAGGTATTTCGGGGGGATAGCCTACATATAGCCAAGCAAAATCTTTCTAGCAATTGTCTCTATCTGCATTTTTTTCTGCACCAAGGACTTTTCTACTCCCTCTTTGACCTGCCCTCAAATACAAAATGCAGCTTACTTCACGATTCCTTCCTTGATTCCCTTCAGCACTGATGCCAAGCTAAGCATGTCCTTCTTGTAACTCCCAGACCACCGACTCCAAAAATTCTTGTGGCTCTTGCAATGGGTTACCTTTATTAATGCAGAACTCTTACCTCTCAAGACAGCCCACAGCCCTAGGAGTAACTTGCAAAGTCAGAGAGGCATGAAGAGTCTCTAAGAGGACTCCTAGATGAGTGTCTCTG
The DNA here is from genome assembly GCA_019843965.1 of Rhynchomys soricoides. Classification (NCBI taxonomy): domain Eukaryota; kingdom Metazoa; phylum Chordata; class Mammalia; order Rodentia; family Muridae; genus Rhynchomys; species Rhynchomys soricoides. Next base: position 4,669,525 of record JADRCH010000081.1, on the reverse strand, counting down.
CTCTTGGAATGACTTTACTTACACCCACATAGTAATTATGCTACCTTGGGGTGGTAAGAGTGAGGAAACTTCATTATGTCTCTTAAAGGATGTTGCTTCTGCTTAGAGCTTCCAGCCTACTGTTTAGTTCACACAGGCAGTTTTGAACTTCATAAAATTAAATGAGGTTACTTGACTCTAGAATAGGGCAAAGAATGTTTGTTATTTTAAAGCATTTTGGTAACCAAACAGCTACAGTTGAGTTTGTATAATAAGCCATATTAAATTATTACCTATAGATTATGGTGCCTCTCAAAGATATTTTATACCAATACTTAGGACCGTGGAATCCAAGGTGTGAGGATACACTGAACTGGTTCAGGCTATTGTTTCTATCTCTGTACTGTTCCCATATCATATAATGAAGTCCCTCCTCTGCCATCTGGAGAAGGTCCAGTCATAATGAGTTTGAATTTCTTCTATTGTGAAATCCATCTTCTCTCTTCAGATATAATTAACTGTTCTGTCCTTTGTGCAGTTAGAGTACTTAAACGCTCCTCTTTCTCAGAGCTTGCCTCAAATGCCTTCCCTTCCACAGTGGACTCCAGAGTTGCTGTAATCTGGCATGTATGACTGCTGCTCATCATGCAAAAGAGGTCATTGAAGTGCACATGGGTTGTCTTCATTATATTTCTGGTACCCAGATGAGCATCAAGCAAAATGGATACAGTAGAACCTAAGCGAAGCACCAGTAACAGCACGAGGGGCAAGGCAGATAGACTACTACAGGCACAGTCTCTTTCTGTCAACACTGGAAGTCAAGGAACATCATGGTCTTATTCTTCAAAATCTCTTAAATATTTGTATCTCTAATACTTTCTTGCTTTGGATTTGTACAGATTGTAATTTTCAAACAACAATTATGCCATGAACCCTTGTTAAAGTCATTTATTAGTTATAATGTTTTCTTAGTCTTTATGCTTAGTGGAATTGGCCTAAATGTGCAATAGCCCATGTTTAAAACGTACTTTGCCCATTGAGAGAAGGAAATGAGCACACACTAGCATGCACTGGCTCACTGGTGAGTGCTCTTCCCCACCTCCTTCCCTCCCTCACTCCCTGATAGCCTATTAACCAAGTGCATTTGCCATCACTAAAGAACACACCTAGTCAAGCAGTGAGGTGTGAACACATTGAGAGACCACCAGGCACTCTAACTGCTGTGTTCTACAAAGACACCTCCAAAATGCAACTCTTGGAATAGTTATAAAAGGAAATAATTTCATTTTTCTTTTCTTTTTCTTTTCTTTTTTAACAAAAGGCACTCTAAGGAGGGTACACTCTCAATATTGTGAAGGAAGAACAGTGGGGAAGAAGAAAGAAAGCATTCATTTCTGTTGAGATATGAAAGCCTTCTCTAAGAAGCATATGCTGTGACATATACAGAATTAGAAATAAACAGTGTGAGGAGTAAAAACAAGGAAAATTTTGAGAAAAAATTGCAACTTGGGCTCAGGGGAGAAGCAGCATGCTTAATTGGCCTGGGTAGAGTACGTGAATAGTTACGGGATATAAGGTGAGTCTACACTGTTTTCTGTGACAGTAAAAAATTACTCAAGAGAATTTTAAAAGAAGAAACTGTGTGGCCTCACAGTTAATGGGTGTTTCAAATCATGTTTGATTGGCTTGTTGATCTTGAGCCTGTGGTGAGGCAGCACATCATGACAGGAGTACATGGCTGAACAAGACACTCTACTCATGGAAGTTAGAAACAAAGAAAGAAAGAGACCTGTGGCCTGAAGTCCTCCCTAAGGGAACAAATACCTCCAGTGACCTAACTCCACCCCACCAAGCTATACATATTTTAGAGGTTTTTCCTACCTGCTTCTCAGTTGGGCCAAGCTGAAGAACAGGTGTTTAACACATGGGCCTTTACAGACTTTCCAGATCCAAGCCATACCAGTGGCAGGAAGATTTGGATTCAAAGTGCTTGGTGAAGGGTGAGGATCTGGTTTTAATTCCCCAGGCACTGGAGATATGAAAACTTTGGGGATTAGGCAAAGAAAAGTTAGGCCTCTCATTCAAATGTTCTCAAGAATCATGGAGTTCAGTCAACAGAGACAGAGATAACAACAAGCAGGAAGTTTGGTAATGTCGTAAAGATTGAATGCTCACATATAGTCCCCAGCATCTCAACTACAAGTGTGGTGTACCTAACATATATAACAGAAGGTATCCAATGTCCGAGCCCTGAAAGTGAAATAAATGGTACCTTGCTTTACACACATTATCTCAGCCAGGCTCTGTAGAACGTTGTAAGCATCCCCTTTAAAGATATTCATTGTATCCCCAATCTCTTCGTATTGTAGAGTAGGTGCTGGGCTAAAAGCGTTCCTGGGTTGGGTCACCATTTACTTTTTTTTTTTTCCAGATATAGGGGACAAACAAATTGATGGGTTTCCCTCCAGTGAGATAGAATCCAGAGAGTTAGAAAAAAGACTTGATGACTAAGGGTGTGGTTCAATAGTAGAATGTTAAGCATGCACAACGCACTGGGTTTGATCTCCTAATCCCTAGCTTTGGAGAAGGAGGAAGAGGAGAAGGAGGAAGAGGAGAAGGAGGAAGAGGAGAAGGAGGAGGAGATTTTACTGTCCTTCAACCTGCAACAGGCACTTACCTATGTAGGATTTGCATATTATCTTAAGGTCCCTATCCTCTTTTGGATAAGTCTGCATCTGATTAGAGGGTAGGACATGCCTAGCTGACTGGTAAAGGAGCATCTATTTCTGAATGGAAGGTTTGAGTCAATGATCCTTTAAGGTATTGCATCCCATCCCTTGTTTCAAAGGTTGTTGAGAGGTAGAGGAAAACAATGTAGAATAAGTTTTTTGTAAAACCAAAAAGTTGGTGTCATTGGCATGTCATTTGCATGCATGTACTTGCATGTTATTAGTCTTCTTGAAGTCAGTCACAGATTCTTGGAACGAGTTTTATTTTATAGGTATATAACATGACAAAATTAGTATGTATTAAGGAATGGTAGCACATGCTTTTAAAGCCAGTACTCAGCAGGTATAGGCATGCAGATCTCTATGCGTTCATGGCCGGCATGGTCTATACAGTGAGTTTCAAGACAACCAGGGTTATATAGAGAAACCCTGCCTTCACCAAAACAAACAAGCAAGCAAACAAAAATAGCATGTATTAGATGTGACTACCAGACCAATAACTTTCATGTTGTCTATTATCCTGTTTCTCTGGTTGCCAGGAGAATCAAAGGGTAGTTTCAGAGAGTACCTAGCACAGTGCTGTTAGACTACTGACCCCAGCACCAAAGACTGGCACCTCTTTCTTCCCTTCTCTCAAGGAGGAATCTATAGAATCCTTGTTTCTCCCATAGACTGGGTCCCTATCAACTCATGTCACGTGAGGCTTTCAATACTTAATAATTCTAATTATTACTTTAATATTTTGTCTCAGTCATTGTATAGATTTTAATTTTTATCACTCCTCAGATGGAAGAACTAGTTTAACTTACATGTTTTATTTCATACTATATGTATATATTTATATATACATATGTTTACCAAGACAGAAGCAATAGGAATATTATTTGGATTTATATGCTGTGCTGATTAAAATTATAAGCCCTTCATTGTATAAGGTTGCAAGTTACAACAATAAGCAATACATAAAGAAAGAGTCATTAAGGTGCTAGAGAGATGGCTCAGGAGATAAAAAATATCTATAACATTCTTGCAGAGGATACTAGCTCAGTTCCTAGCACCTATATTGGTGCTTCACTAATGCCTGTATGTCCAAATCCAGGAAATCTGATACCCATTTCTGACCTCCATAGGGACCTGCACTCAAGTACCCAGACACACAAGTTAAATAATAAATGGTTATTAAATTAAGAACTGCATTCATCCCTGTCCAACATATTTTCTTATCTATCTAGAAAATCTCAGTGTGTTGTCAGGCTACTAGAGTTTCCAGTTTCAGAATAAGCATCCCTTAAGATAGACTCACCAGTCAAAACAGAGAGACAGCATGAGGCAGAAGAAGGGAGAGGTTTTAAATCAGTCACACAGACTTGGGTTCAAACTCCAAATTTACACATATAATCTTGGCTAGCTTGCCTGCTCTTCTGAATATTGTCCCAAGTATTAAATTTCTCCATTGTGCTGTGGTAAGCATTCTGTAATATGAGGGTCACAGCTACCTGGTACAGGTCCTAACGTGCACAATGCACTTCATAAATGGCAATTGTCAAACTAGTGCTGGTTACATTGATGAATGATTTCCATCTCAGAAGCTCACTCAATGCTCCAATCCTGTAGTTTCAATTTGATTCATTCAGGATTCAGACACATATCTTCCTGAGCGCTAGATGTATTTGGTGAAATGAATTACCTGTCACACAGTCTTGTTTAAGTAAGAACTGTTCCTTGGCACACACAGAAGGGTTTAAGGCTTCTCTACTAGGACAAGGTATATCACCATAGTATATCACCATTTTTGCTGGTTTGATTCTAGCTTTCGATTCCCCAATCTCTTACAATAGAAGTGCAATACTATGGCTTATTTTACCTTTTGCTTCAACTACCAAGAGGCACTCTTCCTAAAAAGACCAATGTCACTGAATATATTATTAGCCTTTTGACTATTTTCTTTGACAAAGAGCACTTTAACCACAGTAACATTCTTTTCCTTCTTTCTTGATTTGACAGGAGATCAGGCCACATGAGATCATTTAATCCCCTCACAATAGGATCACAGAGCATTAGACTTGAAGCCTTTCATAAACTATCTAGTTCCTACTTCCTTCCCTTACACACAAGAGCTGGTAGAAAGTAGAGCTGTGGATTGTCTAAGTTCTCACCATCTAAGCTAATTGATCCGAGTTCTAGTGAACTATCATTCAATAGCATCTGTGACTTGTGGTCCTAATGTCAAACACAGGCTCCTTTTATTCACCTAGAGAAAAATTAGAACACATCTTTAACCTACCTGATAGGCATCATCTTTTTACCCTTCACATTCATATGTGGTAAAGTTATACAGACCTTCTAAGAAGGCAGCATTCCACGAGTGCCAAAGATGTAGGCATCATCACATTGGCTTCTTGGATTTTACTTTCAACACCCACCATTTACTTATCTTATGCATATAGTCTTAGGAATTAAACCTTTACTCCAGAATACATACTCAGATATAAAACAAATGAATTGTCATCAGTGCTTATAAGCTATTCAATATATTTCCATAATATTTAAGACTTTAGTGAGAAAACAGTTGGCAGTATGTGACTTAACTAAGTTGGCATTTTTAAAAGAACTTGCCCTGAAACATGGAAACCCAGGCAGAAATGCACCTTTTCAACATTCTTTCCCACATAGTTTTCAAGCATTAGTTGAAATGGCTATGTCTGTGTGGGGACAGAGGCTTTGATGGGAAAAACTAAAGCATGGGTAAGTAGGCAGATGTGGCTTTTATCTTATTTAGAATCACACTGTCATAAGTCCAGTGAATCTGTGTAGCTAAGGAAAAAGTCAGGTGTAGGACAGAGGTTTGAAAATTTTCCTTGGAACCACCCATTACTGGATCAAGACTGAGAATGGGAAAAATACCAATGGTAATCATTCCAGAAGCAGCATCATAGGCATGCAGCTAAACCAAGTTTCATATTTTAAATGTTCCTATATGTGTATGCATATGTGGCAATATTCAGGCAATGACCTTGGCTCTTTCATCTAGATAGTCTCTCATAGTTAAACAAGTTCCTAGTTGCTTTGATATAAAAGTCTAATGGAGTAAGATTTTCAGTGAAGGCCTCTTGCTTTGACATCTTAAAAAGGTTTTCTTCATTACCCTAAAACTCAAAACTTCCCTTTCTTTAATCTTCATCACTGATATTAAATATTTTTTTGAGCACAATCCTAAGTATGTAATTCTCAGTTATTCACATTATCTCAGCTTCCAAGACAAGAACACTAAGACAGATGACCACTTATCCATAGTCACCCAGTGAATGAAAAGCCAGGGGTGGAATCTAAGCAAACTATGATGAAAGTGCCTCTCTCTAGTTACTTCCACAGAATGCCTCATGAGTTGACTATTAACTGTCCGTCTGAGCCTTGCAGAAATCTGATTAAAGCGTTATCACTAAAATTCCTCTCTATCCCCTTGAAAGCAGAATAAATGGATTTGATAATGACTTGCTTAGCTTCATGTGCTGAAAGTTGAACTCTGTGAGGGTGTCTTTGGACCTGACTAGGTCGGTGCTGGAGGGACTGTCCTAACCTACCCTTAGTAAGCCTAGTGTTTCTATTCCTTGCCTCTATTTCTTCTGGTCGAGAGGTATAGTTGATTCTGGAATTTGGATGCTAAGGGGAATACCATCAGCAATCCCAATAGAGAGATGGGCTTGGAGTCTCCCATGCTTATTTTGTACATAGATAACCAGCTATATAATTTTCCAGATCTAGTACAAAATAAAAATTCATGAGTCCTTAATCAGAAAGCAGAAAAAAAATGTTTCACTTTCCTTTGCATAGTCTTTCTCTTGACCACTCATGTTCCTTAAATCTTTCTAACTAATATGGTGCTCACATAAGCATGGGGATACTCACTGGCTAAAGAAGGAGTCTGAGCAAGGGCAGGTGCTGGAGTAGGTGTTGAATTGTGCTGAAAAAGTATCTACTCCAAGCAGGTAATGGGAGATGGTGCTACCACTGAGCCTGGGTCCATATCCCTCATATACATCACTGTCCCATTGGACACTATCTACAGAAAACACATCCAAAATAAAATTACTAAGAATGTGTCAAGCCAGCAACTTAAGATGATCAGACCTCAAGAGAAGACCTTCCCCTATAAGGATGGGGTCTAGGTGACTGAACTCACGGCCACACCCAGGAAGTTGGGGGGTTGCATATATTACTTTGGTTCAGCTGAGGGTTTGAAGAGCTGCTGGGAAGCAAAGCTACAACTTCTCCGAGTTCTCACCACTAGAATGATAGCTCCCTTTGACATTACCTTTGAGTCATTCTAATGACAAGATTAGGAATCCTAAAGGGCACAATGTCTCTTTCCTGTCCTTAGGAGCTGACCAACGCGTGAGCAGAGACCATCAGGGGCAACCTGTGGAGTGTAGAAAGTCATCCTAGAATGGTTCATACCTCCCAGTCACCCCAAAGCCAGAAGGACTCATGCCACTTTACAGTAGATTCACTGACAAGCACTGTTGACTCCTCAGCAAAGCTGGAGTGGGATCAGATAGAAACCAATTGCATAACCAGGCTCTTCATCCCATTGGGAAGACTTGCATGCATTTTTAATAGAGAACTATTTACTTTCAGCTTATCTCCGAAGGGTACAGTTCTGGATGGGCAAGCTGAATGGGACTTTAGAAATCACCCCTTCTCACCCAAGCACTTTACCAAACAGAGAAAGGAGTTTCTAGGGGATATCTGCTTACTTGAGGCCATACCCTCCAGAGATACCATCCTCACCTGGCCTGGTTTTTATTACACAGCACCCTCTCCTTTGGAGACTGGCTCAAGTTCCTGGGAACAGAACCCAATCAAAGGGAACAGTGAGAAATGGCACCCTTACCCTTTACCCCATACCACAGTTTGCCTGAGCGCTTTGACCAAACAACTGTCTGCTCCCTCCCCAGTGAGTATGTTCTGCTATCTTCATCCTGTGTGTTGCTCTGTGGTTTGCCAAAGTCCAGTCACTGCCTTTGATAGATCCATTGCCAAATTTCTTTCTCTTTTCTCTTGGCTTGGGCAAGCAGATACTCACCCCTTCATGGTAGCTTTCCACCTCTGCCTCCTTTGGAATTCAAGACATGTCTAAGGTACACAGTGTAGGTCCACTAGAGAAAGTGATTCTCTGTCTCCTCAGCTGGCAGTGCATTCCTTGAGAAAGATTCTGATCTTGCATGCAGGTTCCGTGGCAAAGCAGACCTTGAGTTCCCTAGAGTGCCAGGACAAGATGAAAAAGGATGACAGTTGTGGCACCTATTTACTTTGTGAGAGCTTATGCATTTACTCTGCATTTCTTCTATGTCTAATATGCTTCAAATTGAAATGACATTGGCAGTGAGCTGTAGGCAATGAACTGCTAGGTTCATTCTCTAATTAATATATTTCCTTATAAGGTACTCCCTACAGGAACACTGTCAAAAAAGCAAAGAGTACATTTGATGATCCTCTTGATGTTGCAGAGACTTATTTAATAACATTTCAAACTATATCTATATGAATGGGTATAAGGCTAAACACTTTAAAACTTTTGATAGAGTGATTTCAAAAGTTATTTTAATATCTATTGAAAATATAACACAGAACATGTAAAAATGTTAAAAAGCAGACAAAGCATTCCATGAGCAAGAATATAACATTCGATCACCAACTATTAGCTTTAAATTCTACTTCTTAAGAGGTAATTAATCTCTATTGTAAAATCCCTTTCTTTTTTTAAGATTTATTTTTATTTTATTTATATGAGTACACTGTAGCTTTCTTCAGACACACCAGAAGAGGGCATTGGCTTCCATTACCGATAGTTGTGAGCCACTATGTGGTTGCTGGGAATTAAACTCAGGACCTCTAGAAGAGCAGCCAGTGCTCTTAGCCACTGAGCCATCTCTCCAGCACCCCTTTCTTTTTTCATTAATTAATTTATTTATTCACTCCACACCCTCACTCCCTTCTTCCCAGTCCCACCCTTATAAATCCATCCCCCCATTACCTCCCCTTTCTCCTCAGAGAAGAAGAAGCCCCCTTGGATATCACCCCACTCTGGCACATGCAGTCACACCAGGAATAATAGAATCCTCTTCCACTGAGGCCCAACCAGGCAGTCCAGTTAGGGGCAGGGGATCCAATGGCTGGGAACAGCCCCAGCTCCAATTGTTAGGGGACCCATATGAAGATCAAGCTGCACATCTGTTCCAAAGTGTAGGGGTCCTATTGTTGGTTGAGTCTCTGCGAGCCCCCATAGGCCCAGATTAATTGACTCTGTAGGTTTTCTTGTGGTGTCCTTGACCCCTCTAGCTGGTTGAATTCTACTCCCAAGATGATCCTAGCTCGTGTCAAGTTAACAACAATAAAAAAATGTAACCAATTCAGAGTATATACGTTTGCTGGCTTGTAAGTTTTCCTCCTCCTTTAAACTGTTTTTGTATCTGTGACTATTCCTGGTGGGCTGTCTTCACTTGAATTTATATTTAATTATGATGGTTTGATAGAAGACTTGGTGTCAGACGCAAGGAAAGGTTATTCTGCTCCACTCTTGTCTCCTACAAGATTTTGAAACAGAAGTGGTCGGACCCTGGTTGGGGAAAATGTGTATTTTAAGTAATGGTGTAGAAGTGGGTCAGGTAAGAGTATGGGGAGCGTATAGATATAGAGAGATAGAAATTGAGATAGAGATAAAATAGAGATGAGAGAGGCGGCGGGGCTAGGGGTATGAAAAATACTAGAGAGGAGACAGTGCAAGATAAAGAAGCTTTTCCCAGCAAATACAACTTACAATTTAGCTTTTTGTATCTTAAATACAAAAATGTATGTACTGAAAGAAAAGTTAGCTTTAAAAGTAACAAAAAAAGTAAACTCCCTTTCTTACTAGAGGTTGACAATGTAGATTCTATTGCAGGGGGTGTTGTGGCTAAATGCACTAAAGTACAGATAGGAAAGACACTGCAGAGGTCGCTGCAGTGCCACTAGGATGGCGATAATGCTTATAATACCTTTATATCCCTCAGATAGCTTACTTGATTCATGTGACGTTAAGGACGAAGTGGCATGTAAGCTCTTGCTGGTTTAGCAACAAGGCGAATCCTAAACATTGGCAAAGCCATTCAGAGCTGAGAGTACCTCTCCCCACATAGGTATTGCCATGAATTGTTCCTATTACATAAAAGTGTATTACCCTCATGAAAACTGCATCTGTTAGAGAAGATAGCGGCAGCATGGCAAAAGTGGGTAATAAAACAGAACAGTACATTTAATTGAGTAGATTACAATCAACACCTGTAGTTAGAGAAGCCAAGACGGAGGATGACGGAGAGCCTGTAAGAGTCTTGTGGGCTTTTTCTCCTAAGAGGCCTCAAGAATCAATGTCTCTCCAGTATTTTTTTTACATGTTTGTCCTTTCAACAACCTCTCTCTCTCTCTCTCTCTCTCTCTCTCTCTCTCTCTCTCTCTCTCTCTCTTTGTGTGTGTGTGTGTGTGTGTGTGATTCATAAGAAACTGGACAAGAGAAAAATTTTCCTAAGGTGTAAAGGGACAAGTTAAAGAAAAGAAAGGGATTTTGTGTTCAAATAGAGTGTGGATTTCTCTGTGAAGTGAAGGTGACTTTAGGCGGCCTTGAGGAATATTTGAGGAGTATGGCCAAGTGATGGTACTTATGGTCAGAGGGACCTGGGGAACCTGAGTTTGCCCAGTTCTTCAGGAAGTCTTTAGAAGGGCCTGTGCCTTGTGGTATGGAAATTGGAAATTCAGATTGCAGGGCTCTATCACAAGAGACTTAACTTGAGATCTTGGAAGTAGAATCTAGAAATCAATGTTCCCTCTTTAAATAATGCCACAAATAACTGGAGATTTGCTTGGTGGAATTCTACTGTGACTACACTCTGTAAAGGATTTGCAGGTATCGTCCTCTGGCATCGACTACCCTGGGAGGTAGAATTCCTGGATCCTCACAGAAGCAAGGCAGGCAAAGGGTAAGACATTGAGGAATTTGCTAGAGTGGTGCAAGATTTCTGATGTTGAGCTGACTGCTGGTATTCACCACTAATACAAAGAGGCTAAGACATCCCCAGACTCACAAGTCGTCAAAGTCTAATGAAGGAACCAAAAGCCACAACCTTATCTTCTTTAAAACACGAGTGTTGTGTGAAGAGAAGCAAATGAGGATCTTAGGAAATGTTCTCCCTTGTGACTGGTTTATTCACATTCCAGTCAGAGTAGCTAGTGCTGCTAGAATAACAGCCCTCTTTATTTCCCTCTGATTATATATATGTATATGTATGTGTGTGTGTGTGTGTGTGTGTGTGTGATATATATATCACTATTTGGACAATAACTGAATAAACTACCCACATAGAACTTACCTGTTCAGATAGGGACTACAGTAAAAGTGTAGACTACTGAATTATGTGGTTAAGAGTCTTACGTGCCACCAGCCTCACAGCAGGCTGCAACCTCAGAAGGATATGTACTATCATCTAAAAGCCTCAGAGTAATAGGATCAAATGTATTTCTTACACAGTTGAAAGATGGTCCAGCAGCAAACGTTTAAATTAGAATAATTTACATGATTGAAGCATATTCTTTTTTTATATTATTGTTTTTCCAACTTCTTAAATTTCTATCTAGGAAAATAAAATCAAAATAACCCTAAAGACCGCTGTGCTATGAAATTTAGCTTTCTTTTTCAGCCTTATCTTTCACAATATTTTCCTGGATTTTTTTTATTAAGTAATATTTAATTCTCCTATTGTAGAACGCATGCCATATTTCAACCAGTGGTTTGAAAAGTGAGGCTCTCAGCTACATTATTATGCAACAGAAGAAATTAAATTTTCTAACCAAATAGGTTTTATTGTTCCCTGATAATGTGCGAGTGAATAGAGGAAAGACATTACAGCTTCCTTTGAATCTTATTAAAGAAAATATCAGTGGACACTTCGGAAGATGAGCTGTAGCAGAAGCTACATTTCTGGCCAGGAAACTTAAAGCAATTAGATAGTGTCAAGAGCTAATCACAGAAGGGACTTCTGTCCCTTCTCAAGCTCAGAACTTAGAAATTATTGAAGGCCTAAGAAGGGCGAAGTATGTTTCTCTTTGAATATCAGTCATAGACCATTTACTGTGTAGGGAGGACCATGCCATATATTCTATGTTCCATCGTTCCTCAACTGCCTAGTTCAGCAGTCAGGTTTTGGCTCAGCGTCCGGGCCATGCATTAAGCCTATATTTTTGACTAAGCCCCACCTTCCTTCATTGCCTTATTGCTTAACTTCCCATCTTAACTTGCTATTTATAGCAATAGATACTTTTCTTTCAGTTGCTGTGCAGACTCCTGTATAGGGGTTCCATTTTTAAAAATCACTTTGAGGTCTTGCACAGACAGTGTTATTTTACAGGCTCTCAGCAGCCAGGGTCCACATCCTGATTTTACCACTCAGGTGCTGTGTGCTCCTGGCCAATGAAAGCTGGATGCGTCAACTGAGCCTTTTTTGTCATGTACAGTGGTTCCTGCCTTTTACAATGATTGTGGGGATTGAATTGTCCATGTAGACAGAGCACTTTAGAAGGTATCTAGCTCAGGCTAAGTGCTCAATGAGTATTAATTGAAGAGATGAATAGATAAAGAAATTTACTCAGAAGAAAATGCAAATAAGTGAATACATCATGAAATAAATTGTAGAAATAATGGTAGAATCCCTATACTCTTTCAGAAATTGTCTTGCCTATGCTATGTAAGCAAAGTATAGTCCTGACACCAGCGACCTATAGCAAACAGCACAGTGTAAAACTTGTCTTTAATGAAAGTGTTTTGAAGCAAATCTAAAATATTCATGTTTTGCAACATAAAGCAAAATGGGCATTCACTTTATTCCAAAGAAGATATTGCTTATAATTTTTTTTATGAATCCTGGACCTTTAAATCTTACAACTTAAATCTACAAACATGTAACCAATACCAAACACTTCCTGTAGCCTATCCCATCCTCTCACCTGTTTTCAACTCAATAGTTGCTAAGGTGTTTGTGCGTTTGCCACGAAGAGAATGGTGGGTGGTAGGCACACCTGACTACGTTGATTCCTTTCCCTTTGAATGAACCAGGTTCTGTTCTACAAGTTCTTCTTGTCAACATCTTCATGTCATGAGCAGGTTGTGAACCTTACAAGCTTACTATTCCTAGGTCCACATTGTGACTCCTCTAGCATGCTATATGTGTGTGCTGAGTTGGTTTCTATGAGGAAGGAGCCTAGTGTCTTCCTGTGCTGAATCCCTAATGATGACTACAGCAACTGTGGACAAAGAGGGAACTATAATGCAGCTTTTCGCTCCCAACTAGGACTCTCTATAAATGGGTGTGGAGTCTGGGTTGAAATCTCCTTGTCAACTTCAGATTCTCTACTGTTTATGGTTATTATGGCTAGCTAATATTCATTTTATCATTGCGGACACATGGCTTTACCTTTCTAACGGTCTTTTGTCCTCTATTCTTGGGACCCTGTCTATTCTTGCTTACTACAGCTACACTGCCAGAATACTCTCTTCATCAAGCTGTATTTATTAGTTAAGGCAGAAAGTGTAATAAGGACATCCCAAACTACAGTCAGTCATTCAGACAAGAGAGGTTTATTTCTTTCCCCTGTAACGTTCCAGAACTTGCAGCCGTTTTGTCATCTTTAAAAAATTTCTCTTTGGAAGTCTAAGGCAAGCAGATGACTCAGGAATGGTACCTTACAGCCACTGCCATCTGATCAGCCCAACTACCCCATAGATCAGAGACAACCAGTAGTTTCTGACTCACCCTTTAAAAGCCAATGATGCCCTAAGTTTCCTAAGGGAAACTTAGGAAAACTTTCATATCAAAGATGATCAGATTCCATTAGCCTAGAAAGTGAGGGCAAACCTCACTCACTGAATATATTTTTGCCTTTGGAAGTTATTCACATAGGGTGACATCACTTTTGGAACAAAAAAATATGAGCATTTGGAGCAACATTTAGGGTCTTGTCATATACAGCAATCTTCCTATTATAGGCCCTGGAGTTGAGGAACAGAATTCTCCAGAGATTCCCCCTAAGACTAAGAGTGTCACGTCTGTGCTAAGAAAAATGAGATTTGTGTTTTAGACCAATAATGAGGACAGTGACTGATGCTTCTATTATAAAAACAATCAGGATCTGGAGACATAGCTATTAGAGTACTTGCTAACATGCATGAAACTCTGGATTCAATTGTCAGGACCATATCAACTTGACAGTGATGCATGCCAATAACGGGGAGGGGAGACAAGGTCTTGCCTTGGCTACATAGCTGACTTTGGTCAGCCTGGATTACATGAGACCTTGTCTCAAAAAAGAAAAAGAAAAAGAAAAAAGGCAATCATGAGACTGAAAAGAAGGTATCAACAGCTGAGTATCTCCCTCTATCTTCTCTCCAGGTTTCATAAATTAAAAGATAAATGTAAATTAGTTATTATTTGCATGGATATGCATTGACTCTAAATATTATGTAACTCAGTTTCATACCCTGTCCTTCCAAAATACCTTGCTATGATTTTAGTATTCTGATTTTTTTAAGTGCATCTGATAAGAAATCTACCCCCAGAGAATTTCAGAAATAAAACTTACAGAAATCACAGTGGATTTGTTCTACAAGCCAGGGCAAAGCTAAAAGCGAGGTGAAGTAAAGGCTTATTTCTCTGTTCCCCAAAAGTCTGCTCTGTTTCAATCAGCACAGAGAGCTGCCTAGCCGTGTTGTAGTACCATGTATCATTCATGACCAGATAGAGCTGCAAAGGCCCCCAACAAATGATGCAGAAACCCCTGCTGCAAAGATACAGTCCGCAGCGGGCTGCAACCCTCTCCAGTTTCATTTTCTGCTGAGGTAAGACATTTCCTCCTTTCATTTCAGAAACAAATTACTGATACATTTTGATAATAACACTTCATCCAGATAGCTCCCCCCGGATTTGCAAGCTGATTCAAGTGATAAGAATGTTGGCAACTGTTGGAGTAAAATATAATAATTTCATGGTCAGCACTCATTAAATTCCAAACTAAGCAGAAAGATGAGAGCTTAGCAAGTGAAGTTATTAGGTGACTGTCTTTAAATACACTTTTCCTTGTACCAACTAAGTTGGTACAAGGAAAATGGCCGAAAGCTGTCTTGAAGTTTTGATTTAATTTTATTAGTCAAGTCCTACTTATTTCTATCCCTGCAAAGATGTCCCCTATAATAAACACTTTTAATTTCCCTATTTTTGTATAAATAAAAAACAAATGTATATTCTTAGTCTCTTACTTTTCTCAAATAAAATGTCATCTGTAAAATAAACATATGCTGCTGAGTACTTTGTTTTTCCCAGGTCTCAGTGATATTTTCATATGGGTATATAAGCAGCTTTCTCATAATTTTGTAGAATTAGATAGTTTTCTGATGAGTGAGTATAGTGGAGAATTTTGCTCAGATAGCATCTAGTCTTTAATGCTGAACTATCACCTCAGAACAGGCATTGCTATTCCAAATTTCCAAAGAAAATCAAAGCTCTGAGATAGTTCCAGCATCTTCCTGGTAATGTCTATCATCCATAGCCTATTAAGTTATCTCAGGCTACAGCATCACAATAGAAATGATGGTAAGGATCTAAGTACTGGAGGATTTTAATAAAGTATCTTTCCCCACATGAATACAAATCTCTTTGCTGAAAAGTCCCAATATCATATACAAAAAAAAAATTAATTCCTTTGAAAATGCAGATTTCTGGCTCAGGACTAATAAATTCTCCTTGGTATATTTGGAATGAGTTCAAGAAAAGTTACTGTTACAGGTCACCCAACTCAAACTTGGCCCTCAATGGATGGAATAGGAAAATCCTGCCTAGCAGTCTTCGTTTTGAGCTTACAGCCATATGATTTAGGGACACATAGGTAGACAGACATATAACATGTATAGGCATTATGGTGGGTAGTCAGCAACATAGCAATATCGTGGATATCAGCAATCCCACTGCTAGCTAGTTCAGTGTGGCACTCCAGGCCAGGCTTAATTTTTGAGGGCTTTTTGCACCTTGGCTTTGCACAGATTTGCCTCAGACTCCAGTAGATGCAACAAAGCATGAGACTGAACATCCCTTGTTCCTTTGGGATTGAGAAAGAGTACAATTATCTGTCGCAAATTAGCATATAAATAAGTGCTGCTAGATTCCCTACTCGGAGTACATCAAGAACTGAAAGTATGTGAAAGAAATTTAATTAGGAAGTTCAGTAAGATGGAAAGCAAGGAAATCTTCCGTGAGGAAGAGTTGTTTCCTACACACCCCTTCACCTTTCCATTGTCAGAAACCATTAACATGGGACCATTTCCATGGAACTGAGCAGTCCAGAAAGAATGAAGAACCACCAGGGACATGTGATAGAGGGGATTATTAACCTGAAGCCCTTAGTAGGCTTCCAAGGGTCAGAAGCCCGAGATCAAGAGGAAATTGCTGTGTTAGAAGAATTCTCTTCTCAAATGATTAGGAACCTTCAACTAAGCATTATACCCTCATTTTACTGATGATGTGAGTTAAGCAATGACCCAATGGTGTACTCAGATCCCACATGATTAGAGGCAGAGATTGGGTCCAAACAAGAGGATTCAAATATCAGGTCCTATCCTTGATAGGACTTTGAAAATACTGTTATATTAAGGTCACCTCGGAAGAGCCCTGAGCAGCGATAAATCATCCATTGCATGCCCTGAAGCCTTCATTACTGGAAGTGTTTAGTCTGTGCTTAATTCATAGTGGCACCGTTCCAAGTATTATATACATTATTCCATCTGATTCTTATAATCTTACCACAAGGTATTGTTATTGTTATATTTTTATCACTATCTTTGGTGGTTTGAATATGCTTGGCTCCGGAAATGGCACAATTAGGATGCGTGGCCTTATTGGAGTAGGTTTGGCCTTGCTGGATGAAGTGTGTCACTTTGAGGGTGAACTTTGAGACTATTCTCCTAGCTTCCTGGAAGTCAGTCTTCTCCTGTTTGCCTTTAGAACAAGATGTAGAACTCTCAACTCCTTCTCCAGTGCCTGCCTGCCTGGGCGCTGTCATGCTTCCCACCTTGATGATAATGGACTGAACCTGTGAACCTGTAAGCCAGCCCCAATTAAATGTTGTTCTTTATAAGAGTTGCCTTGGTCATGGTGTCTTTTTACAGACTGAAACCCAAACTAAGACACCGTCCATACTTTAGTTATAAGACAAATAAACTGCCAGGGGCTGACTCACTTGTTTTATGAAAATTTGAATTCCACCTCTCTAGCTCTGCAATCCATCTTCTTCACAACGCACTGCCATTTATTTTCTCTGAACTGATGATAAGGTCAGCTCAGAGTATGACAGTCAAAGATTTTGTTTGCCATGCATTCGTGGAATAGTGTAGAGAGCAACATTGATTCTGCTAATAATGTCTGTGCTTAAGCTTGAGACCCCAGGGGAGAAAACAGAACTGGTAGGTTTTCAATGATAAGAGAGTAATGGGTGTGTGTCAAAATACCAACTGTAGGCATATCTGAAACATGTATAAAGGGATCTGATTTTCCCTGGTGCTTTTCTGTCTTTGAGTTTTCTGCAAAGTATGTATACTATGTTTTATAAGCACAAAGAAAGTACTTTTTGTTGTGACAGTTTTTTTCTTTTTTATATACTTTCTTTTTTATATACTTTTTTCTTATTCTTATTTCTTATACTTATTTCTTTTTACATACTTTATTGAAAGTCTTTTTGTATTATTTTTAAAATACATATTGTAAAAATCCTCTAAGTTCACTGCCTCAAACTATACAAGAATCCTTGACCTCTACCAGGATTTTCCTGCCAGGGCTCAGGCCTCTGCAGTCTCTTTCCTGTCTTTGGAGTGCTTTCATCCAAGAGGGGTGTCAGAGGCTCTTAGAACCAACTTCCTGCTCTCTTGTGAATTGAAATGTGGTACTGCCATATAAGTAAGCTCCTTACATTAAATAAGGAAAACAGGTTCCCTCAAACATCCCTCAAAAACAATGATGTGGATTCTGAGTGAATGGGTAGAGCATTGACTGAGGTATAGGAAGGTAAATAAAGAAAGATATTTTGATAAGAATAACTAAAAAGATAGGCACATGAAGACCTGCCCAGGGGAAGCTTTTGAGAGGCGGTCAAGAGGAAAGATTTTATCAGGCCTTGCTTCAATATTTTAGTTTTCTTTCGGTTTGGTTTGGTTTTGTGTTTTTAAGTAGAACTTCGTGTTCAGCCATCTTTGGTGCTACCATGATTTTTTCATGTCTGTCTTGGTGTCAAAACTCCTAACTGGTTATTGGAAGAAGGCATAATTGTAACGCTGTTCTCTAGTTAAGTCTAGAAAAGGCCCTGCTGTTTTAAGCTGTCATAAAATGATATTCTCATGGCTTAAAGATGCTCAATCTTCATGGGGTGATGTCCATGTGACAACACCCCATTTACAAAATGTTTGATGCTGTGCCGTTTATGCCCGGGAAAAACTGTGTCACAGAGTTTGTTACAACTTCATGTCTGAAAGTAACAGGCAGTTTCTTAGAAAGCTAGCATGGGAAACTTGTCTAAGAATTTCATCTTTTGGTAGGAAAATGAGATCATACTTCAGTTTCTTAAGAAATTTAGCATTTCTCAAGTGTCAAAGTCTGTCATGGGAATTTTCAATATTTTAATAATAAATATCTTGAAGTGAAGTCTTGTTTAGATATCACTGTTTCCAGATTATAATATATTCTACTTCAGTCAAGTTTTCAGACTGAGTTCTATAACTGTAAGGAGTTGAAGATGTTTTCTCTAACTTTGAACATGGATATACGAACAATTCTGAGTATATGATGACTTTCTCTCTCTTTTGAAATAAAAGGGGAGTTCTGGGTGGCCATGTATCAGGTCTATATAGACGTGATTATCTGGGAAGCACCAACGTGGTAGGCAGTAGTTGTGCATTCGATGTGAGTGCCAGCCTTCCATGCTGGTTCACCTTATATGTTTACACTTGTTAGATTGTTTTAATCTATTTTTTTACACTCATACTTCTAAATGGTATTGGTTACTCTTGAGAATGTCCATCTTCTGATACACACATACACACAAGTGTGCACGCAAGTGCACACACACACACACACACACACACACAGAGTGTTTATTCTTACTGTGGACTTTTGGGAGCTGACAAGCAATTTGCACTACTTGGTCTCTGTGAAGATAGGAATATATTAAGTACAAAAAAATCACAAGTTTCAAAACACAGATGTGACATACACTTTGACGACTATCCTTGGTCATCTGCAATCTAGGATGGCTCTAGATAAGAGATGTGGTCGTATAAATGGATTTACATAAGTAACATCTTGAACTTGCTGTGATAGATGTGATAGATGTACTCAATTAATCTTAATGAATTCACATACCTTAACTATAAGTCCTTAAATGGCTTAAAACACATTAGCATCCTATCATTTAGAATATGGGATGAGTTTCTGAGTCACCAAAGTCTAGACTTGGGACTGGATATATTACTTAGGAAATTGGTAGTACCCTATCAATCAGAGCACAGAGTACATGCTAGCTTAATCCCACCCTATGTTCATTCATTGATTCATTAAGGTGATATTTAAAGGGAACCAATTCTGTGTTTGTATGAATATTGGTCCCAATGTGGAAAAGGAAGTGACCTCACAGCTTTTCATAGTGCTGAGAGATTATGGATTAGAGTCCTTTCCCTCCTAGCGTGAAAAGGCATCTTTACTGCCCAATCCTACTTGAAAATGTTTTCTTCATTCATTAGCCTTGAGATTATCCACCGTTACCTCTTCAACTATACTCAATGCAACAACATAGTCCATTATGTAGCATAGAGATTTGAACAACAGTCACTTATAAGTTACCAGGAAGCCTTTGATATTACACTTACTTACAAGCCTTGTCACTTCAGTCTCTGGCATGATGTGATAAAAATCATGCCACTTTTAGACTGAATTCTGTAACTGTAAGGTGCTGAAGGTGATTTTCTCTAACTTTAAACATGGATATACAAAGAATCCTGAGTATAGGATGACTTTCTGTCTCTTTTGAAAAAAAAAAGTACTCTGGGTGGCCATGTATTATTTATATATAGAAATGATTATTTGGGAAGCACCAACATTTAACTTTTCTTCTTATGACCTTTATCTGTGAGAAAATTTTATGTGACTGGAGTACATAAAAATAAGTATACAGCTATTTATATACAACAGCTACACAAAGAAACCGTATATAATAATGCAATAGGTGTGCTGATTTATTTTTATCGAAATAATTAAACCATTATATCATAACTGAATATTTGTATCTTCAACATTTTTCAGAGTTGATTGATATTTTGTAATCACTGGTTGCTGAAAATCTGTTTCCCATAAAGGATACAACATGTGAGAGATACATTTCAAAAATTGTTGGAAATTATCTTTCAACCTCAAATTTATTTAATAATTTCTATGATAATTAATTCATCAAGCCAAATAGCTTTTTAAGTTTTCATTAACATATAATTACACATAAAATGAGTCTCATTGTAACATTATCATATATATGAGTGTGTGTATATATTATATTTACACTACATTTTGATCACACTTACTCCCATTAACTATGAACCTCTCAAATAACAATTTTAACAATCAAAGATTTTAACACAGCTTAATACAAATATTTACTAATTTGTACTATAAAATGATGACAAAAATTTTTAAAAGCCTTCCTTGCTTTCTATAATTAAGACATCACGTTTATGTTAATATAGACAATATTACATGTGAATAAAGCCACAAAAATTCATAGTATACAAATGTTTCTAATCCATGCCTAGATTTTTTGTGGAGTTGTTTGGTCCTACTTGGTGGGATGATAGGCTCAGTGTGAAGTAGGCATGTTGTGCTGCCAAAAACAAGGCCACCTTGAGTCATGTAACACTGGTGAATGCTGCCAGAAATACCTCAGATTCATTGTACTCTTGCTTTTAATTAATTTCTGTTCAATGCATATTCAGAAGCTTCTTACTGTTGCCAAACTTTTTGTGATACCTGCCCCACCCCCATTTAATCACACAAGCCCATATGAGGTCATGATCCCCACTTAAGATGCTGTATATGATCAACCATGGCTAGACATTCCCCTCTAGTGTGTTTATTAAGTTCATCCTAGCATGCCTACATACTCATTACACTTTCTGAATAAGTACAATGTGCCATGACCTACACAAGCACTTGAGACACAATCCCAGCCTAAAATACTGAAATACTAAGAGAATAACAACAAAGCAATAATGACTCTACTAAGTGACTCATTACAATTATGAGGAAGATTACACATTGGAGGTACAGTACTCAAATGTAGAATCTAAGACTATCTAGAAACCCCAGTGTTTCCAGTAATGACTGGCTCTCCTGTATTATGAATCAGATGTTTCTTTCTCCTGTTCTATGTTTCTGGAACAATTTAATATCATTTCAATAGGCATGCAGTGTTGCTCTTTATGTCCAGGTTCTTTCCAGAACTCTCTTTCAGTGGTTCTCAGCTTCTTCCAAACCTCCCTTCTGGTAGCTGTCTCCAGAAAAATGTCACTTTGAAAGCAAACGATTCCTACTTCAAAGACATCATGCATTTCAACACATTCCTCATAAGCATCAGACTGTGTCCCAGGCTGCTCTAAGCTTGCCTGTCCAGCTTCTCTTGCATTACCCCCTGTGACTGTCTTCTCCCCTCAGCCATCCTAGTCAAGACATGCCTTCCTGAAGGTACATGTATGCTCATTGTCAACTCCATCAGAAATGCTACTGCACTTACAACCATCAAATCCCTCTAGTTCCTGGACTTCAGTATAAACCCCTCCTCTACAGACTTGATAGTCTGCAAAGGTTCCTGTCTTTTAGGACCTTATAACTGTAGTTTGCATCTGCTTTTAACACATTGCCTTATCTTTTCAGTATTGTAATACAACTAGATAGAACTATTCCTAACTACCAAAGGCTGTTTCAGATGACAAGCACCTTATGGTGTGTGTTTGGGGGGGGGGGGGAGGTTGAGATAAATTCAGATCTTTGATGTTGGAACCAAAGCAGCTTGACACAGAAAGGAAACAGAGTTAGTTGTGTTGCTTGGTTGTTACTTCAGAAAACAAGATCATTTTCTATGCTAGTGCCTCCTCTCATCAATGTTTTATGGCCTTTAATTCTTTTCTTGGAAAGAATGAATAAAACAATTGAATCTGTATCTACCCAAAGAAATAAATGTTATTTAGTAAAAAAACTCAATGACTTTAAGCATTGGTCTACTGGCTACAGTGAAATCTGCTATATTTTGTGAGATGTCTTTTGGGGTAGATTTCTAGTATGTTTCTATTGATAGTTTTTGCAATTAACTGAGTAAAACGCAAAGGTATGACTTGTTTTTCTTGGTCTGTTACAACAAACTAAATCCATAAAAAGAGGACATTAAACCATAAGATTGGCTGACTTAGTATAAGGACATAAAATTGAAATACCCAGAAGTTCACCTTTATTGTACTATTGGTATATCCTGAGTTCTAATAAGGGCAGATAGGTTAGAACTCTAAAGAGCTTTGACATGAACTTTCTGATCTCCCAAAAGTAACATGGCATGTTCCTGGAAAATCTAGGCCAGTGGCACTGGGGATTGCAAGTAGCTGTTTAATATTTATTATGAGTCTTCCTTGGAAGTTGGTGACTGTCTTTAAATTTTGATTACCCAGCTGTGGATCGCTGTGGATATTCTTAGAACCTACAGTAGTAAAGCAAATGCAAAGGCTCAATTTCTCAGGTGCAGCAAGCTATCCCAGCCCCCACCTCCTCGCCTTTCTATGGTCAACCAGGAGGCTTGAATTTTATGATCTCTCTGTGGGCTCTTAGGACAAAAGAGTCATGTTTCCTGTGCCAAGAGTCTCCAAGACTGTTTTCCACCAGACTGAGTAGTTTGTTGAGGTTAGCTGGGCTCATATAATCATGTTCATGGCTAAGATTAATTACAGAGAAAGGACCCAAAATAAAATGAGCAAAGGGGGAAAAAATCACATTAGATAGACACTCCAGGAAACCAGAAGCTCTCAGAGTCCTAAGCAGCAAAGTTGCCCAGTATGTCTTCATCCCTCCAGCAACAGAAGACAGTTTTTGTGAAGTTTTGCCAGGGAATATCTCAAAAGGTTCATCACCTCGTGATTTTTAGTGGGTAATGCTCACATCTTCAGCCTCTGCCTAGTGCCTTAAAATTCCAGACTCCTAGAAGACAGGTGTGTGTTCAGCTTAAACCATATTGTTTCACAGCTCAGGAAACCTCACACTGTCTTACTTATTCTGGAAATGGTGGGAACCAACAAGTGTCTGGATTTTCTGATACCAGCCATGTGCCAGCCTTGCAAACAGAAACTTTCTGAAGCTAACCATCTTAGGCCTGTTGTAAATAACCTTTTCGTATAGAACCCAAGGCCCAGGTATGATTCTATCTGCAAACTTATGGTTGAGCTCTCTTGAATATCCAATTTATCTTTACCTCTTATTCATTCATTTTCAAAGATTACATGTTCTCTATGGCCCTGCAGGAAGTGGCCTTGATCTTCCTCCTTAGCTACATCTCATACCCCTGAGCCTCTGTTGCTTTTCTTCATAAGGCAGCCACTGGCTGTTGATCAGTTCTAGGATTCCAGTGTCTTACAGCTTCAGGTACATGTTGTGCCTTGTCCCTACTAAACATCATTCATCCTTCACCCTGCGGCAACCTCCTGAGAGATGTCTTTTTCAACCTAGAAGAGATAAGGACTCACAAAATACTCTAGGAGTACTCTATTCTTTTCCTCTCCATTGGTGACAATTTGTCTTTGAATACTTAGAGATACATTTCAATTTAGTATTCATAGCTGGGGAATAAGTTTCTGGGTAAGGCAGGGACCATGCCCATCCTGTTTGTAGCTATGCTCCAAGATAAAGAGTGTATGTAGTCTACCAGTATTTGTTTAAGAGAAGAATAAACAATTTACACTTTGAATCTTTTGACAAATAAGATCTTGCCTTGCTCAGATGCATTTTCTGTTTTAGATTGAAAATGAAAGATATAATTTGGATAACTATGTTAAGGATCAAATTCATAAACTGGTGGATCATGCTTGAATTTTAAATTTTACTATTATAGGAAAGTAGATCTTTGCAGCATGGGCTTGCTCTCTATCATAAGACCTACAGGGAACCCAAAGAGTCAGTCAGGTCTTATCTTGAAGTCTAGTACTACGACTTTATGAATTATGTTGGACCAGCTACCAAACTTTCATGATGTTCTTTTTAATAAGTAAGGATGCAAAAGCCCTTCTCAGCGATTGGAAAGATAAAGTTGAAATTAAACATGCAAAATGCTGAGCAGATGCCGAGTCCATGCTCATACCCAATAAATGGAAGCCACTGTTTTGGCTCTGCCAGACTCAGGAAGAGCTTCAAGGCCACCTTGTTTTTTATTTGTTTGTTTTCCTTTTATCCTTACTCAATCAAGGACTCCTTATGCTAACTGCATAGTATAGTTCTGATTGAAAGCTGGTCCCTATGGGTTTGATGTTTCAAGTGGAAGTCAACTCATGCTTGTGATAAGCCATCTCTTAGCCTTCCATGATCCCAAATCTGCCTACTATAATATCTGTTCTATTTCTTTGGACAACAACAAATGACTCAGAACAGCTATGAAGTCACACTTAGACCTCTCTCTTCTTATTCCTTCTAGCTAAATATCACTTCCAACTAATTGTCACATCTGCTACAGATTAAGGATTCCCCTGCCCCTGGTTTTCAGACTCCTGACAATCTTGGCTGCCTTCCTGTATGTATACTGCATTTTCACAGTGTGTTCAGGTGCTTTGAGAATCAAAACCAGTCCTGTATATTTGTGTAGTGTGTGGACATATAAGGAAATAAAAAGGATTGGCTCTAATGACTACTGGAAGGTCCGTAGTTTATAGAACAGGTTAGGAAATCAGACAGATGCAATTGAGGCAAACATTTTTTCCTCCTAGGTAACCTCAATTTTTGCTTTGGGCTCCTTCACTTTACTGGCTGAAGCATACTTATACTATAGAGGATAAAATTAAGAGTTAACTGATAGTGAAATGAATAAAATCTACAAAATATCTTCACAACGGTGATTAAGTTTAGTGTGCCAACTTAGCCTTACCAGTTACATGCAAGAGCCTTAAAGTACTGTAGTCAAAACTAAATGTCTGCTGTGAGGACAATCCAGCACTGGGAGACATAGCTCCTTTGATCTGGAAATTAATTTATTATGGAGGTAACCTGGGAATTTTATTGACTGTATAGAAATATCCAGGTCACACTAACTTGTTCACACAAGCAAACAAGACCTGCTACAGGGGCTGGAGAGATGGCTCAGTGGTTAAGAGCACTGACTGCTCTTGCAGAGGTCCTGAGTTCAATTCCCAGCAACCACATGGTGGCTCACAACCATCTGTAATGAGCATCCGATGCTGTTTTCTGGTGTGTCTGAAGACAGAGTACAGTGTACTCACATACATTAAATAAATCTTAAAAAAATAAATAAATAAATAAATAAAAGTGCCCAACCTTTAAAAAAAAAAAAAGACCTGCTAGCGAAACTCTAAGGAAAGATACCTGGAAACAAAGAAAACTGTAAGCTGGAGGGGGAGATTTTGTTTTTAAACTGGCGCAAGATCC
The DNA here is from genome assembly GCA_019843965.1 of Rhynchomys soricoides. Lineage (NCBI taxonomy): Eukaryota > Metazoa > Chordata > Mammalia > Rodentia > Muridae > Rhynchomys > Rhynchomys soricoides. The sequence continues at coordinate 4,644,030 of JADRCH010000081.1, read as the reverse complement.
CCAGTAGACAAGCTGTGTCCTGCTCTCTATTTCTAGAATCTGTCCACTATGCCTGTCAACAGGCTGACCTCTCCAAGCTCTACAGCCATTTGATTATCCTGTGTGGTCAGCTCAACTCATCTGTGCAGCTGTGTCACCTCCGTCGTTAGTTTGATTTCCCAATTCCATTAATATCAAGAGATTCTGAACAGCTGAAGACTCAGCAGGGAAAAAAGAGAGAATGAACTGTGACATTTCAAAAATAGTCAAAGCCTGGCAACACTCATCAGTCATAACTGTAGATTATAAATGAGTGTCAAAAGGCTGCACAACTGGCTTAATCATGTATCATCTGGGACATGGAGGTTTGCTGCGTTAGGTGATGTGCTGGTTCATTTTGTTGTTGAAGTGGCACCATCTTTGACTAGGGTGTCTCAGAATACAATGTCCAGATCACAAGGGACCTAAGATAATGTCAGCTGTTTCTTGAAGACTGTTTATATGGTAAATAAGAAGAGTTATTTATTTTAATGCACATTATTGTAATTTGAAGTACAAAATGTTATTTTAATGTACATTCAGTCAGGACTCAAGTTTTTATGGTTAAAACCTGGTTCCTGATGGCCCCATCAAGATAAGCTCAGCCACACGTTTTTGATTGTCCAGTTACAAGACATTAGCTAATAGTGGAAGGTAGAAAAAGGAGATTTATTCAATGCAGTCAAATTAGGAAGAACAAAGAAGTCTAGTGACCCACCAAGCCCATTTTCAGGGTCTTGGCACGAGCGTTAGACTTAGATATGGTGTAAGAGGTATGCATAATGAAACAGTCCTGGTCAAAGTGTGGTCCTGCATAGCGTGAACCCGTCTTCATATCTGCTCCATTCTGTCCTGCATGGTGGTTGGAGAAGTTGCCAGAGCTGTGTGACTTTCCTCCTGGAATATTGAGTATTTTCCCTGGCTGACACCAGACTTCAGCCTCTTCCTCCTCCCGGTGTGATATTTCTGTGTAAATTCCAATTTCTTCAGAACCTTTGTTTTAATAGTGTGAGAGCTGAGAGAGAGTCGGTGTATCTCCTCAGAACGCCTTTGCTCCCATCAGGATGCTTCTGCATTTAAAGTCCAATTGTCACATCAAAGAAACAATTGCATATTATTGGAAATGACATAAATGTGGAGGTTTAAGTTGAGTAAAGAGAAATAATAAATAAGTTGTAGCACAAACACTATATAGAATGGGGTAAAGGTAGGGACGGTGACATGAACTTGGCGTTCTAGAGCAGAGTGGTTAAAATTTCAGCCCCACTGGGCTTTTAAGATAATACATTTCTTACCTGTGAAAATAGTAACAAATATGACCTGTGTTTTATAACCTTTAGGACAGGTATGTCTGAGCATACAGCTGATACAGGCATATCTAAGGCACTTCCACGTAAGAATTATTGCTTTTAGTGTTCAAGGAAAACCTATAAGATGTAAGGACAGAAAACTCTACTTAAACCTACAAGAGTGTTAGTCCTGCTTAAAGCTAGCTTTTAAGTAACTGAGACCGTCTTTACCTACAGAAGCAGAGTGAAAAAGGCATGGATTGATGTCATCCAGGAGAGACCCTTTACAAACGTAGACTCAGTGGTTCAGAAAGTGCTTTGAGTGTTTCAGTTAAAGATGCAGAGAAAGAGTGGTCCATCATAAGAACACTGGAGGAAGAAATACTTGAGAAGGTCATGGGAAACAATGTCCACAGTGTTTTGAGCGGATTCTTTGACGTGTCTGAAAATGTTATAAAATAAAAATGACTCTATAGACTGCATCTCAGTATGAAGAGAACATCGGTGCCATACCACTAACCTGGTACTCCAAGGCTTTGACTTTTTCTCTTCTGTCAACTTACACACAGATACACGTCAAGAGTCGAGCTCTGAGCCATTCATGCTATGTTGATTACCTTGGTAGAGATGCCATAGGTGCTTAATCCAAGATGCAGCTTTATTTTCTTACTATTCCAGAAGCAAAAACTCCGAGATTGAGATGCCAGGAGCCGTGGTTTCTTCTAAGTCCTTTCTTTGTAGCTTATAACTGGTTGTTTTCTCCTTCTGTCTTTACAATGTCTTCCCTCTGTACCAGCGTGTGCCCCAGTTTCCTTTTGTAAGAATACCAGTTGTTTTAGATTAGGGCCTACCCTGATAACTTACCTTCAATGTGTTTGTTCCTATGAAAACTTATCTCCAAATAGAATGTTCAATAGTCTGGTTGTTGAACATCCCACAAGAATTTCTGAGTCTTTAATTGTTCCTATGGTGTACTATTTGAGAGTACCCTGGACCTTCAGGGCTTGGACACTTGTGGGAGAACCTCAAGTCACTAAGGATGTGCCTTCACCTGTGAGACACAAGCCCCTTCTTTTGTTTCCTGTCCATGTGCTGAACATGTTATTTCACCATGCTGTCTGTCTGTCATTGCCATCTGAGGCACCCATCAGAGATATAAGGAATGAGTCCACTTGATCTTAGACTGGGAACTCTAAGCTTGGAAAGGAAATATGCATTTTTCTCAGAGACTGATTATCCCAAGCAGTGGATCCCTGTGGGGGGAAAAATCTGTCTGGTAATGGTTACATTCTGGCAATGCCACTAGAGCTTCCACAGATGACTTTTGCTGTCTGTTACTCAGTACCTAAGGCAAAGTAGCCAGGAATAATCCACACCTTCGTGTGAACAATCATTGTCTTTATCTAATTGTCTGTATTTGTGTGCTGTGTTTTCAGGATCAGAGTCACATAGTCAACATTATTAGAGAGTCTAAAATTAGTACAAATCAATTTCCTTTGTATACTACAAAATGGTTAGAGACAGCATACTGTAGCTTGTGTGTAATCCCATGCTCATGAATACTTTGTAGGAATATTATCCTTCCAGTTTACTAGTCTGAATTCTTTCTTCAATCATGTTAGTTTAATGCTCCTTTCTTAAAATTAAAATATAATTTATTCATTTCCTCCTTTCTCTTTCTTCCCTTTAACCCTTCACATGTACTGCCCCTTCCCTGTCTTTTGAGTTCATGACTTTTCTTTATTTCTTTTTATATATATTTTGTTTTTTATTATGTAAAACAATTTTTAATTTTAAATATATTTTGGTCATATTCTTCCCCTCCCCCAAGACATTGTTGCTATGCAGGCATACACACATACACACACACACACACACACACACACACACACACACACAGAGGGAGGGGAGGGGCTTTTCCAGGTCAGGTGGTATATTTAAGAGATTTTTTAACCTCTTAGGACCACTTATTTACACATTAAATAATAAATCCTTTCAATCGTGGGCACTGTCCACTTAAAATTCCCTCAATGATGGAATGCCATAGATGTACTTTTTAAAAGATACTAGGAAATAAGATTGAGTATAGCAGACAGATGAGGATGAATGATCAGGTAAATTGGTGTAGTACACCAATTTACGACTTCCCACTGTCTTCTGAAGGCCAGCGTGCCCTGACTTCAACCTTGCATTTCCTCAGCAGATAGATGCAACTCTGGTAGTAAGATTCTGAACATCCACTTCAGCCTTGAGAGACATTTATATTTTTCCCTTTTTTAATTTTTTTTCATCACATAATATCTTTTAAAAAGAGGTATAGTAATTTTCTGCAGTTGAAACTACATACAGAACATTGGTAGCAAGAGTTACTGAGATCCATTTGGGGCAGCTGTAAAAGTACTTTTGTTGCCGTATTTTTGGTGGTAATAAAATATTTTGCTGAGAACACTTAGCTTGTGATGACAATTTTAGCTAGTATGAAGAATAATTATTTGCCAAGGATCCTTTTTGCCTATGAAAGTGAGGTATGCTTTGCTTCCATATTGAAGACAGTTAGCAATGGTACCTTGGCCACTGTTGCACACCCCTAGGTGCATTGTGTGACTTGGAGTTCAGCTAATGACAAGAAGTGGAAGCCAGATCATGGGACTTTTGTTGTGGAAGCTACTGTTAAATATTTTCTAATTTTAGTTGCTAACACAAGGATGATGAAACCTAAGACACCAGTGCCACTACTTCTGTTCCCCACAACCTGTACAGACATAGCTAATCAAGCATGCTGCTCTTCACAACCAACTTGGTCATACTCTTGGAATACTTTCATAATAATGTAGAATGCCCCTACTAGCTAAGGCTAATTTGTTCCCAAACCAAAGCCTGCCATCTATTCTTTATATGTATTAAGATAAAACCCATTTCTTGGGTTTTGTTCCAGTAAGTTCTAGAAGTTAGTCGCATTAACTGTGGGACAGATAATTATGACATAAAACAATCTTACTTTTACCTCATTTAGCTTACTCAACTCTATCCCTGTACTGCAGGTTTGTTTTACCTGTATCTGAAAAGGCACTGGGATGGGAATCCTTCATCTGACATTTTACTAGCTGTATAACTTTTGGCAAGATTCTTGGACATACTCAAGTGTCTGGTCCCTAGGCTCAGAGTCATGCACAGTGGCATCCTTAACATGAAATGCCATTGTTCCCTAAACCTTACCCGTCTGCAGAGACACAGAATCAAATACCAGGGAACACCATGCTGCATTTACTATTCACTGCCCTCCCTAAGCTTCTTTTCCCACCCTGACTTGGTTATCCCAACACAAGGAATATCTTTAATGAGGAAATACCAATGCAGTAGAGTAGATTCCAGTTTATGCTAGACTTGCAAACTAATTGGTATAAAATTAATTGACAATTTCTTTCCATATCTTCTAGAAGAGTCAACAATACAACTGTATTCTGTATAATCCATGGTGACAGAGAAGAAAATCATTGAAAGGATATATTGCCCTGAATATCCAGGGCACATTTTATTCTTGGGTGTTTGGGGTTTTGCTTAGACAGGATTTTTCTGTGTAGCCTTTGCTGCCTAAAACTTTCCTCCTGTTTCAGCCTCTCTGGGGCTATAATTGTGTGGAATCATACACAGTTTCTTTAGGAATATGAAATAAGACAACACAGTCTCCTTTACCTCCATCTTTGATTCAGCACATCCTGAAGCAGGAGAGACCTTTGTACAGGTGAGGTAGTATGCTGTAGGGGAACCCATTGACCACAATAAAGAATCCACATCTATGTGTCAGCTCCATCCCTAGCCTCCTGGTGTCTTTGGATACAGGCTCCCTCAATGAACTTCAGCTTCCTTCTTTAAAGTGGAAGAGAATTGTTTTGGCCTCATCACAATGTTTAAATGAGATAACTTGGTTTTGATGAATTTTGTTAATGGATCTGGTAAACCACCAAGCACTTAAACACGTTCTTGAGTGCTGAAATCAATGCTCAAAAACAGGTGGAAAACAGTTAAACCAGTGAAAACTCAGAGTCCATGACTATCGGTATACTAGATATTAATACTGTAATTTTTGTTCAGAAAAAAATCTTATTGTGGGAAGAGAATAGTCAAAATAGTTTTTAAGTTTTTATTATGTTTTAATTGATATAGAATTATACTACTTTCTCCCTCCCTTTCCTCTCTCCGGTTCCTCTTCCTCCCAGTTACTCTTTGTTGAATTCTTCCGTGCCCTTCATTCTCACATTGATACCTTCTTCCTATTTTTACATATATATGTCTCTCTTCTCTCTCTCTCTCTCTCTCTCTCTCTCTATATATATATATATATATATATATATATATATATATATATATATACACACACACACACATACACACACACATACACACATGTACACACAAAGATACAATTTACTATTTTGTGTGTATATGAATTCAATCTGACCACTCTGTATTGGACATCCAATAATAGGCTCATCCCTGGAATGAGCCAATTCTCCATATCCCATTGCTTATAATTTCTTTTCCAGGAGTGGGAGCCCCTCAAAATTCCACCTTTTACACTAACATGTCCACTAATATTACCATTGTTCTGGACTTGTTCATGCAGCCTTTCTTAGGAGCAAATGTTTCTCAGTAGACTTCCTTATATTCTGGTTCTTAACAATCATTCTGTCCCTCTTTCTGGATGTTCCCTGGTGTTCCTTGAGTCAAAGGATGCAGGAGCTGTGATGTAAATGTATCCATTGTGTCTGGGCTCTCTATGATCTGTTGATCTGTACAACGTATCCAGTTGTGGTTAGCTGTGATGATCTCCAATTGCTGGAGAAAGGCTTCTCTAAGGAGGGGTGGTAGGTATACATTTCTGTGAGTATTAGGATAAGATTTAGAATATAGTGAGAAATTATGCTGGTCTAACAAATTGACTGTAGTAGATTATTTTCTAATCTTCATGACCTTGCTGTCCTCAGAAGCTGGCCAGGATTCCAGTACCAGGCACCATTTCTTTCCCGTTGAATGGTCTTCAAGTCCAATTAGACAGCTGTTGATCAACACCAATATGTGAATGCCACTTGTGGCTCCTTTATGCATACCTGGCCATGCTGGTACTTGTCATGGTTCATAGGTATCCTAGCTGGGTAGAACTGTTGAATTTCTTTCCTTCCCTTGGCAGATTGCTTAGTGTTTTCTGATGCCATGGTAGCTACAACATAGAAAAAGCATTTTTAGGTCAAATCCAGATCAGATACTCTGTGGATATACTTAGATACACATTTAGAAAGTGATACTTTTTGGCAATATGTGGTAGATTAAGACACATTTTTTATTGTAGTAAACTATATGCATCAAATAAAATATTAGATGGTTATGCAATGGTGTTTATATATCAGTAACCTTGGACATGTTCTTGGTTCTATACTGTCCCCTCTCCCACCTCACCCCACCCCTCCTTTGCTGCTGTTTCCTTGACTGACATGGCAAAAACTTTAGGATTAGTGGGGGCACTTCCATTCCTAGAAACTGCACCATATCCTGTCTTTGTCCTTTGTAGTGGACAGTTGTACTTCTTCGTGTATAATTTTAATTTTCTATTACTGAAGTATAGCTGAGACCTATATGACTCTCCCAAAAAATAAATATTTATGCACAGGAATATTAGTTGAGACTTCCTTGCCTCAAGCACTGTGCCTTGCTCTACACTAATGAAATAATATGGAAAATTCATAGTTGCTATTTAGCATTCCATGTGTATATTATTTCTCCCTGTGTGCAGGGTACAAAAGGAGGCACCTTACCAAACACAATTGATAAGGCTTTGGGGGCGCAGTCTGTGTTTTAGGTCCAGTTAGTATTTAATTTCACATGGAAAGGTATTAGTAGCATGCACATATGCATGTGTGCCTATAAGTATGCAAGTATGCATGAGAGAAAGAGAGAGAGAGAGAGAGAGAGAGAGAGAGAGAGAGAGAGAGAGAATAATCACTACTCTCTGAACTACAATTGAAATATACAGTCCACTTATACTCAAAATGTCATTTCACAGACCTGAGGAGTGATTACCTGAGCAGAAATAGAACAGACAGTTTTCCTAGCCTCACACAACTGGCAAGTGGAGTGAATGGGATTTTAATGTAAGTCTCTGAATCTCTGAGCAAGCTATCCTCTTCTTCACCATGTCAGAGAGGTTTTGTTCATAGACCAGCACACCCTACTTATAAAAACCAAATGAGTAGAAATTAACAATGTGAATCACTTCCACAGACCTTGTATTTGTCCATTCCTTCCCATTCTACCCAGAGGAGAATGTGCCTCTGGGTAGAATGTGCCTTCTCAGCAGAATGTGCTCCTTGAGCTCACCACCACTCCCCAAGACATATACACTTACTGTATTAAGTGTGGCTACTTTGGTCTAGTGTATATACAATTAGGTGATATTTCATGCCTGGAGAGTCTCTTTGTAGATGTGAATACTATCAGAGAGCAACGTTAAAACGGTACGGTCCATAGAGCACATATACTGTTAAATTATGTTAGTTTATAGTATGTATTTGGAGATGCACTGCATCCACAGCATACATATTGGAGACCTTTTCCTATGCTCTGAGAGATGGGTATTCAATTCTCTGACTGATTGTATGAGTTTTGATGGATGCAGTCATTGCTGGGTGAAAGACAGAGGTGTGCAACTGGAGGAAAATCAAGACATGTCAGAATAGCCTTGTTGACAGAGCCTGGGTGGACCTAATGATAATAAGCAGAAGTGAGATGGGGGTTACTCATAATTCCTGACACTCCTGAGCAAGGATGCTGTGGGAAATGATAGCACTGTAAAGATGTGCAAAGAAGGCCAGTAGCCTCAGGCTGCTCGCATGAAGGACTCATTTTTCCCACTCCTCTGAACTTGGAAGACCTCTGCCAACACTACTCTATAAGACAGCATTTACAGATGTGACTTTGAAGGGAATGACTAATTTCCATCTGCTTTCATCTCATAATGGCTAAGGCAGACAAGAATATAGCCGTAGCTCAAGCCCCTGATGAGAACTCTGTGTCTCCTCTACATTAGGGATGAGTGATTTCTACTCTTTTGAGTAATTTAATACCTCACAGAAACTCATCTCCACATTATACACAGTGGCATCAAGGTGAGGTTTTGCTTTATGAAGCACTTGTAAAAATTGGGCCCTATTTTCTGTTCCCTACAGTGTTAAGACAGGAATATGGTTGTCTGCAATTTTGACTTTCCTCCCAAGGGTATGTCTCAAATTGCAGTGTACACAGTAAGCAACATAACTCAAATCACAGGAAGAATGGAGTGAGCAGGATAAAATTCTGCCCCTGACCAGTGTGATAAAGTACCTAGAGAGGAAACAGAACTGGGAGAAATTCTCCTGACTTAGACTGTAAACAGAAACTGCAGAGTGACTGCTGAAAGCACCCAGGACACGGCCATGCAAAGGAGGGGAGCTGGATTTGACACTATTGACTATGAGCTTCCAGAGCCTAGGATCTGAGGCAACGTGTAACCACATGAGGGCTTAACAACTAGCTGAGTTAGATGAGAGCAGCTATTGAGTTGATTGATGTAAAGTGAGACAGGCAATTGAATATCTAAGTCTGCAAAAAGTTGAAAAGGGATCTGCAGCCATCCTCTCAGTTAACAAATGTTTTGAACACTTATTCAGCAGATCACCAATCTAGACTGGGTCTGAGATACAGTAAAACAAATTCTGCTAACAAAAGTGACAACGACATACAATATGAAATTTCTCAAGACTTAATTTGAGAAGAATAGAGCAGAATAGAGAAGATGGACACATTTAGTCAACAAACAGTGATAAAATACATGCCATGTGCCAGGTGACCTGTGAAACACTGGTGTTTCTAGGACTCAGTGATGAGACAATCAAAGACAACACTCAACGTATGTTTGGTTTTCCTGGGAGGACAATCTATATATGTGTGGATCTTAAAAACAGCTACTTTCTGGGACAAGTGTATTTGAGGCAGCTTATAGATTTTTGTTAACATATGTCAGTGCTACAACATAATCATGTCATTGAGACATGTTCATATGTGTATGTTGAGAGTTATGCATATTAAACATGTATCATCAATATGCAGTGTTTTAGTTCTTACTGAAGGTTGGATTTTAGCACTGATCGAAAAGGTTGACTTCTTGCATCTGGGAGCCAGTAGGACAGAGTGTCTTATTCCAGCACTATTAAAGAAATATAATAAAAAACATCCGATGTTTTATTCATCTGGAGAACAGCATACATGGTAGAGGCTTAGAAGCCTAATTTAATCCAGAAATTTTCAGTACCTACACAAAAGCAGCCTACTGATTGAATTCTTTCCAATCCTATTGGTGAAATGCTCAAATTATTAATGATGGATCCTGACTCTGGGACATTCAAATAAAAATAATGTATAACAAGAAAAATATATTAATGCTTTGTTGTTGTTGCTAGATCCAGGCTAGAGGTTTTGAGTACCATAAAAAAAAAATCACAAATACTAGGATAATGTTCCAAATAAAAACTGCAGAACTAATTATATAGAGCACTTAAATACCTGTACATAATCAGAACCCAGAGATCTCTGTTCACACTTAGTGATTTCTTTTCAAAGTTGGAATGAAAGATGATCACAGGTGACGTGCCTTCTCTGAATAGCTCTTTATTGACTGGGACATGGGACAGTAAATAATACTCTTTGTTTTCACTCCAAAGATGTTTCCCAACTTATTCGGCCATAGAACCCCTGGTTATATGAGCTAGCAGTACTTGAGGGGTTTTCAACAATCAGGTGTCACAGAAGTAGGATAAACCCAAATGCATGTGCTGCTCAAGGAGTCTCTTAGCCTATACCTGACATTCCACAGTTCAAATCAAACCAACATTACTTCACATTTCTAAGAAATATTACTTCAAGGTTCTGTCTCAGAAAGCTCTGGTATTTGTTTCTTGAGGTCAGGAATCCCTTATCTATATCCATTATGTACTACTTGGCTCTCCCCCCCCCCCCCAACCTTCTCACTGAGTGCTTCTCTTCTGAGATCCACCAGTCATCTCATAAACATCCACAGGAGATATATTTATTCAACACACAAACACTTATTAAGCATCCATGATAAAGAAGGTTGTATTCTAGGGATTTAGGTAAAAATGAAACAGTTGGGTCTGCACATCCTGGTACATACCTTTTCTCCTCCTACTTTGGAAGTGGTGTAAGCAGATCTCTGAGTTCAATGACAGCCTAGTCTACACAGTTAGTACCAGGCCAACCAGAGTCACAACTGAAATGTAAAAGTAAAGGGAAAGAAAGAAACAAGAAAAGATTTTAGTGACAGACTTGATATCTGTTTTCAATTGCTTTACAGTTTAGCCAAGAAGCCATTGTCTTCATTGTGAGGATAACTCACAGATGGGCCACCTGTGGGGTAGAGCAAAGATAATATCTTCAGGAACAAAGCCTAAGAAAAGAACATAGAGAAAGGATGGCATTTCACATTGAGCAGAAGCAAAAAAAAAAAAAAAAAGAAAAGAAAAAAATTGAAGTAGCATCTATAAGAAAGTCTGAAAGTCTGGAGATGTTTTATCACAGTACCTTCTGTCTTGACTAGAACAGACCAAGAATCATGCCAGCTAACTCTGGAGAGGCCATCTGGACTCACCTAAAAGATGCTATCAAATGAGAAGCTATCAGATGAAGGTTTTCTGTGGAGAAAAAAAAGTAATAGGCACTAAGAACTTAGAGAATCTTCTTAATAATACAGCAAAACACCAGAATAATACATTTAGATTAACTGAGAAGCAATCATCAGTAAGTACTAACTTGAGAGAAAGATAATTAGACATTGAGCTTAATGAAAAGTTGGTAAAAATATATATTCATGGAGGAAATAAACAATCAGATGAACCTGAGCCTTTGGGATGTCTTGTCTGAGAGTCTGGTAAGATAGATACACAGGAGAAGCTGCTTTGAATGTGGTAAGGACTTGGTGTTTGGGTCTTTGCATTCCTGATGAGAAATGTAGAGGTAGCATCTCCATGCCAGCAATGGAAACCTGGAGAATAAGAAGAAGGCTAAATTTTGATCAGCCTGTGACTCAAAATCTTAGGATGGGGGAAAAGAAAAGTTGGCTCAGCAGTTATGAGCACTTGCTGTTCTTCCAGAGGACCTGGGTTTGATTTTCAGTAACCCTACAATGGCTTACAACCTTTGGTTATTCAAGTCCCAGGGGATATGATTTCCTCTTCTGACCTCTTTGGGTACCACACACACACATATACACACACAAGTGGTATCGACACAAATTCAGGAAAAACACTTATACATATAAAATAAATAAATATAATACTTTAAGTGATGATTGGGGTTGTAGAAAGTTATTTGATGTTAATGGGAGAAAGTACAAAGGGAAAGGGGATGAGATTTCATGGTGGAAATTTCTAGATAATGAGGAGAAGAAAAGACATCAGTAAATGAGCTAAAGAAAAAATTTTAAGATGGCACTTGAGAACTGGAATATTATAAAACCACTGGAAAGGACAAGAAAGTTCATGGAGAGCAAGGATCAGGGCTTGGGGAGATCTCAGTGTACCAGTATGAATCTTCGAGGAAGGAGCTTAGAAACAGTAGCAGTGCTCAAGCTGTGGTGCCCCTCAGACCACTGGAGAGCTACCTAAAATGCAGGTCATCCACCAGTTCTATTCTCTTGCCCCACATTTCTGATTTTATAGATCTATATATAGGGAAAGCAAGAAAATATGCACTCCTAACAAATTCCTTACTCACTTTGGAATTGAGAGACCATAGAACACATCAATAAACAAAACACATCTAAAAATAAAATAATATATACTTACCAGCTGGGTGATTAGAAGATTATAATAGATGCTAGGGAATAGAAGAGTGACTGACCAACACACCCATGCAGCAAGTAGAGGTGGGTTCTAAATAATTGCCTACACATAGAGAATGTGAGAAAGTCATAGTTTTAAACGCTTAACTTTCCTTTCCAGGAACCCAGTGTAGCTTATGCTTGTAATCTGAAGATACACATATGCCCCTTACTCTGGTAGCCATGACTTCTTGAGTATAACCTTAACTGAAATCAGCTTTTCAGAGCTCATTTTTCTGTCCTGGTCTTCCCAGAGACCCCTAATTTTACCTTACATCCAACATATGCCAGCTGTGTGACAATCTTCCCCCAACACCAGAGATAGACAGCAGCATTACTTGATGCTGACTGTAAGGAGTCTAGGGGAAGAGTAAGCCAGATTTCATTTAAACCCAGCCATGTGTGCCTCCTTCAGTTTATGCATTGTATCTGTTTTGCAAAGATACTGAAATGTCGGAGCTTCTCATGGACCTGCAAGGACCTGGCAGGCAGTGTGTGCTTATTGTCATCCAAATGCAGTCATGCCCCTTGGGTAATCCCAGGAAATAGAAATGAATGTGACTCTCACAGCTTAGAAAAGTCATTTCCTAGTCTGTGTAGTGGCTTTCTTCATGACACTGTGACTTTATTACCTATAATTTAACACAGCGTGGAGCTTCCTGATGAACTGTTTTATAGCACTTTCATTTTTTCCCCTAACTGCCAGGTATGTAATGCTTATTTAAATTAAGTGTTTCCTTTCTTGTTCAAAACCTTTGGGGATTCTGCTCTTACCTGGGTAAAAAAGAGAATGAGGAGTTACACAAAGTAATCAAAGGCTGTCAGAAACCTGAAGCGCCTGGAAACTAGAAGGCTGCTTTAAGACACTCAAAAGTCATTTAGTTTACACGTAAAACATACCACGTAAGAAAACCAGAATGGTAAAAATCAGAAACTACTAAAAAGTGATGGTGTAGGCAGCTCTCGACAGTTATCATGGTGCAGATGTTAAACAACCCACTATGTGCTTGGTATGGGAAAAATTAAATACGAGGCATAGCCCATTCTACACATAAATACCATCTATTTGAACACTATTTAGATGATATTTGGAGAGCAAGACATTGCACTATTTCAAACAGGATGCTGAGCAGTATGTTAAGTGGAGAATGTCCCTGCCACACATAAACACTGAAGAATGGGCTCTGGGTTGCATACAGAGGTGAAGATAACTGATGAACTTTATTAAATACAGCATATCTCAAGTTCATTTGACCATTGACCTCGCACATATTTTTCAAATAACAGTGTTAACATTTTTAAGGTACATATTTTAGCAATTAGGTAGGAGAAGGACATAGTTAGACAGTTAACCTTTTTATTCTCAGCTTGAAGATCTCCTAAAAAATGAGATTAATAAATCTCTCACACAGAAAATGAAAAGATCAGATTTTGCATGTGTTTATGTCTATATGCATGTTTTAATCTAAAATAATGCATCATATGAAAGTTGAGACTTCGGTATTGTTTTTCTGTTTTTTGAAATGGAGTCTCATAGAGTCCAAGCTGTCCTAAAACTCATTATATAGCCAAGGGTGACCTTGGGCTTCTGATCATATCCTCAATATTCTGATGGCTAGGAGTACAGGCACGGGCCACCTCACCCAGTTTTACACAGTACCGAGAATTGAACTCACGGCTTTGTGCGTCTTTTTTCTTCTTTGTGCATTGTACTCTCTGAGTTACATCTCTGCCCCACCCTCTTACAGTATTATTATTTTCTGTAATCTTTCTTTGACAATGAGGAACAAGAATATCATGGCATGGCTGTTGATCTCATGAAGCCACAGAAGCAATGGTTATCTTCACATGACCTGCACAAGATCCAGCCTATTAAAGTTTCCAGAGGCATGGGCAGGTTCCTAAGGTCTCATCCCTAATTGAAGAACTGTAGGCATTTGATGGCTGTTGAAGGAAGAAGAGTCACTTTTCTTCAATAGTATTATCACCAGTGGGTTAATCATGTCCCTGTGATGACTCCATGTGCTGTGTGCCCATGGGCTTATGGGCAGTATTAATTAGACTCAAAGGGTCAATAAATACATACTAAACAAAAAAACATAAAGCTGGGAGGGAAAGGTGGTGGTGTCCCTGAAGATAGTTGGAGGGACAGAAGGTAGTGTGAACATTTTCAAGATACATTGTTTTCAAAGAATAAATAAAAATTCAAGTTTTAAAAAGTGGGAAAATGGATTATCATAGAAGAAAGTGTTATAAACACAAAGGAAATTATATTGACTAAGTAATGGCTAAATTATATAGAGACAAAGCAGTGGAGAGATGAAGACTGGACTATAGGAGTAGAAACTGAGTAAATAAATTGGGAGAATAGTCATGAAAGTCAGTAGCAATGGGTTGCTCAGCATCTAAGCCTTTGTGAATGGCAGTTACTTGTCTCCATCCCTGTTCTGAGCTGTCTTCAGTAGTTTAGAATGTTTGGGGAGAAGATGTACATGTATCAGGGATGAGTTTGATTTTCTTTCCATGGTCTCTAATAGGCTGCACATCTCCAATAAATTATATATTTCCAAACCCAAATATCCAGCAGAAAGGAACTATAGCATACCGAAGAAATTTATTTTCATTTAAAGGCAGAATACTTGTTTTATGAGTTTTGGTGTTTATATAATTTTGTACTTCCCAAATATCTGCAAAATATTTGAAACACCCTCCATACTTCACCCAGAACACCACCTTCCCCATTTTATTTTCTGTTTCTTTTTCTCTCAGTCTTTCATCCCTCTCCTCATTCTCTTCCTTTTGTACTTCCTTCCATCCCTCCCTTCCTCTTTATATGCATAATTTCCTTCTATATTAGCAAGTATAAACATCAGACATATCTCCATTCTTAAATTCTGTAATATATTTCCCCAAACAAGGGGACATTCTCTGTTGCATACCTTGGTCAGATTTTGCCATTTTCCCCAAAATTAAGTTTCCCCTTAATGGTGGTGGTGGGGGATGTTCTATTTCATGTTGTCTTCATTAGCAAATGCCAAGAACCAGCCTCATCTAGGAAAGGGGTCCTGAGGAAGGGGTGCTTGGGATCAGCAAAAGAACAGTTCAAAGTCAATCACAGGGTACAAGATGACAGCCTTGTCTTCTGCTCAAGACAGCTCTCCAGAGATCTCTAGACAGCTCATCTAGTCAGTTCAGCTTTTGTAGAATAAAACTCAGTCTTTTATTTACAAAGCAATTCAATTGTTTACCTAGGTTCTCTTTAGATTCTCCCATGAATCAGCCATTTATGACCTTGATTCTTAGAAAGGACAAGTACATATTTTTTTAAAAAACATAGCAGTGAGTTCATAGATCTGCCTGCCTTTGTAAGCACAAATAATAAGCAGCTGTGTGGGATCTGGCTTAGAGATCACTGCTCCCACCATACCTGAGCCTAAATTCACTCTGTCCCATGCTGACTTTGAATTCAGGAATCTGCCTGCCTTTGTATCTTTCTTACAAGCTGGCTCATAGTACAGCTGCCTCTGTTCTTTTAGGTCCGTGACCCCCTCATATAATTCATATTGCCTCCTTATAGTTTGCATAGTTGAGAAATCCTGTTTATACATTTTTGAACTCATGTTTTCAGAGTTCTTTCCCACAGCCTTAAAGGCTGTACTGAAGGTCACAGTATTTACCATTTTTGCTCAGGATATAGATGCACCCTTGCCTCCTGTACTTGTGTTGTCACTGATTATCATGGAGCCATTAACCTTGCCAGGGAAATATTTCCCAAAGGAGGATCATGAAGATATAAATAAATAAATGTGTGTGTGTGTGTGTGTGTGTGTGTGTGTGTGTGTGTGTATGACAAGCCTCCACACTCATAGAGGCCCATGCCCTGCTGACTCTGTTCCAGGGGCAGAAACCATGCCATGCTATCCCTTCCATGACCATGCAGGACTCAGCCATCAAATTTATTCAATATCTATCTGCGTGTCTGTCTGTCTATCTGTCCATCTACCTACCTATCTGTCTTTATTATCCTTCTTTCTTTGTTTGTTTTGTTTTGGGGACAAGGCCTGTCTCTGAAACCCAGACTGGCCTCAAAATCTCTATTCTCCTGCTTCATCCTCCCACTCGTGGGACTACAGATTAGGTTCATCAAGCCCATCATCTTCAACTTACATTTTGGGAAATAACTTAGTCTTCCTTCATCATTTCCTACTGCATTGCAAGTGCAGAGTACAATTATTTTTGGCAGCTTTGTCAGGATGCAGGTTTTCCAACATCTCATGGTTACATCCATATCATAGCTTGTGTGCTTCTTAGGGCATCATATTTGGGGACACCAAGCACAGATGCTCACTAAAGCTCCTGTCAGCACTCATCACTAGGTTGAGATGATACCTGCTTAACCTAGGTTTCCCTTCTACTCCCCTTTCCTGCATTTGCCTTTGGTGTGAATTCCCGTTAGTAATCAAACTTTATGGCTCTTGTTTTGGCATTCACTGGTGCTGCTTTCTAAACTGTTTATAATCACAGTGGCTGCCAAACTGAGGCTTTTCTAACTCTACATCTAAGGCATTGTTAAAATGAATGCAGTCAGAGGGCCACTACCTCGTTGAATCACTCTACTTTACACAGTGCCACTCTGAAAACAAAATGATTCATACAGCATAAGAAAATATCTCTTAACACCAGCTGTGACAGTCAGTGTCATGGGGATAGGGCTGCTGAGCAGGCGGAGATGGCAGCATCGGGCTAAGGAGCAGCTATGCATTTCAAGCTGCTCTGCAGAGAACGCTTTGTCACTAATGTTGAAACATACTAAGGGATGTTATGTGCCTCGCAGTCAACATTGCTTATTTGTTTGTTTTTGCTAGTCAACTTTTTTATAAAGATTCCATCTTGGGCTACCAAGAGTTCATCCCTGCTCAGAGTTGTAGAGCATCTTGCTTCTCATCTTTACTAAAGCTACAGCCCCATTCATGTTATATTGAAAGCACATGTGAGCCCAGGAAATGCAGGTTGACAAAAACCACAGGTTTTTCCTTCTGAGTTTGGGAGTCTCACTTTTCCCCTTATTTGAAAATTATGTCAAGACATGGACTTAAAAATTACACTGATGAGGTGCATTGGACAAAACAAAAGGTTCAGTCACTTTTTAAAGATGTATTTTTGATATTAAATTATTTATATGGAAAGTGTTGGGTACATGCACAAGAGTGTAGGTACTCATGGAGCACAGGAGCATTGAATTCTTTTGCAGCTGGAGTTATAGGCAGTTGTGAGCCACCTAAACTGGGAGTTGTGAAATGAACTTGGTTCCTCTTAAAAAGCAATACATTCTTTCTATAAAATAATAGTGGTTTTATTAATTCTTTGAGCATTTCATACAATGCATTTGATTATATTCATCTCTCTCCCTTGACTCCTCCCAGATTTCATCCCCTTATTCTGACTTCATATTCTCTCTCTCTCCCTCCTTCACTCTTTCCTTCCTTCTCTCCCTCTCCTCTCTTCCTCCTCCTCCTTCTTCCTCTCTCTCTCCTCTCTTTTTTAAACATACCGAGTTCAATTTTTGTTGATCCTTTTTATTTTTATTTTTTTACTTTTTTTTACTTTTTTTTTTGTTTTTGTTTTTGTTTGTTTGGCTTTTTGTTTTGTTTTGTTTTTATTTTTTTCTACTTTTTACATTACAAATGTTTTCCCCTTTCCAGATCTCTCCTTTGGAACCTCCCTATTCCCTCCCCCCTCCCCTGCCTCTATTGGGGAATTCCCCCACCGACCCACCCACCCACTCTCGTCTTCACTCCTTGGCATTCTCATATACTGGGGGATCTAATACCCTGGGCCTCTCCTCCCCCTGATGTCTAACAAGACCCTCCTCTGCTGCATATGTGGCCAGCACCGTGGGTCCCTTCATGTGTATTCTTTGGTTGGTGGATCAGTCTCCAGGAGTATCAGGGGGTCATGCCAGTTGCCTCTGTTGCTTCCTTTCTGGGGATGCAAACTCCCTCAGCTCCTTCAGTCACTTCTCCAAGTCCTCCATCTGGGACCTCCCACTCCACCCTACTGTTGCTATGAAGTGACTCTTGGGTATTTCGAACTCTTGGGCTAATAACCACTTAACAGTGAGTACATACCATGTTCATTCTTTAGTGACTGCGTTAACTCGCTCAGGATGATATTTTCAAGATCCATCCATTTGTCTGAAAATTTCATGAAGTCATTGTTTTTAATTGCTAAGTAGTATTCCATTGTGTAAATATACCACATTTTCTGTATCCATTCCTCTGTGGAGAGACATCTGGGTTGATTTTTGTTAACTCCTGTCCATGAGGTCTGCCCTGGATTATGGTCAATGTACCAGTTCTCACACCAATAGCAAACAAACAAACAAAGACTTTCCTCTTCTTGGCAGCAATCAAACACCAATAGCTATTCTGTTAGGAATAGAAGTTCATGTTCAGCTCCTTCCCTCCGTGTTGAGGTTTTTGTCTGGCTTAAAGTCATGCAGATCTTGTTTATGCTGTCACAAATGCTGTGAATTCTTATCTGTAAATATCCTGATGTGTCCAGTAAACTCTAGGCAATTCTGTCTCTTATAATCTTCTGCCTACTTTTCCTTATGGGTTCCTGAGCCCTAAGGGGCCAGTTAGGATATATATACCCCATTTAGGGCTGAATACCTGTATTAGTCAGGGTTCTCTAGAGTCACAGAACTTATAGGTAGTCTCTATATAGAAAGGGAATTTGTTAATGACTTACAGTCTGTAGTCAAATTCCCCAACAATGGTCAGCAGTAGCTGTGAATGAAAACCCGAGGATCTAGCAGTTGCTCAGTCCCACAAGGCTTGCAGGAGAAGAAGGTTGAATCTTCCTCCTTCCAACGTCCTTATGTAGATCTCCAGCAGCAGGTGTGGCCCAAATTAGAGGTGTGCATACCAACACACCTGAAACTTCTGTCTTCCAGATTCAAGATCTAGATCACAGGTGAGTCCTCTAATTCTGGATTGTAATTCACTCCAGACATAGTCAAGTTGACAACCAGAAATAGCCACTACAGTACCCAAAAGTTTCTTACTCTCTACATTGCCAGTTGTGGGTCTTTGTGTTAGCTGCCATCTTATAAAATATAGGCTTCTCTGACACTGATTTGTGGGAAAAGCATCAAGTCATTAGGAATCATTTCAATGCTATTTAGCAGAATAACATAGAATGCACACTACTAAAGTCCATGACCTATCTGACCACAAGTTCTTGGCTTCACTGATTTTCTTAAGTGTGGGTTATACCTTATGGCATCAACATTAAACCCAACTTTTAAAAGTGGTTGGTAACATCAATGGCATTTGTTGCCAGTTTTTACCAGTGGGTAAGTCCTTCCAGAGTGGCCACTGTCATAATTTGCAGGGTTTATAGTTAGATGAAATGGACGATTACTTTTGTCCTCTGATAGTGTATTTATATGGCATGTGTGTGTAATATACATAACACACACTCATATATGAAACTTTTTACAGTAGTAGGTCTCAGTATGGCTTTTGAAAAACCTTTAGTGTTATTCATCCTTCTCACATTCCATGCTTTACTCTGACCTCCCATCCCCCACCCCATTCCATCCTTCCTTTCCCATTTGTCTTTATCTTTGTAGTACTGTATTTAATTTCTCCTTCCTTGTAAGATACTCTTTTTCTCTAGCCTTTTACTGTTTTCCTAACCTCTCTGGTTATTCCAAATGAAAGGCACATATATAAAGTGTGATCTATCAATCATATATCGGAGAAAACATGTAATGTTTGTCTTTCTGTTTCTGGGTTACCTCATTCAGGATGATTTCTTCCATTACCATCCATTTATCTGCAAAATTCATAATTTCATTATTTTTTGTATTGGATATTTTCTTTATTCACATTTCAAATGTTATCCCCTTTCCCAGTTTTCCCCCACTCCCCTGCTTCTAGGAGGGTGTCCTTCATAGGACCAAGGACCTCTCCTCCCATTGATGCCTGACAAGGCCATCCTCTGCTACATATGCGGCTGGAGTCATGGGTTGGTGGCTTAGTTCCTGGGAGCTCTGATGGCTGAAAAATATTCCATTTTGTAAATATATAACACTTTCGTTATGCATTCTTCAGCTGATGGACATCTAAGCTGTTTTCAGTTCCTGGGTATTTTGAATAAAGCAGCAATGAACAAGGATAGTATCTCTGGAGTATAAAATAGTCCTGTGGGTACATTCCCAAGAGCTAAACAGCTTGATCATATCGTAGATCTAGTTCTAGTTTTCTTTTCAGGAACCTCTATGATTTTCATAGAGGCTGTACCAGTTTTCACTCCCCCACTAATGAATAAGTATTCTTCATTTCCTTCATCCTTGCCAGCATGTGCTGTCATTTGGTTTTTGATCTTGGCTATGCTGATTTGGATAAGATGAAATCTCAAAGTAGCTTTAATTTGCATTTCCCTGATGGCTAAGAATGTTGAACATTAAAAGAAAATTGTTTCTCAGCCATTTGGGTTTCATCTTTTCTTTCTGTACAGTTCCATGCCCCATTTTTTAATAGGGTTGTTTTGTTATTTGTTTGTCTGTTTGTTTTTAGAACTCTGTATACGCTACATATTAACCCTCTGTTAGATGTACATCTGGAAAATATGTTTCCCATTCTGTAGGCTTCCCCTTCACTTGAGAGATGATTTCCTTTGCCCTATAGAAGCTTTTTAGTTTATGTGGTCCCGTCTGTGAATGTTGGTCTTAGTGACTGTGCTATTCATGAAATCCTTTCTATGCCTGCATGTTCAAATGTGTTCCATAGTTTTCTCTGCTACCAGACTCAGGGTGTCAAGTCTCATGTTAATGCCCTTGACCCATTTTGATTTGAATTTTGTGAATGGTAAGACATGGATCTACCTTCATTCTTCCATATGCAACCATCCAGTGTGACTAGCACCATTGTAGAAGATGCTGTCTTTTCTCCAGTGTGTATTTTTAGAGCTCTTTGCCAAAAATCAGATGTCCATAGGTGTGTGGACCATAAGTGTGTGTTCCTCAATTCTATTCCATTGTTCAGTGTGTGGCTATTTTATGCCAGTATCATGTTTTTATTACTGTAGCTCTGTAGTACAGCTTGATGCATCCACCAGTTCTTTTATTGTTTGGGATTGTTTTAGCTATCCTTGTTTTGTGTGTGTTTCCATACAATGTTTAAGAGTTCAAGTTTTGTGAAGAATTGTGTTGTACTTGTGATGGGAATTGCTTGGAATCTGTAAACAGCATTTGGTAGGATGGTCATTTGAACAATATTAATTCTACCAATTCATGAGCACAGGAGATCTTTACATCTTCTGATATCTTCTTCAATTAATATTCTAGTGCCTTAAATTTTTTTATTATACAAGTCTTTCACTTCCTTGGTTATATTTACACCAAGATTTTTTGAGAATTGAATAGGATTTTTCCTGATTTCATTCTCAGTATGTTTGTTATATATGGGAAAACTGTTACTGATTTTGTGGTTTAATTTTGTATCCTGCTACATTGCTTAGTGCAATTATCAGACATAGGAGTTTTCTGGCTACATCTTTTAGGGTATATATATTCATATCATATTATTATAAGAATATCCTGGTCCTTTATTGTTAATAGTCATTTAATGTTCTAAAATTTTCCTATTGCTATAGCTAAGGCTTCAAACATTATGTTGAATAGAAGTGAAGAGGGAGAATATCCTTGTCTTGTCCATATCTTACTGGACATGTTTTATGTTTCCCTCAATTCAGAATGATGTTGGCTGTAGGCTTGTTGTAAATTGCCTTTATTATATTAAGATATGCCCCCCATACCTCCCAACCTTTCCAGGATGTTTATCATTAAGCAATGTTGAAATTTTCAAATATATTTTCTGCATCCAATGAGATGATCATGTCCTTCTGTCTGCTTACACGGTAGAATATTTATCTATTTACTTATATTGAGCTGTCCCTGCATCTCTGCTGAAACCAATGTGACCATGGTGGATATTCATTTTTGATGTGTTCTTGAGTCTACTTTGGAAGCATTATATTAGGAATTTTTATCTATGTTCATTGAAAATATTGGTGTATACATTTGTTGAGTCTTTGGTTTGAGTATTATGGTAATACTATACTATCTTTATAAAAAGAATTTTCAACTTTTCCTTCATTTTTTATTTCATGAAATATTTTTGAGTAATATTGATGTTACTTCTTCCTTGAAGATCTGGTAGAATTCTTCACCAACTCCATCTGGCCCTCAGCTTCTTTCAGTTAGGATATATTAAAATATTATTTATTTCATTATACATGTATATGTTCCTAAATATATGTATGTGCATCACAAATGTGTAGGTGCCTGATGTGGCCAGAAGAGGGTGCTGAATCATCTGAAATTGGAGTTATAGGCAGTTGTAAGACACCATGTGGTTGCTGGGAGTTGAGCTTGGGTCCTTTGTGAGAGCAGAAAGAGTTCTTAAATGCTGAACCATCTCTTCAGTCCCTACTTGAGAGATATTCAATAACTCTAACTCATAGTATTTTTGCAATCTTCAGTCAGGCATTTATATTCTCTTTGAGTTCATCAAATGTATTTATAATTGCTATTTTGAAGTCTTTACCTGTGCAACAGCTATATTGCTTCTCTCACAGAATATTCCCCTGGAGGTGCTGGTTTCTGGAGGAGAAATATTACCTTGTTTATTCATGTTGTTTGTGTTTTGGAGATAGTCTCTAGGCATCCTATCCCTAGCTGTTGTTCAAGTCATGTATGGTGGTACTTAGCATGAATATTTGATCTTGGCTCCATTTGGATTGATTGATTGATTGATTGATTGATTGATTTTTACTTATTTACTTTACATACTGCTCACTGCCCCTCCCCATAACTCCTCCCATAATCCTTGCCCTCTCTCCCCTCCCCCTCTCTTCTTCTCTTAGCAGGAAACTCTCCCCACCATCTCCTACCCTGTATCCTCCACCCTGGCACTTCAAGTCTCTGCAAGGCTAGGCACTTCCTCTCCCACTGAGGCTTGTAGAGAGGAATCTAGCATGGCTGTCCTCTGAGAGGCCTCACTGATCAGCTGACTCAGACAGATGCAGATACCCACAACCAAACAGTAGATGGAGCTTGGGGACTCTTATGGAAGAATAAGAGGAAGGATTATAGCCCCTAAGGAAATAGGAACTCCACAGGAAGACTAACAGGATCAACTAACTTAGACCCTTGGGGCTCTCAGAGACTGAACCAACAACCAAAGAACATAAACCGACTGGTTCTGTCTGTCTGTGGGATATATTCTTCTAGCTGAGTTGCCTTGTCTGGCCTCAGTGGGAGTTTGGATCTTTGATTGCTATTACTTCAACTAATCAGTTTTGGACAGATTGAATGATGCACTGTTTTTAATCTTGAGGCCATTCTGTGTTCTAGATCTGGTTTCTCATAGACATAGAGCAACTTGGTGAGTAGCTTGGCTGATAGGCATGAGGGCAGATTTGGAGACCTCTCACAAGGGTTTTGGGTCCAGTGGGGGGCAGTAGATGGATTAGCTGATATTCAGGTGGGTGAATGGACTGTCTCTGGATGTTGCTACCTAGAGTTCCAGTTCATACTATGGGTTTGGACTTTAAGTAGTCTCAGATTAGTGTGGTAAATAGGGTGACTGCTAGTTTGTGACAAGGGACTGACTCTAGGTGTTTTATAACTAAGGTTCTGGGTTGGGTTCTAAGTGGTCCTGAAGTCTCTCAGTAGGTGGGATGGCGGACAGTTGGGCAGAGCAGTAGACTAGCTCTGGGAGTTCCTATCTGAAGTTTTAGTTCAGACTTGGTTCAGACTTCATGTGGCTCCACATTAATGTAGTGGTTAAGTAAGCAGGTGGACGGGGTAGGAGACTGATGCTGGGGTCTATAACTAGAGTCCTGTGTTGGACCACACATTCTGGAACCCAGAAATGGATAAAGAGGCTGTGTAGTACATGCTTTTAAGCCACTGAGCCATATGTCCCCCTACATCACATTTTATTGTTGGCATTATACTCAAATTATTAAAGCATTATAATTTCAGATATATATTATAAAATATGAAGTATTCTATGAGTTAAAAAAATCATACCACTACTGAATACTTACTGTAACACACCACAGACAGAGAGAAAATACTATTGTTACCGCTACAGCTGATGTTAATAAATAAACACCTCCCTGTTCCAGCTCTCTGTGTCTCTATTTGATCCAGAGCTTCCCAAGGAGGTATTACTCCTAGTTGCAGAAGATGAAATGAAACCCTGAGGAATGAAATGCTTTTCATCTTGTTTCCAATGACTTTGAGAACTCTGCCCATGCCTGCTGAGAATTGGAATCTGTTTGTGTTAATCTTCATTGGCTGGCAAAGCTTTGGGATGTGCTGACCACATCTATGACCTGAGGGGCTAATTAGCCTCTTTTATTTATTTAATTTGGGTGGCCACATGTGACTTCAAGTCAATATGTTCTCATGAAAAAAATGTACATTCCCCCCCCCCCATTGGCAGCCTCTAGGTAGAGAGTATATACTATGGATTTCTTTTATTTTTCTATAAATCCATGGCTGCACTTTAAAAGTATTCACTGGTGTGCTTGAAATGTCAACTTTTAAAATGCCCTGAACATTTTACCCATTTATTCATTTCCTATGAGCACTGCATGTTCCAGCTACTTCGTGTAGCTTGTCACCTGTGTTCTGTGTAACAGTCTAGGGCAGGCTTGAATCCTGATCCTGTTCAAGAGGAAACCAAATCTTAGACTGAAATATTTGCTCCACAATGGATCACCAGAAGATTCCAGGTCAGGCTTAAAGTCCATGTATATATCTAATTTCAGAGCTCCCAACCCATATCCCCATTGAGCCCTGGCTCTGATGAGGGTTCAGAAAGGGGTGTGCTAGGACATTGACACACATTATCAGAGAGGTGGGATCCCAGAATGAACGTGTGATAAGTATTTCTCAATTTTTATAAAATGTCAATTTTTTTTCTGGCTCATTTTTTAACATTTAAAGGTTATACAAAATAAGTGTTTTAGTGATTTAGAATTCAGAGCTGAGGTCTGGAGTTTTGGCCTTGAAGACAAAGTCAAATCATAATATTGCTGTTTTCTGGTACGCCATTTCTGCTAATGCCTCCTTGAAAGCCTTCGGTTTCTTAGAACTGATGGAGCAGCCACCTACTCTGGCACTATCTTAGTTACTTCCCTATTGCTGTGAAGAGACATCATGACCAAGGCAATTTAGAAAATAAAGCATTTAATCAGGGGTCTTCTTACCATTTCTGAGGGTTAGTCCACAGTCATCATGGTGGTAAGCTTGGCAGCAGGTGGGCTGCCATGGCACTGGAGCAGTAGCTAAGAGGTTACAACTGATTCACAAGCACACAGCAGAAAGAGAGATGGGGAGACAGAGAGAACCTGGCATGGTGTGGGCTTTCAAAACCTAAGAGCCCATTCCTCGTGCATATCCTTCAACAAAGTCATGTGCTCTATCTGCACAGACACCTGCATACCAGAAGAGGGCATCAGATCACATTATAGATGTGATCCACCATGTGGTTGCTCGGAATTGACCTCAGGACCTCTGGAAGAGCAGCCAGTGCTGAGTCATCATGCCTCTTAATACTTTGTAAAAAGTTCATCAACTAGAAACTAGGACTTCGGATATGTGAGCTTATGGGGGCCATTTCATTCAAACTACCACAAGCAGCACATTAGGAGGTGTTGCTTCCTTTCCTGGAATTATACATGGTAGTCCATCTCTGATTCACCTTTCAGGTCTTGGTGTAAATATGACTTCTTAGGACATGTTTGTAGCCCTGCTGTACCCATTGCCCTGGTAGATTGTGTGCATTCATGAATCCAGGGACCTGTCTGAATTTCTCATCCCTAACACTATGCTTCCATCTGGTACTTAGCAAATGATTGTTAAAGTACAGGAAAAGCAGCAACAGAAGGAAGCAAGGAGATTTATTGTTAAGGGACAAAGGCAATAGGGAAGAGATAAGATAGAAAGATGTTTTTCAGCTAGATCATCCAATAAAGAAGTGCTGGGGAACCAGTAGACCCAAGGCCAGGAGAAATAAGTTCAACCATTAGCTTCTAATTCTTTCCTTTTACTTGTCACCAGTAGATGGTTTCCCCTCCCTGGACTCCTAATTCCCAAACAATAAAATAAAGGTTTGAACTTGCAGCAAGAAGCATCCCAGATCTCTTTACACTGGCTCATTCTCCAGATCTGTAATTGTTAGTGGTAAGTGTTCTCAAATGCCTAATACACTCTTCTCCACAGGTCTTGCAACTCCCTAAAGTACAAAACAACCGTTGGACTCGAACAATGCAAATCTGTTTGAAAACACTTTACACTCTGCCACTTGAGCTTTTATCTCACTAAGCTGTCTACGACTTGAAAATTCAGTAGGATCATTCCAATCAATTCTTAGGCCTCTGTTCCTCTGTAATCAGTAAGCACGATGTTTTGACTGAAGAGGACAAAAGCTTTAGCAGCAAGAATGAATAGGCTGCGCCACTTGTGTGCACTTGGTGCCGTTTTCCATAGGATTGATATTGTTTTCCTGTTTGTTTGGGGGTTTTTTCTTGATTTTCATTCTCTTGGGGCAACCATGCTTTACAGAACTAAGAGTGGATGGGACCAAAGGCAAAGTGGCTTTCATCTTCCAGACTATGGGCTCTTGTACATTACTGATTGGGTCGGGTGTGATGTTTTCTGATGAGAGGCTTCTGTGTCTATCCGTGACATCATATGCATACTCTGTAGGATGTTAGCCAAGAGAGGAAGCTATTACACTATCAGCTTTGTTGCATGGGGACTGAAATCAACAAAATGTCCTCCATTTTGAAAGAGCTATGCTGAGTGGATGGGTGACAGATAGATTGACCATGGACTCTTCTGTACATGTGATGTGTATAAGCTCATCTTGTCTCTGTCTCTGTCTCTGTCTCTGTCTCTGTCTCTCTCTCTCTCTCTCTCTCTCTCTCTCTCTCTCTCACACACACACACACACACACACACACACGTATAAGCTTGCCTAATTCAAAAATTACATACATACACATCATATATTTATATACACTTGTGTAAACCTACTGAATTTGACGTACATCTTAGATTCTACCCAATTAAAAAAAATCCAAGGTATTGGACTTACATCATATATTCAAAAATACCAATACATAATGTCTCTAGCTACCAGACTCACTTTCAGGTTTCAGGGGTAATGTCTATTTGGTTATATTAAAGTAGCTTTACATAACTTATATTAAAATTCTCCTATGTCACAAGTTGGAAACAGTCATAGGGAAATTTGAAAAACACTATATGATTAGTTAGTAGCCTAAGGAAACAATTGTAAACTTTATTAAAATACGACATAGTCTCCATTAGGACACTTTTGTGTATTCATGTGCTGTTAGCCAGGAATGCACAATTTGAGTTGGACAACTATGTTCCCTTTCTCCTTTTACCTCAGCCATAGCTTCCTGTGGTCATCAGTGCTTAACAAATCCTCTAGTCATGTTGCAGAAGATTGTCTCAGATGCTAAATTATTTCAAAGCTAAAAGCTTGAGTTGTCTCACAGGGATGAGCTTGTCTCATACTTAAATACATATGTAGCTTGATTCTACAACTCCCCTTGAGCTACCCCATGAAGGACATGGACTCTGGAGGTGTTATCCAAATCTGCTGCTGCTGCTTTGCACAGCTTTGACTTGCAAGTTTCCTGATGGTAGGAAGCTGCTTTTCTTCATGCTGATGCAAAGGTAGCTTTCTTTCAAAACTTCTCTCAACTGGGGCCAAAGGCGTCTGCTTTTAAGTTCTTACACAAAATAAACTGTATCTAAACCTTCCCCTACTTCTTGGGAAATAGTGTGTCAACCAATAGGTTAAAGATTCTCTTCTCTTTTAGCTTGTCAGTTAATCATCAGCAAGTTAGTAAAGAAACTCTAGAATTTGTAGGAAAATCTGAAGAGTATGTCAATAGTATTTCCACTCATTAGTGAGATTTGGGGGCACTGAGATAGTATGGTCATCCTAAACACATCTCAAGGTTGCAGAGACAGCAGAACTTTCTCAAAAAATGTGGAGGAAGTATAATTTACTGGCAGTGTGACCTGGCGGCCCATGCTCATGCATCCTAATTAAGTAAAACAGGCCCTGAAATTGCCTTCTGTCATCTGGGTAAGAAGCAATTACAGTCATACTTCAGGGTGCTGGTTCTGCTAGAGAAGAAGGTATTGTATTTAGCTGACTCTTCTAATCAACTGGGGGTTAAGAAATTAATGTCTGTATTTGTGAAAATGCAGTGGAGCAAAGGGAGAATTATTTACAGCTAAGAAGATGGGGAAAGTTTCAGAATTTCAGCCTGAAACTTCCCATTTCTAAGTCATAAAGTTGGAGTTGGTTAAAAATAATTATTTTATACTGACAAAGACTGGGTGAAAATTCCCATGTATAAACCAGCATCAAACCACACACCTCAAAACCTGGATTTGTAACACTAACCTGAGTTTAAAATGGTGCATAATGTAATATGTTCTGATGGAGTGCTTTTTTGCAAATGAACTTAGGGAAGAAAATTTCTATAATAAATATGCCTGACTTCAACAAAGAGACAGACCTTCTGAAGGCTGGAATTACCAACAGCTTGGGATTAGGACTGACCACTGTGAAATAAAAGAAAAAAAGACAGAAAGAAAGAAAAAAGAAAAGGTAAAAGGCTTCCAAAAAATCAGTATTGAGAGAATTTTTCATAGGAAGATCTGTAGCTCAGTCATGGTTTTCATTGAGAGTAAGGTAATGCACAGCTTCAAGTTGTTTCTGATGAATTTTCCAATAATTGACCTTCTAGAACACTTTTTTTTCCATGCACACATGCATATGCTGTGTGATGTGCAGGAAAATGCACAATCACCCCAAAATTCCCTGGAAACTACAGTCAGTAAAAGCCCTGATTTATATAAATTCTGCAATATACATACTCGGCCATGACTTATGACAAATTACCAAGTTATGATTCCTGAGCAAATGATTGGGAAAAATGAACAGTCAGCTCTTGCCTCTCTCACACTCAGGTGAAGCAGCTCAAGGAGCCCCTCTTATTCCTTTAACTTGGAACATTCCAGAAGCTGGAGTCTATGATAATACACAGA
The DNA here is from genome assembly GCA_019843965.1 of Rhynchomys soricoides. Taxonomy (NCBI): domain Eukaryota; kingdom Metazoa; phylum Chordata; class Mammalia; order Rodentia; family Muridae; genus Rhynchomys; species Rhynchomys soricoides. The sequence goes on along the minus strand of JADRCH010000081.1, from coordinate 4,614,611 downwards.
GGGGGCACCACAGCTCAGTGTAAGAATGAAATATTCACCTTTCTTTATGCCCTATCTCATCTGGTCAAGTCACTAGACATGTTACATGTGCCTCTTCTTGGACATGCCTCAATTTGTAGAGACATGTTTGACTGAAAATGTGAACACTCACCAGGCATTCTCAGCTGCTTTGATCTTTATTCTTCCAGGCAAAGCAGAATGAAGTATGGCCACCATAACAAGCAGAAAAGGCACCTTTGGCTTCTCATTTATATTTTAGTAAAAGTAAAAGTAAAAGTATTTATCCTCCAGGACCTTGCTTTCAGCAAACCTGCATCTTAATACATAGGTCTGGTTGTTTGATTTTCCAATAGCTATTTACTTATTTATTTATTTATTTATTTATTTATTTATTTATTGGCTGTGTGTATATACAGGATTAGTATGTGTAAGTGTGGTGTGTCTGGTGCATACACGTATATGTGGAGCACATATATCCATGCACACATAAGCAAAAGGAATTCTTGATCATTTGATCATTTCCTGCCTCACTTCTTTAAGAGATGGTCTCTTATTAAACTAGAAACTCACGGTTTTGACTAGTCTAGCTGGCTGGCAAGTCCTTGAGATCTACTTATCTCTATCCCTACCCTCAGTCCCAATGCCAGGATACAGGTGTGTGCAGCCAAGCCTGATTTCTTGTGTAGGTGTTGGGGATTTGATCTCAAGTCTCCATGCTTGTACAGCAAGTGCTCTTACCCACCACTAAGCCATGTACTTAGTCATCCCAATGGACTTGTAACTCACTCTTTGTTTATTATGTTCCTTCTTGCCTGAGAAATTGGAGACCACAATCTACTCCAAATAGGGAGATTATTTATCAATACTAGATGAATGCCAAGAGTCAGAAGGAAATACGATCTCATTGTTTGACTCTGCTTATAATCAATAATGGGCTCTAAGTTAAAGTATGGAGTATTCATCAATGAAAATGGAAATATGATGACTGGTTAAATGGAATGTGGAAAATGATAAAGTACAATTCATGGTTAAATGGAATGTGGAAAATGATAAAGTACAATTCATGGTTAAATGGAATGTGGAAAATGATAAAGTACAATTCAAGAAGGAAGTCAACATTTTATCCAAGTATATGCTGTTCATTTGACAACAAAGAAAGTTACTTTTTTACAAATTCTAGATTTTGAGTTCATGAATATTTCATTAGAAGTATGCTACACAAAGAACATAATGAAGACTCATAAACTGACTCTTCTGAAGTTGTCTTCTTCTAAACAAATATATTTAAATCCATCCAAATGAGTCCTTACTACTGCCAATTAAAAACTGGAGTGTGCATTTGATCTTGATGGAATTTTGTTATGGAAAATTAATGATGACATAACTTAGAATTTTCTGATAAGAAATACTTTTTAATCTCAAAATCTAGTGGCAAAACTCTTAAAATTAATAGTAAGAATCATCAATGAGAACTCTAAAACAGACTTAATATTTACATTTTAATATGTGTGTGTGTGTGTGTGTGTGTGTGTGTGTGTGTGTGTGTGCTATGAACATGCAGGTGTACACAGGAATGAAAAGAGGTTGGGTTTTCTGGAATTGGAGTTATGAGTGTTTGGGAGCTGTTCATCATTGGTGCTGGGAACTGAACCAGGCCCTCTGGAGGAGATACAAACTCTTCCAACAGCTACGCTAAGGCAGATTTGTAAATGAACGTAATGCTGAGGAGTGTCTGTTGTCATAGTAAGTACATAAGTAAGTAAGTGCATACATTTTCAGTATTGACTTAAACCAGACATGAGAAGTCACCTTTTCATTCTGTCAGGCCCAGTTGTCTTGATCCCACACATGTTATATCCTCTCTAAGAGAATGTTATCATGTTTCTGAGGATTGGAGTGACTGTGTTATCGGTTTTCCCTGAACTTCTGCCATCCTGCCTCTTCTTTCTCTTATCACATTTGTTTGCTTCATAACCTGGAATTTCTAAACATAACCTGATATTTGTCAATACATAGATGATGGGTTCCTGTGTGTTCCCTCTATATCAATAAGAAGAGAAGGGCTAAATTTCAGTGATAGCCAAGTTATAGTTTAGGAAATATGTTTCATAAAAGGATCACTGAGGTAGTGCATTTATGATGGAATGAGTCCATTGTCTCTAGCCTGGATTCCAAAATTGAGAAGAAAATTTACATATTTACATATAAAAAATTTACATATACAAAATTTACATATGCAAAGAGCATAACAATCTCTTCTTAACATGTATTGAAATATCTATTAACTTTTGCTTTTTTCATAAGCTGAGACCATTCAAGCTTCTTATTTATATTTGTCTTTATTCAGTTGTCATAGAGAATTTAAACTTAGAAGGAATAAGTAGTGAATGAATGATCTCAGAAAAATACAAATTCCATAGAACTAGTAGCATAAGAATTAGCCTGGAATCTTTAATGTCACTAAAACATTATGAGTAACAAGCACAGTCAACAACAATATGTATGTTTTCTCTAGTATATGCTTTATGCCCATTACCTGGCTTTCTTCAACACTATGTGACAATTACTATGCTAGGTTTTTCATCCACGTTGGAGCCATCCTTTACAGCAACATAATGAATATATTGCCAATATCCTGGAAAGTTAGACACATGTATCTAGAAAAGTTTAAAAGGAATAAGTGGAAGGAGGAGTATTCAAACTCAAACCAAGTCAAATGAAAGTTTGTTCTCTGCTGCTACTGCAATGCAGTTTTAAACACTGATAGCCAAGGTCATATGGACTTGCTCATCTTTGTATGCCTCACACCAAATGAATTGTTTGGCGCTCAATGTGTTTGAGTTGAAAGAATAATCTTTTCATACACAAAATGATAATTATGATGCTACTTATTTGGAAGTAAATGTTCAGACATTTAATACTTGTGGCATATTAGTTCCACAGTGCAAAGCCCCAAAGAACAGTAGGAGTCAAAGATCTAACCTAGAAAAGGCTAAGATATGCAGAGATGATGAAATAAGTCCCCAAATCCCATGAGTCTGGTAATCCAATATTTGGATCAGATAATTACATTCGTGTCCACAACATGCTCTGTACCTATGTGATTTCTTTTTGAATTTTAGCATACTAAGTGCAATGAATTGAACTGAGAAGCTCTAGGAAAAATAGTTTTAAACCCAACTTTTGCATCCAAGGTAAAATTGCCAATTAGCATTGACTGCATGCTCTGTGTTGAATCGTGAGCATGTTATTACAAATCAATGTAATTATTCATCATGTCCACTGAGAGTTACTACACTAAATTCCAAGATAAATTATTTTGTCTATACCAAATCTTGTCTTATGTTCTTAGAATGTCATTCAGCCTGATTACTTGAGGAAAAATTGGGTGTCATTTTAGCGATCGTTGACTTTTGTTAAAATTTAGGATTCTGTCACAGAAGAAAGCTATAACTCAGTTCCATGAAAGACTATGCTGACGCCGGGCAGTGGTGGCTCACGTCTTTAATCCCAGCACTTGGGAGGCAGAGACAGGTGGATTCTGAGTTCGAGGACAGCCTGGTCTACAGAGGGAGTTCCAGGACAGCCAGGGCTACAGAGAGAAACCCTGTCTTGAAAAATCAAAAAAAAAAAAAAAAAAAAAGAAAGAAAGAAAGAAAAAGAAAGAAAGACTATGCTGACACAGTTAATAACTCCTCCCTACCAAGGAAATACTGACACAGGTAATGACAATACAATTGCAAAATATCTTAAGAATAATTTAAATAATTTCCTTAGCTATAAAAATAGGATATCCTTACTGAATAAACCTTAGAAAATTAAAAATAAGAAATAAAATATATCCTCTGACCTTGAGGTACCTACAATGAATATGTTTAATATAGGTTTGGTTACACTCAGTGTTCTATGCTTTCTTTATAAATATGAAAGTCATAGAAAGAGAATGTGAATTTTCCTTCTGGCCAACATAGAAAACCCTGGTATGTTTCAATTGCTCATAACCCTGACATAGTGACTGTAGCTAAAATGTCAGTATATAATTTGGTGAATGACTCAAATAGTAGCATCCCCCACAAAGTAATGTAATCTCTCTAATTCATTTTTACACTAACACTATTTTCTTAATTCTAACTGTCCATTAGAGAACTGTTTATCATCAACGTCTATGAGACAGGCCTTTGAATCCATTTATGTATAAGAATCTGAAATATTTAATAAGGTCTCTTATTGATGGTCTTTTATGACACAGAATCATAAACCATGACTCACGAAGACTCTATATTGCCAAAAGTACTGTTCTCAATAGTACATGTATTGAAATAGCTATTAACTTTTGCGTTTTTTATAAGCTGAGTCCATTTAAACTTAATTCTAATATTTCTCTTTATTCAATTGCAACAGAGAACTTAAACTTGGAATAAATAGTGAACCTTCTATTGAGGAACTATTCCCTAATTTCTAATTCGTTGTCATTTTATATTTTGACCATCTTTCAAATCACAGCTTTTACTCTGTTCTGAGTATGTGTGTGTGTGTGTGTGTGTGTGTGTGCATGCACGTGCATGTGGGTGTGCACACGCATGCAGTGTACACACGTGCATGTGCATGCATGTAAATATGTATATGTGTATATCATTATAAATATGTATATTAAAGAATGCCCTAGATAATTCTTCTTATGTTTATTTAGTTTGGTATGTTTTTGATAAATATTTTATTCTCCTTCAATATAAGTATTTTGAGTTTACAGACACAAATATATAAAGAAAACATGCATATTTTTTACAAATGTGTATCTAAAATATAGTAGTTTCTTGAAACATTGATTGTTAATTATTGTCAACTTGACACAGTGTAGAACCACTGAAGAAGAAAGTCTCAGTGACAATTTATCTAACTTGGGCTGGCCTGTGAGCATGTCTATAAAGGATTTTCATGGTTTGTTAATTGAAGTGGGAAAGACCCAATCTGAACAAGTATAGCAGTATTTCATGAGTAAAGCCCTGGACAGAATGAGGAAAGAGCCATCAAAGCACCAGCATGCACATATGAATAAGTCATTGCTCTCTGCTCTTGTTTATTGATATATTATGACTCGTCAAGTTTCTACTGTTTTAACTTTCTCAAAATGATGGACTGTAAACTGGATTGAGATGAGTCAAATAAAAACTTCCTTCCTTTAAGTTTCTTTTGTCAGGGTATTTTATCTTAGCAACAGGAAATAATACTAAGACACTTAGATTACCTATGTAGACAATATATAAAAAATTGCTAGCAATATATGTGGGTTTATCACCAATATAATTCACAGATATGTTCATATCACCTTATAGTTGTTACAGCTATTATAAACTACCATTTTTAATCTTTATTTTGAAATTATGACAATTACTAGACATATGTTACATATGCAATGCATTGGTGAAAGCCTTGGATATTTTATTCTATCATTCATTTCTGTATTTCACTATAATTGATTTTCTTTGTAAATGGACATAGTTTATATTTATGCATATGATCTGTTTTGAGAATCATCTATCAATGTATTTTAGTGCCCTGAAGATTAGAATAGTGCTCCAGCACATAATATTCATAGCTATAAGCATTAATTTTTTGTAATAACAGAGCTAAATGAACATAAGCGCCAATTCAATGCTTAGATGATTTTATGTGGCACATTGTTTAAAACCGCATCATTTAAACCTTACTGAGTTCAACCTGTTTGTCTTTTATTTATACATAATAAACCTATTTATCACTCAGAAATAACTACATATTATTTGATGTATTCTTCCAATATTTCCTAGGCATGTAAAAATGAGATAGTAGCATGCATAGCATAGCATATATTTTTAAACCGACAGTTTACTATGCCAAATTGATTTTATCTTCTCATTAAATATATTACAAACATTATGTTACTCGTTATCTAATATTCCTTTGATAAATGTGGCATGCAGAACAATCTTCCTTGATTCTTTAGAAATAATCTGTTCGATAGTTTCTGTACTCCATTTTAAGATGGAAAACTGGATAAAAATGTGCTCCCAAACAACCAAAAGGGTTAGAAATAGATGGAGATGACTGGACAGAGATGACCCCAGATGATGTACAAGGAGGAGTATCTAATCTATCTATAGATGATGCAGTTTATGCGCTGTCAAGTTTGTCTGAGTTAATTTTAATATATCTAGCAAGTCATGGCAGGTGTACTTCATAAGAGAAAGTAATCAATTCTAGAAAGAAGCCCTTTAGGGTTCTAGAAGTCACTCGTGGCTATTTCCTAAAATACAGGGCTTTAAAAGCAAGAAAAGCTCCCCATTTATACCTACTTCCATCTCTGCAAACTTGACAATCCTCAAGAAAAGTCCCAGAGAGAAAAGAATCAAAATCTTAAGTTCAGATTGCATGCTCACTCATTGTATAGCTATGCAAAGATGTGTTTATGATTCTGTCCTGTGTATGTTTGTGTGTATGTATGTATTTATTTATACATACATATACACACTCACACACACACACATCAGAGGGAGTTCAGTGATCTGAGAAAAGATATGAACCACAGGCCTTTATGATTATAAAGAGCCTAAGTATAACGGAGAGGGATCTATTAATCAGTTGTGTGTATTAGTTATTTTTCCATTGCTGTGATAACACACCATGAGCAATGGAGCTTATAAATGAATAAGTTTTTTTTTTACTTAGTTTTGCCGAAGATTCAAGGCCATAATGTCAAGGAATGCATGGTGGCAGACAGCAGGCATGCTAGCTTCAGCTGGAAGCTGAGAGTTCACATCTCAACCATAAGCTCAGAACCAGAAGTAGGGTAGGGCCTAAAGTTCTCAAAGCCCACCTCCGGTGACATACTTCCTCCATCAAGGCCACATCTTCCAAACCTCCTCAAACAGCTCCACTAACTGGGAGACCAACTATTCAAATACAGGAGCTAATCAAGTCATTTGCATTCAACTCATTACATTGTGAAATATTTAACATCTCTTAAGAACTGGTTTAAGATGTGTTAGTCATGACCATATGTGACATAGATAATCTCCATCATTTATCTCCATAGGTGACATTTGTCTATATTAACAGAAAAATGGAGTAAATCAGTTTAATGTATGGATGACGCCTGATAAGGAGGATTTACTGGGGAAAAAGAAAATGGTAAGCTAGGCTCTAATTCTCCTAAAGATACAGAGAGAGCCATCATTGCTTGTGACATCATGTACCTTAGTGGCATTCATAGAAGCCACAGGATGAAGCTGATTCTGGTGTTCCTACCACATAGTTTTGGCTTCTGACTTCCCGTATTATGTATGCTGTGCTTATAGCAGTGGCTGCCAGTTGGTCAATGCAATCAATACTTGTCCTTATTAAAGACAAAGTTTGCTAGTGCAGCCAAAATGGTATCGCTTGCCCAGGAGAGATCATATTATACATGGTTCATTAGAAAATAAATCTTGTATATCTCATCCTCATAAATTTAAAGTTTATTTCCTCTTTATGAATTGTATACATTTTTGCCAAGAAAGCTCAGAATTCCTCATAGGTATATTCTCTCAGCTGTCATCCTCAGGCTGTGAGGCTACTTCCACACAGTTCTGACAAGCAGAATAAGCCAATCCATAGGGAATCTAGAGCTCACAACATCAGCCTAGACAGATTGTCTGTCCATCTTCCTAAGCCAAGAATGCAAAACAAGACAAAAGTTAATGTGTGGGGCTAGAAAGTGATGGGTTCAGCTACTCTTTGGAAAGTGGGTGTCATATTGACTAAGGAACACTTGTCTTCTCAGAGGGAATAATGTTCTTGGTGCTGAGAGAGTAAAGACACTGAAGTAACTGCCACCTTTTGCTAAATTCAGAAAACAAGATGTTGAGAGACACAGCCAGAAAAGGGGGACAGAGTCTGGCAAAAGTGCTGAACCTGTCTTTGCTCATGTGCCAGGTGGGCAGGCAGCCACCACAGTGCTTGGCTTTGGGGTCCTGGGTATCTGCAGTGGGCTTGATACATCAGGGATACACAGTTATTCCAGGCACAGTGGAATGAAATCTGAGAATTAAGCACCAAAAGAAAATAAGTGATAAGAAAAACATAATAATGCTTATATTGTCACACATGACAATTTTCTGCTATGAGATAATAGTTAGTTAGCTAACACTGACTGGATGCCAGACTCCCTTATAACTGTGATTCATCCCTAAGGAAGAAGCCTAAGGACAGAGAAGTTTCTACCTGCCTATGACAGATTTTGAGTCACAGGAAGTTGGTTTCAGAATGCGTACTAGTAGCAGTTATACTTTGCTGAATATTTAGAGTTAGGATATATTCTGTTTGCAGAAGCTTGGGTCTCCTCTGATAAAGGCCTCAGTTCATCTTACAAAGCATTCCCACTACTTTCCAGATACAAATGACTCTACTTTTTCTTTCTGGAACCTGATAATAGCTCAGTCCTTGAGATTTAGAAACTCTGTCCTAATATGTTTGCATACACAACCTTTCTTTGAATTTAGGAGGATAATTTGTACCTAATTAATTAAGCAATTAAAACTCTACTTTGAGCCAGATGTAAATTAACATTCAATAGCACAAAATAGTAAAGATGTATGTGGTGTCCTTGAACTGATTTCGCCTAGTTTTTAACATTTTAAAAATCCTCAGCTGGGCAGTGGTGGTGCACGCCTTTAATCCCAGCACTTGGGAGGCAGAGACAGGCGAATTTCTGAGTTTGAGGCCAGCCTAGTCTACAGAGTGAGTTCCAGGACAGCAAGGGCTACACAGAGAAACCCAGTCTCGAAAAAAAAAAAAAAATCCACAATATATCCATAGTATATCCAAGACAGGGTTCCTGACAATGGACAGTACTGAAACTTCCAAGGATTAAGCTGTGCTTATTGGGTGGTGTGGTTCTACACAGTGTTGTGTGTGTGCTTCTGTTTCTACATCACAGCCATCCTCTGGAAAGTTCATTCCCATAAGAAGCCCTTACATTCCCCTTTACAGCCATCACATATCTTTCCTTCATGCCCCCTCCTCTGTCCCTAACCTTGGACAACTTACAAAGCTATTGTACTGGCTGGTTTTGTGTCAATTTGACACAAGCTGGAGTTATCACAGAGAAAGGAGCTTCAGGTGAGAAAATGCCTCCATGAGATCCAGCTGTAAGGCATTTTCTCAATTAGTGATCAAGGGGGGAGGGCCCCTTGTGGGTGGTGCCATCTGTGGGCTGGTAGTCCGGCTCTATAAGAAAGCCAGCTGAGCAAGCAGGGAGAAGCAAGCCAGTAAGCAGCATTCCTCCATGGCCTCTGCATCAGCTCCTGCTTCCTGACCTGCTTGAGTTCTAGTTCTGACTTCCTTTTGTGATGAACAGCAATGTGGAAGAGTAAGTTGAATAAACCCTTTCCTCCCCAACTTGCTTCTTGGTCATGATGTTTGTGTGGGAACAGGAAACCCTGACTAAGACAGCTATTCACCATTTCTAAAACTTTTTTTTCCAAATGTTAAGTATGAATGAAGTAATACAGAGCATAATTTTTCACTTTAGCTTTTGTACTTAGCCCTATTTGCTGGAAATAACACCAGGAGAGACTTCAAAGTTGTTGCATGTGTGACAGATAAAAACAAAGTTTTATTGTTGAGTAGTGCTCTGTGGTTGGCTTGACAACTCACACACTGGAGAACTCTAAGTGGTTACCACTTTGGCCAAACTAGAAATAAGGTTCCCATGCACATTCACACACAGCTTTTGTGAGACTGTAAGATTTTATTTATCTAGAAAAGCAGTCTAGACACATGTTGGCTGAGTCACATATTAGTTGATGATTAACTCTGTGAGAAACTGCTAAGTGATTTTCCAGAATGGCTGTCATCTGATGTCACCCACAGACCCAGGTTTCTCCTTGTCTTTGCTGGCATTGTGTTATTGTTTATGACTACTTATGATCTTAGTCCCAGATAGTTTTTTGTGATTCAACTTGGATTTTTCCCCACTTTGGTGACTAACACTACTAAGTACTGTTTTATGGCTTATTTGCCATTTGTGTTTTCTCTTAGGGAAAGTCTCTGTGTGTTATGCTATTTCTAACTAGATGGTTTATGTTTTCACCACTGCGGCTGAGTGTTCCCTCTGTAGTCTAAACAATAGCTCGGTGACAGCAAGTGGCTCAGACATACTTTCATGGTCTATAGCTTGCTTTTCATATTATTAGAAGCATTTTTCAGCCAAAAAAGAAAAAAAGTGTCATTTTAACAAGTGTCAAAAAATCAGACTTTTTTTTCCATTTTATGCATCCTCATACATTCTGTGTGTGTGTGTGTGCGCGCGCGCAGAGACCAGGAATTCTTTCCTTAGCTCCAAATGACAAAGATTTCTGTCATAAAGCTTTCACAGTTTCATGTTTCATATTAAAGTCTGTGATCTGCTGCATTAGTATTTTACATGAAGGGTGTGACATAGGCTGACATTCACTTACTTGTTCATTTTGCTCATGGATGGGTATCCTGTCATCATAGTGGAAGTGCAGGTAAAAACTATCCTCATTCCTCCAATGGGTTTCATTTGTACCTTTAGAAAAAAATCATTGGCACCCAGGTGTAGCGCCACATGGCTTCAATCTCGGCACATGGAGGATTGGGGCAGGAAGACTGCAAGTACGAGGCTAACCTGGGCTATGGAGTGAGACTTGGTCTCAAGAAAATAATGAGCTGTCATAATACATAGTTCAGCTTCTGGCCTTTCCTTGTTTTCTCTCTCTCTTTTTTCATTGGATATTTTATGTATTTATATTTCAAATGTTATCCCTTTTCCCCATTTCCCCTCCAGAACCCCCTTTCCCATCTCCCTGCTTCTATTAGGATGCTCCCCCTCGCACCCGGCCACCTACTCCCACTTCCCTGGCATTCCCCTACACTGGGAAATCGAACAAGGGCTTCTCCTCCTATTGATGCCCAACAAGGTCATCCTCTGCTACATCTGCAGCTGGAGCCATGGGCCCCCCTGTGTGTACTCTTTGGTTGGTGGTTTAGTCCCTGGGAGCTCTGAGATCAATGGAAGAGAATTGAAGACCCAGAAATAAACCCACACACGGTCACTTGATCTTTAACTAAGAAGCTAAAAACATCCAGTGGGAAAAAAAGACAGCATTTTCAACAAATGGTGCTGGTTCAACTGGCGGTCAACATGTAGAAGAATGCAAATTGATCCATTCCTATTTCCCTGTACAAAGCTCAAGTCCAAGTGGATCAAGGACCTCCACATAAAACCAGATACACTAAATCTAATAGAAGAGAAAGTGGGGAGAAGTCTCAAACACATGGGCACAGGGGAAAAGTTCCTGAGCAGAACACCAATGGCTTATGCTCTAAGATCAAGAATTGACAAATGGGACCTCATAAAATTGCAAAGCTTCTGTAAGGCAAAGGACACTGTCAATGGACAAAATGGCTTCTGGCCTTTCTGTTCTGTGCTATGAGTGTCACTCTCCCTTCCATGTTCTGTTGATTATTGCGGTTGCACAGTGAGACCTGACAGTTGGTAGAGTGACTATTATCACTGTCTTTCTTTTCCAGATTTACCTTAGCTACTTTTGAACTTATGCTTTTTCTGACCTCTTGATTTTTTACTTTAAAAGAAAAAGCAAAATAACTGCTCCATGGAGATGGCTCGGTAGGTAAGATGCTTCTTGTAAAAGTATAAGGACCTGGGATCATAGTCCTAGTACCCACATAGTAAGGATGGTGTGACAGTGTGTGTCTTTGTTCCCAGCAAAGAGAGCCAGACACAGGAAGATCCCTGGTGCTTGGTGGCTAGCCAATCTAGATAATAGGGGGGCTCCAGGTCCAGTGAGAAAGTGGCAAGTGAAAGAAGATACCTAAAGACACATGTGTGTGCACATGGGCACATGCACCTGCACACAAATGTGTATGCACACACAGCACATGTGAGAAAAGAAAAGAAAAGCAGCATCCTCTAAGCATCACATCCCAGTCACTAATTCCTTACTGTCTGTGCTACACTCTAGTCCACTTACTGCCTTTTTGTCTCCAAATGATACGCGAGGATCCCTACATCTTGGTTCATCAATCATATGATATGTATTTACTCTTTGCTATGAAATATAAGGTCTTGGGCTATTTAAGTCATTCTATCTTAGCTCTGTCTTCTTTTCTGTCTCTCCATTACAGTTAAAGCACTAGGTATTTGATCAGTAAGATAATATTCTGCACTAATTCATTGTATGAAATTTCTATAGACTTTCTCCATGGCCCAAATTTGAAACATGGTGGCATTTTTTGTGTTCTCTTGCACTTGAAAAAGGTTTATGTTCAACAGTTGTTGTGAGCGGATTTCCAGACTTATCAGTTGAATCTATTCCACTACTTATTCTCTATAACCTTAGTGATCTTTTCCCATTCATTCTATCAGTTTTGAGAGAGAAAAAAGCACTAGAATTTCTGCCATCACATCTGTTATTACATGTGACTTTTACTGGATTCATCAATATTCACATTGTAAAGTTAAATTCTTATAATTAAGTATAATACATGCACATAAGTTGTCTTATTCAGTCTGGCCTTCTATCACTAAGAAATAATTTTTATCTGTAATTGTTAAAGCTTTTTAGCTGATATCAGCATGACTTTTTTTGTTTTATGTTTTCATGGCAGATAGTCTCTATCTCTTATTTTAAAATTGTTGTATCTTTGTATTGGCCATGTGCTTATTACAATTTTAGCTTTGGCTCAAATACTTGATAGTTTTTTTAGTAACTCACCATGGCATTTGTGAACTTCTATTTTTGTCCATTTATATTTTAGGGGTTTTTGTTAAATATGTATTTATTTAATGTGTGTGAGTGTTTTGCCCGTGCATATGTCTGTGCACCATATGCATATCTGGTGCCTGTGGAAGCCAGAAGAGAATGCCAGATCCCATGAAACTAAAGTTACTAAGGCTGCGAGCCACCACGTGCATGTTGGGAATGAAACCTGAGTTCTATTCAGGGCAACGAATCCTCTTAACCACTGAGCCACCTCTCCAGCACTAGCCCACATATATTTTGTGTAAATACTCATACATTTGGTTAAATATTTTATCACATTAAATAAATATTTTATTTTCTGTTTGTCCTCTGACCTTTTATTCTATTCTTGTTGCTGTTCTTATTGTCATTTTGAGATACAGTCTTATGCTTTGTCTCAAACTAGGTTAGAACTCAATATGTAACCCAGGCTAACCTTGATAATCCTCCTGTCTCAGCTTCCTAAGTGCTGAGATATTAAGTATCAAGTACCTGTCACCATGTCTGGTTAATACTGTTTCTGAGCAGTTGTTTTTATCTCTCCTTCCTTGTGTGTTTTATAAGCAACTTAAGTAAGGAGATAAAAATGACCTAAGAAAGTCAAAATAGAAAGGGGAAATTTACATAGGCTTTTATGCATTGTGAATGTGGAGTTACTGTGTAAGCATATGACACAATACAACACAGAGGTCAGATAGCGTGTGGTGAGTTCACAGAGAAATTAGAGCTCTTGCACATTGTTGGTGTAAACACTGAAAGGTTCAGCCACCGTGAGGAAATAATGCACGTTCCTTTAAAATGAGAGTTACTATAGATCTTACACAGACTATGCAACCCATCAATCCTACTTCTCATTACTCATGCAAAAGAAGTGTAAATGAGAAGAACTATTTGTACATGTTTGTCCGTAGCTACATTATTCACAATAGTTCCAAATGGCAGCAACCCAAATGTCTCTGTCGAGCACAACAAACAAGAAAAACATATGCACATACAATGGGGGATTATGCGGTCTTAAAAGAACAGAGACGCTAACACATGGTTCAACACGTCTGGATCTTAGAGACTCACTGAGCAAAATAAGCATACACAGACAGACAGATGCTCAGGTGCTCCACTGATGTGAGGCACTTGGTGTAATTAAATTCACAGTCAGTAAAAGTGGCATGGTTGGCATTGGGCACTGGCAGTGAAGATGGTGGTGGCAGCAACAATGGGATTTAGTGTTGTGTTGTTGGGGCTTTGTTTTGTTTTGTTTTCGGAAAAAAGAAAAGATAAAGATGTTTGAGAGATGGATATCGATGCTGGCTGCACAACAGTAGCTTACAGCCCCTCCCATGCACATCTGAAGATGTATGTCTGTACACACATGCACAGACCTACTCTGCACAGACAACTGCAACATTGTAATATGCCTATTGTGGGAATTAACTATTCTCAGGCTAAAGGAAACTCCACCTAAGATACTGCCCAGCACAATCGATATTTGCTCTCAGTGAAATGTGGATATTCACTCAAAACACAAATCTGTTCACAGCCTTTCAAGAATCAAATTAAACATGTTTGGATCGTTGATTCTTCTTTCTGCTTAGTTTACTTTTACAAGAAAAGCTCCGGATTATCAAGTGGGAATTTAGAACAAGTGTGAAGGTTTTACTGGTAAAGTTCAAAGTCTCATGATAAAGAAGGCACTTTTTGCATGCCATCAAAACCAGATACTTCTTTTATGAGTTTCCATCACAGTTTATAACTATTATTCCAATGTTCATGCCACCCCTTGAGTACAGCACAACTCAAGGCAATGGCGAGGTATGAGCCCTTTCTTGACCCATGTTCCATGACTGGGAACATCTGCAGTCATCTCAGTCCCTGGCTAAAATAATGAATTTATTCATGTTTGATTATCCAAGATTCCTGAGCAGCACTGTCCACAGCTGGTAGAGGTGCAGATGCCTCTCGTGGGTGCCTGACAAAGCAGAAGAGAGAGTCTTGGTGCCTGGAGTTACGTGAGCAGTTGTCAGAACAAGCAGACTGAGATCACTAACTGCAATAGGGTCCGGTGCCATGTGAGTCTACCAGCATGTCAGACAGAGTTCCACCCATAGATCGGCTGCTAAGGAGAATTAGTCTTTAAAAAAAAAGTATTGCTTTCCCTTAACCTCAAAATGTAAGAAAAAACTGATAAACAAAAATGAGAACAATTCATTTAGAGCAGTTTTATACCTACTTCTATGTTTTCAGTTTGCAAACTTAAGTTTTCCTAATGAAAACAGGCTAAGCAAAAAGCACACAGGGGGCCAGAGTGGTTTAATTTAAACCATTAATTATTTTCAACAGGTTTTTGTTATGAAGAGAAAGTGGAAGATGAGTAATCATAACAAATACAGCAGTATATATAAAATAATAGGACTGGATTGAGGCGAAACATGTCGCTCATATAAATAAACATAAGTGGATTAAGCCTAATTTACAAGAACAATTTTAAGATCAAGCTCATGATGCAAAACCCAAATCAATGCTGCATGTGTGAAATACACGTAAAAGTGAATTCTGAAAGCTAAAAATGAAGAAATGAAAACAGGCATGATGATAGATGTCTGTAACCCTCAGGAGGCGGGATGGGACTGCAGTTTGAGGCCAGTGGTATATTATAAAAAGACCTTGTGTTTGCATCCTTCTCCTCTGTTGGTCAGTCATAAGTTTTAGGATATCGGAATCACCATAGTGTTATTAATCTGTAGAATCCAGGACCTAAGAAATCCCTGAGGGAAGAGCCTAAACCAAATGAAAGAAGACAGAAAAGAATAAACACAGAAGCAGGCATCCATGGACTAAAATTCAGAGTGGTGGGGGGAGGGGGAGGGAGAGGGAGAGAGGGAGAGGGGGAGGGA
>JADRCH010000081.1:4576677-4598517 GCA_019843965.1 Rhynchomys soricoides | reverse complement strand
GGGGGAGAGTGCTTGATCTTTAAATAAATTTATCGTGTAGTTACAAAGGATAACTGAAGGGGAGCTAGTGTGTGAGTACACGGGGAAGTTATGGATCCATAGAATAAAAAATGACAGAAGGGAAACGTCATAAAACACAGGAAGTTAAAAACCATTTTTTAAGGTCTTTTGTCCTACTTTGTGCTGATAAATTGATCTAACTGAAATAAGCCATTTTCGACGTAAAGACAATTCCATAAACTTGGCCTTAAGAAAGCTTCGACAGACCAATCGACATAAAACATACTTAGTTACAAAGCAAATTCTACCCAGACTTCTGTAACTTTGTGACCCCACATACATTTAAATTGTTTCATATTTACAGGAATAAAAATAGTAAGAACTCTCAAAGTATCCTCCTGAAACAAGTATGAAATGAATCTAAACGCAATTATAACGTTGCCCCAGGAAGGAAGGGGCAGCCAGGTCTCACACAGGAAATGCACGTAAAAGATAGAGATAAAATGCAGTAGGCCTTCAGAAACATTTGTGATGAAGGAAATCTATTTTAAAATTTCAAAGATGTTATAACATCGAATCACTAGTAAAATTGCCCTAGTAATTTATCTAGGGAGAAAAATCATTATTTCCACAGGAAAAAAGCATTTAATAAAGTTAGTCACTCAGACTTTAACATAAATAGGAATTCATGAATCCTTTCTCAGCTTCACTCCTCTTCTCACTTAGATGTTCCTTTCTCTAGCTCAAGAGAAAGGGAAGCAAGGGGAAGGTGAACAGAGAAGAGTGGGAGAGACAGAAAGACCAATATCTTTGTCACTCACTCTCCTAGATTGCTGATGGGAATCTATCCCATGGAGAGCAATTGTCTGTGTCTAATTAAAATTCATAATCATTTACATGTCAATCCATTGTTCAAAATTCTGGAAACTTACCCTGAAAATACGTCTTTACAAGTATAAAATATCATGACATAAAATTACTTTCTGTGGGCCAGGAGTGATAACATGTGCCTTTAATCACAACACCTTGGATGCAGAGGCAGGTATATCTCTATGATCCAAAGCCAGCCTGCTCTATATAGCAAGTTTCAGGGCATCAGCCAGGGATACAGGGGACACACACACACACACACACACACACACACACACACACTTTATACCATTATTCATAGTAAAATTGTGGGAAAAGTTCAGTGTCCTTCCACAGAAGATTGGCTTCGTAAATTTCACACAGTAAGGGACGAGAAACCCAAAAACATGAAAAGAAAGAGCAAACACTCTTAACCTACTATGTAGTGGTCCGCATGACATCCTGTTAAGTGGGGTGAAGATATCTCAAGGGGTGCAAAATGTTAAAACTAAATATGCCGAAACCAAACAAGTTAGACTGAAAAGCTTAAGAATCGGAGTCAGTGGCAGGACATAGAAGTGGCCAGACATTGAAGATGAGGAAAACAGAAACCGCAAATGCAGTGGGCTCACCTACGTGGACAAAGCCACTTCCAAAACAACTGCACTACCATATTTGATTGTATACTGAATCAAACAATTAGAATGTCTAGGCATTTTTGGAAACCTTGACTGTGGACTGATATCTTCTTTCTCCTCATATGAGGTGAATGATATGGCTGAACAGGAAAGTGCTATATTTTTAAGAGGCATGCAAGCAAAGGACTCTGGTAGCACCAGCTAAGACTCAAGTAATTCAGGAGAACAAGGCGTAGCTGTAAGTGGAGAGCTGAGCAGGGGGCACTCGGCTACTCACTGTAGCTTTGGTTCAGCTATTTTGCAGATTTAAATCATTCAAATAAAAAATTGGGAGACAAAGGGAATATCCAAGGAGAACATGTTTGTTATTCTTCAGGACTGGGGTTCACATTTTAATAAGGATTTCTAAGAAGTACATTAGTCATCATAACTGAGTGAACACGTATTACTCATCTGTTACACTATTCGCACAAGAAGACAGAAGAATCTAGTTCAGTTTCTAAAGAATAGAGATACAGAGGAGAAAGAAAACCTATGAGAAAGCATGATTAGTGTTCCAGATGAACTTTGGTGATGTCTGTATGGAATAATTTTGTTGTATATTCAAAAAGCTTGGAAGACCTCTCGTTACAAAGACATGTCACTCTTGTTAGATGCGTTTCTAGAGACTGTCATTTCATCTCGAGGTTCGAACCCTAAGACCACGTTCTCCAAGTTCAGTCAAGAGAAGTGTATCTCTTAATGATGTTTCTGCATTAAATTCTTCCATGCAGAAGTGAGGTCAAAGGAAACGCTGATGAATGAATTCGTAACTAGATTCAGGGAGTGGATGAAGGAATATTACAAACATGTGGAATTATTTACAAAAGTTTACAAGTAAGAGCATACAAATAAAGGAGGCAGGGTGCTGCTCTTGAGGACTAAACGAAGGACAGTGTTACGTAGGGACAGAAAGCTCAGAATGATGTGCAGAAAGAAGCAAGACCTGAGACTAAGTCTATGGGCTTCAGAGTGCTCAGTGCAGATCCTCCCTCTGTATTAGCATATTAACCACAAGGGGGCGCCCAAGACCCAGTACCTGCTTGGTGCTGCACCTAGACTGTTGTCTCTATTGCTTAGATTTATAGGAAACTATTCCAGCAGCCCCCTGCTCATTCACGTACATCTCCCCCTGCCAGCAAAGCAACAAAACCAAAACTAAAGTGACTGAATTCCAAGGTGCTGTCACCACATCCCCAATGCAACACGTGTTTCAAACTCCCTCCTTGGCAGAAAGCAGTTCATCTGCCTGCTCACAAGTGGTCCACCATCAGCGCCATCATCCTGCCTTCGTCCTTCCGTTAGAAAGCTTATTCTTTGGCTTCAACTTCCGAACGGTTTGTTTTCCAAGTCTAAAGTATTTCTAAGGCATGGCTGGGGGAATAAAGTGTTTTGGTTTTGACCATGGCTGCATTGATTCTGGCCCGTGTCTTTAAGGGTTATGTGTGGCTTCAAGACATTTAGAAGTAAACTCAGGAACCAGATGTGATGGTAGAGGATTGAGAGGCAGAGAGGCAGGAGGGCTGTATGTTTGAGAACAGACTGGACTACACAGCCAGACCCTGTTTATAAACAAACAAACAAGAAAGCAAAATCTATCTCGACATGTATAAGCAGTACACTAGTTATTTATTTTTAGGGTTGTTTTTCTGTTTTGTTTTTTGGTTTGGTTTGGTTTGGTTTTGGAGACAGAGACTCACGATGTAGCCCAGGCTGAATTCAAATCGGTGAACCTCTTCCTTCAGCCTCCCCAGTGCTGGGATAACGATCACCACTCCACTCAACCTCACTAATACTTGTTTTGATAACCTGAGTAGGGAGAACATACCTGTAAGAACCCAGGGTCATGTCTCTTTCTTTACCTCTGAATCTGTTAATTACCCAGCATTCCCAAACTCAATCAGAAGGCACATGCTTACTGAATTGGTTACATACACAGCCCGGACACTTGGGCTCACTTCTGAGTAGATCCTAGGGTTCCCAATCCTCATCACTTAGCCTAGCCTGGACTCTTGTCCTCAAGACTAGAGGGCTCTAAAACTGGCTTTGGATTCTAAAAGTACTAGGAAACAGAGTCCACTCAGGCACCCTCCCGTGAACACTATTTAAGCCTCTTCTACACCAACGTGACACCTGATACAACGCAAACCGATTAGGTCGAATTGAGGAAATCTGACCCTTTATATTTGAAAATTATCCCATTTGTATTCTGAATGTCTTGAAGTCTTTTCAGTAAGGAAGGGCCTTTGACTGTTCTCTAACTGCCACTGTGTTTATAGAAGCAAATGCATTGTATTATCCGTTCCTCCTATAGACCTGGCACGGATGATGGATTGGAAGATAGAGCCACTTATTTGATTCTGAGAATATGTTTATTCTTCGAACACTAATGAGAAAACAGAAAAACTACCACATGTCACCTCTCAGACTGAGGTGACCCTGCAGACTAGAAAGCAGATACACATTTTATTGCTGGCTTCTTGTAACAGCTACAAGCATCTAAACATCTTAATGAATTCAAAGTCTGCAGCTGCTCCCTTTGTGTCTGTTGGTGATTGTTATTTAAATAGTAGACCCAGTATAATTGGCTCCAATGGTAATCAGACTAGACACATTTTGGGTGTTAACAGCCAAAGGAGAGCTAAATAAATTAAAAGGAAAAATCTGAATTTCTCTAGATCCCAATGAAAGTTAAAAATTGCATTCTGCTGTGTGTACAAACTTTAAAACCTATCTTTCACTTGAAACCATATGCTGGGGGATTACTTTTATACCTGGGGATGGATCTGAAACCAACATTGGTATTTTCTTTCCAAATCCTAGCAGTCCTTCAAACTGGCTAAGGGAAAAAAGAATGACTAAACTGAGGTGGAATTCAACATTTCAGCCTGAATATTCAGCCAAACCAAATCTTCAGGTTCTGAATTAATAAACTCATTCCGTCTGACTTGATTTTAGGGTCACATTCAGCCAAAACCAACTTCCAGGGCTTGGATTCCTTGCTTTGAACTGAACAGAGGACTGCTTACTGGTTCCCAGTGGGAATATATTATGCCAAGTGATAGCTTCCTGTTTGTCCTGGAGGGGCTTCCCTGGGCTCAAAAGAAGTCACAATTTGGGTCAGCTCTCTCTGCAGGGGCCATTCCTCACAGCTTTCTTGGGACAAATGAGATCTGAAGCACCAGGCTTTCAGTGTATGAAAAGGCCTTGCCACGAGCCCCTGCCTCTCTTGCAGAGGGCTCTGACTTGGAAAATGGCCTGCACACTGCAGGTTTTTTCCAACCCACAGTGACTCCTGCTGAGACATCCTGCAAGGAGGCCCTCATGCTCCCAAGAGCCAAGGCAATGCTCCCCACGTGGATATATTAGATGTCTGTGGGAGGACTGCCCAGAAACTGTTGCACCTTCTGAGATGACAATGCAAGGCGCTGAAGGGTAAAAATAGCCCTGGATGAACACATGAGTCAATGGCTGTATTTAACCAATCTTCTGTTAGGGAACAAAAAACCTTAAAATGCCACCATGCTGAAAATAACAGGCAATTAAAGCACACTGAAGCCATGATATGACTGGTGGCAGCCAAGTGTTCTCCAAAAGCCTCCTTCTTGGAGAGATAATTGCGTGGAGTTTCCAGTCTTTAACTTCCCCTCAGGTTACCTACTGAACTCTTCACTCTTTTACGTTCGAGAAGCATAGAGTCACCTAGGGCAATACTACGGCTGCCTGTCATTTCTGATCATTTTCAGAAAAATAGAATAAGTGCCCTGTCCTACTAAAGTCTTAGGACACTAAAATCTGAAACAAGCTATTGCTTATTTAGAAAGAGATTTAGAAAGAGAAAGTTGGTGTCCAAAGACAAAATTCAACAGCTTGGAACAATTAATTCAAGGGACAGCACACCTGCATACTACTTCAGGTGTGATGGACAGCCAATTACCAGGTCTCTGCTTTCGTAATTCTTGATCTCTAGATAGGTTCTGCTGGGGTGGGCAGATTCTCTCTCTCCTCTTACACCAGTGTCTTCTTCCCTGTGCAACCCATCCCGTAAAGGAAGCTATAATTAAAACAAGATGGAAAAGTTCTCTTGGAGTGAGAATGAACAGGACCAGAAGCCTAAGGGAGGTGATGACTGCCACAAAAGGGTGTGCTTTCCTAGACCATGCTGGGTAAATCTGTTTGCCCACCAGTACCATTTCTTATGTAGACGAGGCAGTGATAACAAACCACAGCAAGTAGGGAAATGGTGGCATACTGAGCAGACTTGCAGGGACTGATTGGAAGAGAAGGGAAGTATTACTATTGGCTCCTGAAGACTTAAATTACCGCTGGGCAGTGGTGGCGCACACCTTTAATCCCAGCACTCAGGAGGCAGAGGCAGGCAGATTTCTGAGTTCGAGGCCAGCCTGGTCTACAGAGTGAGTTCCAGGGCTACACAGAGAAACCCTGTCTCGAAAAACCAATAAATAAATAAACAAATAAATGTGTGCTTCCAGGTGCTAGAGTCCTGGATTCAGTGGTATGTAATGTATCCATATAGGAATGTAAATGGTCAGAAGCTGCAGACAGAACAAACTGGGAGATAGCGGTGAGGGTGAGGAAGGACTTGGCAGAGCAGAGAATTTTCAGTTCAGTGAAGTGGTCCTGCATGCTAAGTTGTGGCAGCTGATAGGTCTTTCTCCATAACCCATGTAAAACACAAACACCCACAGCAACCACTAGAAGAACCTGGATTTATGTGATGACATTGAATGATTATAGATTCATAAGATGTCACAAGCATTCACTGTAGTAGGAGACGCAGGTAGCGGAATCGGTCCTGTGTGTCTAGGGACAGGGTACATGGATGGGAAATCTCTGCACCTTCTCAGCTTTGCATGAATCTAGACTTGCTGAAAACAGAATCATTAAACAACAGTGAAAATGCCATCTCACAAAAGACAGTGTCTCAGATATATAAAAGCTAAGATATACCATCAGAGCAAAGTGCATAGAGTACAAAGACAGAAAGCAGGATTGAAATGGAATGCTTTTATAACCTAAGAACAATAGAAACAGGTTTGAAGATATATGGGAAAGATATTTTGTGTGATTGACTGGGCTGGAGGATAGAGACATGCTATTGTGAAGCTCGGTTGTCTTATTAGGTTTCCCAAGAAATACAAAATGGTAAAATGTGTTATAGAAACTCATTGGAAATTAACTACAGTGTGAGCCAGGAAGATCTCTAGTTTTAAACATCAGTTAGGTGCTCTGCTAAGTAAGCCAATCTCTGTTCTTATGGGGAAGGAGCTCCCAAAGACTAAGCCACCAACCAAGGAATACACAGAAAGGAAGCCATGGCTCCAGTTGCTTATATAGCTAAGGATGGTCATACCTGGCATCAATAGGATGGGAGGCCCTTGATCCAGTGGATGCTCCAACATAGGAGAACCCTAGGGCTGTGAAGCAGGAGTGGGTGGGTGGGGAGGGGAGCTCCCTCATAGAAGCAGGGGGGGGGGGGGGGGTATAGGGGGTTTGGGGAGGGAAAACAGGGAAGGGGATAACATTTGAAATATAAATAAATAAAATAACCAATTAAAAAAAAAGAATGTGAAAGAAGTCAGAAAAAGTAGGAGGAAATGAAAGAAAGCCTTAAGACTGGTTAATGATATATAAAAATATATCATGGGTTATACAGGAAAAACAAAAGGAATCATTGTTGAAGTCATGAGCTAATTTTGAGTTCTTTCACTGGCAAGGCATGTTTGCCAGTCATCCAAAGATACCAGCACCAAACCATTCCTAGCATCCCAAGCCATGGCCCACAGCACATTACAGGTAATAAGCTGACTTTGGCCAGGCAGAGATGCCCCTATACTACCCACAGGAGAAGCTGGGGTCAAACCTCCCTATTAAAGGCATATTTGTGTATGATTTGAAGTGTGTTACTTCTGAGAAAGAATGAAAAAGCTTTTTAAAACCTCCTGAATCTTTTTATCTACCTCTGAGGACCAAATAGCTTCAGAAGAAACTATGACCCATGTTGCTAATAACTTGAAAATTCCAGATGGTAAATGTTACAGCTCTGGGAACGATTAAACCAAATTAAATCTGTAATTAACAACTCTACAGACTACAATGTCAGCTGAAACTATGGTTGAAATAGAATGACAAAGGGCAGGAGAAGTGGCTCAATTGATAAGCACACTGGCTGCCCAGAGGACCTAGATTCAGTTACCAGTATCCTCACGGTGGCCCACAGCCATCCATAACTCTGGCAAGCAGTTTGATGCCTAGTCTTCCCTCTACTGGTATTAGGCACATACATGATATACAGACAGACAGAGAGACAGAAAGACAGACATGCACACCTATGCACGTACATATTCATATAAAAATAAATGTTAAAAAAGTTTTAAAGGTGAAAAGAAAACCAAATAAACTATTAAAACAGAAAATAGTCTGTGAGTTGACTCAAAAATTGAGCATTCATAGAGACTTAGCCTTGAATTTCAGCCAGGGATTCCCTGTTAGTCTTGGATGCACCTGAGTATCTTGTTCATTTGGTTTGACTTTGGATCTTTTTTAACATTGGTCATAGATAGAACAGGTCGTTTAGTGTCATTAAAAGACACATGTAGAGCACTTTATCAGCTAATTTGGGGCCTCCAACTGGGGAAATGGGTCCATGTATTCTATCATCTATGTCTTAGCCCTCGAGTAACTGAACAAGGTGAGTTAATGCCTGTAGATCAAAGTACTTCATTCCTTAAAATAGTGTGCAGAATTCTAGCTTTGCAGAAATCTGAATATGGTCTCAAGGTTTTTTTCTGGAGAGAAGAAATTATCAGCCATTCATAATTACATGGGCCTGAAAAGGTTCAGAGGAGCCTTTTATTAATTCAACAGTGCTAAGCCTTCAATGGGTAAAACTCTAGATTCTGTGATTACAGAAGTAAATAAGATGCAGTAATTACCTTTTAAGTAGTTCTCTATCCACTAAGCCTAAGCCAATTTGAAAAATGTATCTGCATTACAGTAAAATAACACATAGAGCTAATGGATCCAGGGAATTGCAGAAAGAAAAGTGACCAAAAATGGTAGCAATTAGGGACCAAAGTTAGGATGCCAAACTATGATAGCCAAGTGAACTTAAGCCAAGAGATGCGTGTGTGTGCATCTGGATGTATGGGGCAGAGCACAGCTAAGCTTTACAGGGCTTTACTTTTTGAGCAATTACTTTTTAAGATCCTGGCAGGCTGTGTCTATTTATCATCTTTCCCACACATATGGAGAGATGCTAGGCATGTCTGAAATAGATAATTAAAACAAATGGCTGTGATGGTGGCATTGTGAAGAACCAGACAAGCAACATCTCACTCTATGTTAGATTCTGCCACAGCCTAATGAAGAAAAAAAGTCAAAATGTCCTACCAGATAGTTTTGGTAATTGTTACAATGGCCCAAGATGTGTAAGGGTGACAAATGGAAAAACGAATACTAAAAGAATTGATCCTGCTATGTCTATCACTCCAGGGTATACACCCCAAAGACTCCATTTCAGCACACCACAGAGATCCTTGAACAACTATGCTAATTCCAGCACTATTTACAGCAGCTGCATCATTAAATCAGCCTAGGTATCTGTCAACAGACAAATGGATTTAGAAAACAGCGGTGCCTGGTCACAATGGAATTTTATTCCACCATAAAGAATGAAAATATGCCATTTTCAGGAAACTGGATACAACCAGAGATCATCATAATACATGAAAAAAGTCAGATATGAATCAGATAAATATTGTGTGTTTTCTCGAATTTGTGGATCCTAGACATTATGTGTGCATAGGGTGTGAGGGTGGAAGGAAGATATTTATGCAGATTAACAAGAATGATGGGAGGGATAGAGATGATTGGTCAATATGTCAGATAGATTTGTATAACAATGTCTCTTGACACCTATCATTATTACATTGAGTATATGCCAATGACAAGAAATAAATAGATCAGTGTCTTCCTGTCTGGAGTCCAAAATAAGAGTTTTATAAATGGAGTGAGTTCAGGTAATGTGCACACTTCTAGGAAAGACAGGAGTTAAAAGCAGAGAATGGGCCTTCTTTCTTCCACTTCTCATCTGGCCTAGAGAAAGCTTAAACTGCTGGTTTTAATGTGCTCCTGAATAAATGCACCTAGTGAGGACAGTTCAGAAAGTTGGGGCCTCTAACCTTAGGAAATGCTGACTTTAAACAAAATAGCACTTATGTGTTGTGGGCTATATTATAGAGACAGCTAGGCTAATTATCAACCAAGTAGAAGGCAGGAAAATGATAGAGACAGAAAGAGGGAGGGAGAGATGGGGAAGGGGAGAGAGAAAGAGGAAGAAAAGGAGAGAAGGAGAGAAAAAGGAGGAGAATCTGTGTCATTTAAACCTGTGTACTCTGATTTCTGCAAAGTGCCCTTGTGCCTTGGCAATTGCTCATCTCAAGTCTCCCCATGGGTCCATGAATCACCTGTGCACATACTATAAACAGAGATGGAGGACACATACTCCAGAAAACAAGGGATGGTTTAGAGACACTTTTCGGGGGACGGGGGCAGGGGTCTCCAGGTTTTCTATCGACCAGCTGGGATAAATAAATTGTCTACCATTTCTTTGTTTCTTCCATGCAAAGTGGCTGGAGGTTTATTACACAGGATGAGCAGAGAAAGCCGACTCAGCAGGATTTCAGCTAATGTAGATGTTTTAATGGTAGGTTGCTGGAAACAGCAATGCTTTACCCCTGGATGCTGAGTAAGCTTGTGAAGTTTCCTGGAAGGACTAAGGTGGGTTGGAAAGGGAAAGAGAGAAATAATAAAGAGGAACAATGTCCCTGGAGCCTAGAGACACCTGCATTTACCTGCTAGTGAGCAGAAGACTCAGCAAGCAGGAGAATCTTGCATCCAGTTTTTAGAAAGTCAATGACATGTAAATTATTTGTGAAGATCTTTGGATAAAAATCCAAAGGTGAGAAGTATGGAATGGAGCCCAAGTCAGGTAGATCTTAAGCTAGGAGTCAATGCAGTGCATGATCACAGGCTTTCTTCTTGTACATAGCTAGGTACCTCACCTAGGCCTGTGGCACTGCAACTGATGATTAGCACTGAGCATGGTGTTTCATGTTAGCTGATGTGTTGTGATACCTAATGTCTTCTGCATTAGGTATCAAGCTTTATACATGATAGACTTGAGTCTTAACTTGTCCAAGAGTTATGGAGCCAATACTGGTGTGAGTGAGGATTTTAACTTGGGTCAGCTTGACAGTGTTTGCATTCCAGCATCTTTCCCTGTTGAACAGATGCTCTGATCTATCTTCTGGGGTTTGGGATGGACCCAGTATCAGTGAAAAGCTCTCAGTTTCCTCTCTTCCTGACTCCACCCACTTGTGTTGTGTCACAATCAGCATACTCTCTATCAACTTGTGTATCTGAGTCCCCAGAGGTGAGTTCTTGGAATTTGCTCATGTTTCATAAAGTAGAGAATGGATTCCATCCAACCTACTTAGACCTAGTCATATCCACCACTCCTCTGGAGCCTTGGCTCTACCTGTCTGTGCCAGTCAGGGATGGCCTTCACCCATTTTCTTATAAGGCCATCTCTGCTGCTACTCTCAGATTCTCATTCTCCATCCTTATATTTGTGCACAGCTCTAGGCTTACATCTTCATTTGCACATCCAAAACTGAACTCTCAATGTTTCACCCTAATCTTTGCCAATCCAATATCACCTTGGTCAGTGACATTAGATGAGTAATCATCTAATGTTTACTCCTGCCTTCCTAACCTACACCAACAGTCCCTTAGATACTGCTCGTTTTGCCTCAAGAATATCTATAGATCCTAGCCATTACTATCACCATAAGCATAATACAAAACTGCCATCCAGCTCACACCTGGACTCCAATAATTATTCCAACTGGACCCCCAACCTCTATCCTACAATTCTCTGTTCAATGTAGGGGTCCTCACAAGCATCGCAGCTGGCAGGGAAATGGTCCATGTGAGGAGAAGAATGAGAGTCAAGTCAGCACACTTTAGCAGATGCTAGGTCCAAAACATCCAGAATCTGACCTTGTGGGTTTTATTTCCCTTACACATTTAGGCACTGTAAAACTTTGGGGGAAAGTCTCCACATGACAATTATCACAACAAAGCTTTAGGGATGGCTACATCAAAAGTCCCTTGCAAAGTAGCAAATTACCTCTGCCCTTAACAAGAAGAATGACTTCTGCTGACTGCTAAACAGAACCCAGGATAAGGGTCTAAGAATGAAGGATTTGTAATAAACCTAAGGATAGATTCAACTGATGGAGGACACAAGGTATGTGGGACCTCTTTAGTAACAATGGGTTCTATTCATTGAGAGATGAAACTTGAGATTGGGGGAAAACAATGCTCCAGGATTTTGGGGGATCCAGTTAAAGGCTGGCAGAATAGCAAAAGATCACCAGGTTGTTAGACAACATCCTCTCTAGCCTTCCAGGTGAACAAACAGGAATCAGTCATTTTCTTCCCATGAGAGAGAAAAAAACAAAAACAAAAACAAAACAAAACAAAACAACAACAACAAAAAACCCCACAGCCTGAGTGTATAACAATTCTAATTCATTCTGTAAGCTGTGCCCTCTACAGTTCAAATCACTACCTCTATAAGTTTTAGGAAATTTTGATAAAATCAAGTTGTCCTATTTAAAAACCCTCTAGTGGCATCCTACTACACTGGTATAAAAACAGGTCAAATGCTTTGTATTAGTTGATTGATCAATGGCAGTCTGGCCCCTGGCTTCCTGTTCTACTGCAGCCTCTTTCTCCTGCTCCCTGGGTACCTGTGCCTTCCCAGCCTCAAACATCCTGCACATGATGCTCTTGGATGTTTGTTTGGGTTTCTCATCCCTCTCTCTAAAATCATCTTCCTTCATTCCTTCCCACAGCAGGGTATGTCTTAACTGACACGTCTCAGTTCTAACATCATCTCTTCAAGAAACATTCCCTGAGCCACAATGGCTCTGTCTCCATGAATCACTGTGTTGACACTTTCAGTAATAGATTTTCCTTATTCAAATAATCTTTTTTCATAATTAGTATTTATTGTCTTAGTCATTTGCTATCTCAGTCATGTCTAGCACACACCTTCTAGAACTGCACTATCAATATGGTACCATTGCCATGGTGCCTCTATTGCAGCTAAATGAATGAAAGTCAGATAAAAGTTCATTTCCTCTGTCATGCCAGCCTGGTGCCAAGTGTTCTTACCCATGCATGACTAGCGGTGGCTGTCTGGTACCAGATGGGAATGGATAACGTCCACCAGTAGGGAAGTTTATATTGGAAGGTGCTGTTGTATACCTCTTAGAAAGCCCTTCCTGAAGCAAAGGCTCTAATTAGAGGGTAGGTACCATAGGAATCCTTAGCAATCTAGAAAGCCTCTGGGCTTTTTCCCAGGATGAAATAAAAAGAGACAAGATTTCAAAGGAAACCAATTACTTAGAGTTATCAAAATCAGAAAACAAACCTGTGCTTATTTACTGACTCATTAAAAATTAGTTCTAACAACAAGTCCAAGTCGTTGGCGATAGACGCAAGTGAATTGAGGATATTTGCTAGCATTGCGATGAGACAGAAATATCGGTGATTTGGTTCGGTATCAAGGGCAAAACCGTTCATGGCATATAATAAACACTAAAGTTTGTCTCCACTTGTGATAGAAGAAAATAGTAGGTTCCAGGTAAGAATTAGTAAAAATAAAGTTTTCATCTAAGTTTAAGGACCACAGAAATCCATCGTGAATCTAGATTAAGAGCCTCTGTGGGAGTATGCAAAATGAACTTTGAACTTGTGGGGTAGGGGAGAATGGAGGTGCATGTGGTGAGACTTGAAGACAGAGAAAGCTGTTCGCTATCACCTACTTAGGTAAAAGATGACCAACCTCATACTGAGCTCTTAATTTAAATCCAGTGAAGCATGTGTTTATCTTCAAGAAAGACCTTGAAATGCAGTTATTGACTTTGGCATGGATCCACTGATAATCCTCTATAATGGGTACACACTCAACGTTATTCAAGACCCAGTTTGATCAGCAAAGCTTCAGGATGTGCAAGCCCCTGAAACACAGGGCTGGTTGTTTTCAAAACCCATTAGAACACAGTGATAAGAGAACTGAGTAATTCTACAGTCTGTTTCACTAGGGGAAAAAAACCAATCCCTCTTGTGTATTTTAGCCATGTTCACCCTATGTGAATGCACAGTTTTTACATTCATGCCGCCACTGAGAGTATCACGTCACCCAGGACCAAGAGGTTTTCCTGCCCCATTAAAATCCTAGCAGTTGGGGCTTAACATCTAAGAGTTGGTTATAAAGAAACAAGTTTCGAGGAAATCATCTTCCAAGACACATTTATCTCACAAGTTCAACAGAAAGCTTCTGTCTTGTTACAAACTCCTAAACTGTTCTATTTTATGGGTGTTAGTGTTCAGGCAATTACACCAGCCTACCCTTCAGGGACCTAGCAGCTACTTAGGTCATGACCTGCCAGGTGCACCAGGTGTGTGCAGGGACAAAAAGGACCTGTCTGCCACCCCGGTCTTTCTCCTTTTGGCATTCCCCTCTCACCCCCCTGCACCCCTGTCACAACACCCAGAGGACCCCTCTCTCTCCCTCTCTTCCCTCCTCTCTCTGTCCTCATGGCTTTCTCTCTCTCTGAGCCTCCATCATCTCTCCCTTCCTCAGGTCCTCACTCCTCTCCCCTCCCCCAATAAACCTCATTTACATCAGATCTGTTGCACTGAGCAACTTCTCAGGTGCACCTTAATCAGGCCCAAGGATACCCCCCTCACCGAGGTGTATTTCATAACAATGGGGCCTTCTTGAATTTTCTAGGTTTCAGGCAGGAGTCTTAAAGCAGGCTCTTACCTTTCTCACTTTTATGACCAATAGCTGTGATGAGAACAGAGAGGATATTTGGAGAGTACCATGTTTTGAGTAGATTTCTGGCTACAGGTGTTTTGCATTTCCAACCGGAGTACTTGTCTCTCCGAGCAGAGATAATGTCTTGTGACAGAGGGCCCTCCATCTTCTGCTAAACAGTGCACTTTGCATGCATTGGCTGAAAGAAGCTGTGTGTCTCATCTCAGAGTAGTCAAAGCAGTATGTTCACAACCTGCAGATCACAGTTTCTGAGGTGTGAAGGCATCCACTTATGAGCTAGGTGTTTGGGGCCAGTTATTTAAATACTCCGTCACTCACTCACTGCACAAAAGGGGTGAGGGTAGACATTATAGTACCTCTCTTAGAGAAAGACTCTTACAACTGAGAAAATTAGGAGCCATCAAATGCCCAGTCAGAGCATCACACATAAGAAAGTGCTCAATAAAAGTTAGGGTTTATTATTTCCATCAACATCAAAAACACACATGGTTTCTCACACAAAGAGAGACATCTATCAAGAGTTACTTTAGGTTGTAAAAAGACCATTGTGTTTTTATTAGATGTGACTTCCATGAAACCTGGAGACATGGTTTGTTTGTAATTAAAAGATATTAGGAGGTAGAATCTGGCTGAATGTCTGACTAACTAGTCCAAAAAAAAAAAGAAAAGAAAAAAGAAAGAAGAAAAGAAAAGAAAAAGAAAGAGAAAAAGAAAAAATTCCAGTCACATGGGATTTAGCTTGAGGAATATGTAAAGATAACTGCTCCAAGTCAGTATCAGAAAGAACAAAGAGTGGCTACCTCTGTCCCCAGAACCGTGATGAAGAGCTAAGGAAAAGGGAAATTGGCAGCTGCAACCAGGGAGAAAGCTCTTCACAGTTGCTGACCTTTGGGGATTGCTCTTAACCACATGGAGGGATCATTCCCTTACTTCTAGACTGTTAACTAAGCCTGCGGCAAAGGGGAAGGAGGATGCTGTACTGTAGGGCGTTTTTAACAAATGGAGAGAGATGGGGTGAGAGAGATGGGCATTTCCGTAGTCTTTGGTGATATGTCCAGAGAGTCAAAATGCTGTTCCTCTTTCCATTTGCCCCTTAGAAGATTGAAAACAGTCACTTCTTCTTCACGTTATAGGTAGAAGCTTAGGTATTCTGTGAAAATTGAAGGAACTTCTTTTCCAAAGAATATTACCTTTTAAAATATAAGCATGCAGTTTCATTGTGTACATAGAAGATATGTCTTATCAACATGAATCAAAGTATCATGAATTTATGAATTTAGACATTTAAAACAAGGTCAGCTAATTGCCTTGGAGTTTGGTAGGTCAGAAGTCTTACATGATCACATTCTAACCATGTAAAGCAACTGCCTAGGAGGCATAAGGCCCCAGGTTCAATCTATAATATGGAAAAATAATCAAAATCAAGGAATGGGGTAGCTTCTTCTTCCTTCCTCTTCTAGGAGACCAAGTAGAGGATTGAATTAGATGTTTAAGTAGTAAAAGATTACACTGAGTTATTTTAGGTTGCTGAAATTTTTGTTTCTTTTTGGTTGGAGGGTTAAAGTAATGCCTTAGTTACTGTTCTATTCTTGTGGAGAGATACCATGACCAATTCAATTCTTTTTATCTATCTATCTATCATCTATCATCTATCTATCTATCTATTTGTGGGGGGAAGGTTGGTGGTGGTGGTGGGGTTTTTTTTGTTGTTGTTGTTGTTTTGGTTTGGTTTGGTTTTTTTTGAGACAGGTTCTCTCTATGTAGTCCTGTCTTTCCTAGAACTCTCTATGGAGATCAGGCTGGCCTTCAACTCAGAGAGTTACCTGCCACTGCTTCCAGAGTAATGGAATTAAAGGCAAGTGCTATCACACACAGCTGTCTAAACAAGGCAACTCTTATAGAGGGAAACACTTAATTGAGGACTTGCTTACAGTTTTAGCGGGTTAGTTCATGATCATTCTGGTGGAAAGCAGACAAACATGGTTCAGGAACAATAGTTGAGAGTTTTACATCTTGATCCACAGATCCACAAGCAGTAGGCAGAGAGAGAAAAAGAAGGATACACGCACATGCACGCGCGCGCACACACACACACACAGAGAGAGAGAGAGAGAGAGAGAGAGAGAAATAGACACAGAGACACAGAGAGAAACAGACTGAGAGACAGACAGAAACAGAGAGATGGAGACAGACATAGAGAGAGACTGGGCCTAGCATGGGCTTTTGAAACGTTAAAGTCCACTCTCCACATTTCCTTCAACAAATCCACACCTCTTAATCCTTCCCGAAATAGTCTAGCCACTCAGGACTGAGTAGTCAAAGAGATGAGCCTATGAGGACCATTCTCATTCAAATTACCACAGGTACCTTTGTCTTATACGCTGTTCACTAGAAACTAAACTCAGACCTAGGGTCTCTCTGAGCCCTGTTTTCATGACATCCCAAGGCAATTTACAAAGAGATAATGGCTTCTGTCCATACTTGCCTAAGTACATCTTACTTCCTCTTATGCAACCAGAAAGAGGAGGAGTTGCTCTCAACAATCTTATGATAACAAACCAGTCTGTAAACCCATCTTCCTTTCTGATCAGAAACTGATGAGACTTCATAAATAAAGTTTGTCACATGGGCTGGAGAGATGGCTCAGTGGTTAAGAGCACTGACTGCTCTTCCAGAGGTCCTGAGTTCAATTCCCAGCAACCACCTGATGGCTCACAACCATCTGTAATGGGATCTGGTGCCCTCTTCTGGTGTGTCTGAAGACAGCTACAGTGTACTCATATAAATAAAATAAATTTAAAAAAAAAAAGTTTGTCACAGACAGAACTGCCTAGATTTGTGTTGAATGGATTATCAAATGATTTTGGAATCTAACTACCAAAATATTCCTGTACAAAGAATATAATGTAAATTCCACTAACATATTCAGGACAAGGGGAATGCTATAGGACTGAGTTCCTCATCAAGAGTAGTTGGTGTCAGAAATCACATATTGATTAGTTTTCTTTTTCTTAGATTTTTGGTGGTGGTGGTGGTGGTTTGGGGCTTTGGTTTTGGTTTGTGGTGTTTTGAGGCAGGGTTTCTCTGTGTAGCTTTGGCTGTATTGGAACTCACACTGTAGACCAGACTGGCCTCTAACTCAGAGATCTGCCTGCCTCTGCCTCCTGAGTGCTCAGATTAATGGCGTCCACCACCACAGAGCTAGAATTCTTGTGTATGTGTGTGGAGATCAGAGGACTACTTTTGGAAACTGATTTTTGCCTTCTACCTTCTTGAGTGAAGGTCTCTCTTGTTTCTGTTGCTGCGCCATGTACCCCAGGCTAGCTTGCTTAAAAGCCTCTGGTCCATTCTCCTGTCTCCATCTCTATTCTTATCTTTGGAGTACTTGAAATTAGAGATGTTAGATTTCCATATGGGTTTTAGGAACAGAACTTGGTCCTCAGACTTGAGAGCTATGGTGGTTTCAATGAAAACAGTTCCTCTAGGCTCGTGTATTTGAATAATTGGTACCCAGTTGGTGGAACTACCTGAAAAGGACTAGGAGGAGTGACCTTGTTGAAGAAATTGTCAGGTTGAAAATATGAAGACCAGTTGGGGTTTTAGGTCATTCACTCTCTGCCTCACAGTTATACCTCAAGATGTAAGCTCTCAGCTACTGCTCCAGTGCCATGACTGCCTTCCTAATATCAGGCTCTCTAACATCACTGTCGTGGATTCTAATCCTCTGAGACTGTAAAAGTGATACACACTTTCTTTTTAAAGTTTTCTTGGTCTTGGTGCTTTATCACAGCAATTTAAAAAAAAAAAAAAAAGAGGCAGCAAGAGACTAGTGCTTTTACCCACTAAGCCATGTCCCTGGCCCTGGTTGGTTTTCTTTTCTGCTTTTTTGTGGGGGAGTAGCACAGGCAGGAACTAAAGTAGCCTCAGATATAAGGCAGGCACTCTCCCATTGAGCTACTTTCATGCTTCTGATTCAGCAGCACTTCCATTTTACATGTGAGGCAGTAGAGACTGGAAGACTTTTAAGTGAAGTATCTTAGATCACACCACTTGAAAACAATAGGCAAGATTTCTTGTGATGGCCTTTGGCTCAAAGCCTGTCCATTACTTCCCTCCACATCTGGGCTTCTCAGACTCTTGCTGTTTGTTGATCACTGGAGAGCCTTTCTCACTCATACTCTGACTGCTGGTCATAGCCTGAGAGTCATCATTATAAGAAGCTCTGCTTTGTCTCAACATATCCTACATATACCAAAGAACCTCTATAGCTAAAACAAGTTTGCCTAGATTAAGAACAGATGTTTTAGGACCAAAACATTTAAAAGGACAGACTTGCAGACGACAAGATAATATTTTATGTTATTTTTCTCGTTTATTCATAGAATGACAACAGATTTACAGGAAGAACATTAGCCTTAGGTTCTACATTTGGGACCCACTGTTTTATAGCATAGCTGGAATGTTTTTAAATCACTTTGGATAATATATGTGATTTATTCATCTACCATGAAATAAAATTTTAATATAATTTTAAATATATGAATAACATAGCATGAGAAAAGTGAAAACTGCAAAGACATGCTAAGATCCAGCATGTGGTTAATGTTTCATTTATTAGTTTATAAAAAGTACTTCTTAATAGAAAGTCCCAGATTCTAGATTAGGAGATTAACAACATTGAATACTACACCCTGTAACCAATGTCTTAGAAAGACAATCAGCAAAAAGGGACTTCTTTGATTTTTTTTTTTTTTGGCAGAATTGCCATAGTTCACAATAATTATTGATAGGCATGTGCTTAACCAAATTGAACCATACACATGTTAAATGTATATAGTCTGACTTCTTAGTGACAATTGTTATAGGACATATCCTGGTTTCTGGTGTTCAAATTTAAAAACATTATCTAAGGTAGTCATTTAAGTATAATTTCTATAGCAGCAAAGCAACCCCTTCTCACTGACAACTATATTGTTATAGACCTGCTTTCCAGGCCTAACTCCAACTACTGTGGATGTTGAGCCAAGAGAATCTTGAGTTTTAGGCCAGAATAGGTACAGAGTGAGTTAAAGGCCAGACCAGGCAACTATCAATTTTTTTGTGTTTTGTTTTATTTTGTTTTGCTTTTATGTGTTTTGAGATTTGTATTGGAAAATTTAAAGATCCTTGAGGTATATATGGGCTTCAGAAGTAGAAAAGTAAGGCAGAACTTCTCTGTTATTCATGTTTCAATCTGCAACAAATAGATCATCTAGAAGCTGTACCTGCTGTCAGCCCATGTCAGACTCTTGCTGTTTGTTGATCACTGGAGAGCCTTTCTCACTCATACTCTGACTGCTGGTCATAGCCTGAGAGTCATCATTATAGAGTCATCCAGAATTCAGCAGAAAGTAAAATATTTACACAAATGGACAGTTAACTTGGACAACCAAATAAAAAGATACAATGTATCTTACTTTCTTCATTTAATTACTAGATCCAGTATCTTGCTTGAGTTTGTGTGCTATTATGTCTTTTAACACTATTCGTTTTATTTACATTGTTGTTGCTATGGCTGTGCCATCATTGCTGTATCAATTTTCCTGCATTCATGCATTTCAATTTAATAGATACATGATACTGTTCAACTCAAGGATGTTTTGAAAGACATTAGTTATGTGTGTTCTAATCCCTGTATTTAATGTAAATTAATATTAAGTAAAATAAAACTCCAGGTCATCAGTCACCCTAGACATATGTAGAGAGAGGCTACCATATTGGGCAGATAGAGCCTAGATATGGAGCATATCTATCATCATGAAGTTTTGTTGATTAAACATTGATTCATTTACTAATGATGTTCCCTGAGGGGTAACCATGATAATAAGTGGCAATAGTAAGGGTATTTGTATGTTATTTTTCTTGTTTTTTGGATGTCTTAGAAATGTGATCTTCGAAATAAAGTAGGATAATAGATACCACTTCCATACATGATAATAGTTACTAGTATAATTGAATATTTACAATGACCCAGACTGTGTGCCTAATGTTTGACAACTTTTTCATTTCCTTTCTATTGCTATAATGAAATACTTGAGGCTGGAGTTACTTATAAAGAAAAGATGTCTGTTTACTTTGCAAGGTTCTTTTGTTTGTTCATTTGTTTTTCCAAAACAGGGTTTCTCTGTGTAGCCCTGGTTGTCCTAGAACTCCCTCTGTAGACCAGGCTGGCCTTGGATGCCTGCCTTTGCCTCCTGATTACTGGGATTCAAGGTGTGTGCCACGACTTCCTGGCTTAGTTTACAGTTTTAAAAGTTGAAAGCCCAAACAAGAACCCTCTTTGCTAAGCCACTTCATGATCATGGTGGATGGCATCATAGTAAGAGTATTTATGGAAGAGAGAAATGACACAGTAAAACAGGAAGCCATAGTAAAGGGAAGAGGTCATTTTGCTTTTTCTATAACAGTCTTCTCAAGAAAACCAAGGGTCTCCTGAGAACTATCTTAATTCTCACTTCTGATGACATCCTTATGATTCAGTCACCTCTCACTGTCCTCATCTCTAAACAGTTCTATCACCTCTTAAAACACCACCGAGGAGCCTAAGCTGCCAACAGATGAACCCAGAAGCCACCCCAAGCCTTGTTCAAACCATGCCACCTTTGCCTTCATATTTTCCTCCCAACATACATGCAGTTTGGTGCCTTTATTACCCCTGCATTATAGTCTGAAAACAAAGTGGATGGAGATGCCCTGGCTAGGTAATGGAGTGAGGACCACAACCCTGCATCTTCTTGGGCATCATTGCTTTATCAGCAGAAATCAGCTTCGAGAATGTCTTGGTTTGTTTTGCCACAGTCTGTCTTTAAGCTCTTGCTTGCTTAGACATTTCCTGACACTACCTTCCCCGAGATGACACATCTATTTCCTTGTCAACGGAGGCAATAAAACAATTTTGCTAATGGCTTAATCATGTACTCTCAGACATCATATTCATAATTTATTAAGAGGCTTTCTGGAGACAGTGGCCTAAATCCAGGAGCACTCTAATGATGCCTCTACTCTCCAGTTTGCAGGTTATTATGTGCCGACTGCAAGCGTAAACCCAAGCAGCTCTCGATCAAGTCATCTTCTTGTCTTCCTCAGCAGCATGAGCAGATCTATGTGGACAGCACACACAGACTTTAGGCCTATTAGAGATTGGGTCAGTTATAGCTAAAGTGCTTTGATAGGACTCTTCAGCCACCTAGTCACCAAGAAAACACATTCCTGTTTGTACATGTGAAGGTGCACATGCATCTTTGCATGCCTAGGCACATGTGTGTACTGAAATTGTACTAGGTCCTTTAAAACTGATACAGTGGACTCTGCACACTGGAGCATGAAAGGATAAAA
>JADRCH010000081.1:4550590-4576277 GCA_019843965.1 Rhynchomys soricoides | reverse complement strand
TAGGTAGGTAGATAGATGGAATAAAACCAAGCACCCAAATGCTGGGGTTCCTACATTTAAAAGTGGGTTCAGTTTTACTCTCTCCTCTCCAGATTGACTGATATACAAGGTAAAGCAGCTGAGGGAAGCTTATGCCCTCAGGTGGAAGAGTGCCACTGGTCAAATAAGCAGAGTGTGGAAAGGAGCTGGGAGAGAGAGTGGATATGGTGAGATGAGGAAGGCTGGAACAAAACAGAGAGTGGAGCAGATGTCTTAGAACCTAACGGCGTGGGGATGGGGTTGGGGGTCGGGGACAATGAGCAGGAGAAAGTCAGAGAAATGAACGAACTGCCACTGCTGGCTTCCATTAGCTTCCAGCGTCAGGAACACAAAGAAAACACATTTAAAAGCATTTTAGAAAGACACAGGGAAGTCTGAGAACTGCCCCAGACTGCCCCTTTCATTGATCTTTCATGATTCTGATTCCCAAAGTCTGCCTTTGCTCTCTCCATTCTCATCCCAGTGTCTCCTTCTGCCCTGCAAAGGGCTCGGTACAGCCTAGAGCTCCTCCTGGTAAATTAAGGGAGGCAGGGCTGGCCCCCCTCCTCTTAGCAGGCTGCCCTGTCCACTCTTGATGCACACCCTAAGGCATGAGATGTACAGAACAGCTTTTCATGTGACTGATTCATAAGCTGGTCCCTCGGTACCATGCCACCTCCTGGCTTGGTATGCCCTGAGTTGCAAACTCTGGAGATGGGAATTGTGCTCCTTCATATTTCACTTGGCAGGATTCCTGCCTCCAGCATGACTCTCTGACAAGTTTTCAGGAAGTAATTAAGACTAATGAGGTCATGAAGGTAGAGCATTAATCTGATAGGCCCATAGCTTGTAAAAAGAGAGAAACAGATTCCTCCAACCTATTCCTCTACCCCTTTTCCCTGCCCCAGTCCCTGCCCAACCCCTGTCTCACCTCCAACCCCACTCCTCCTCACCCCCAAAATATATTGAAGGTGGCCATCTGCAACCCATGAAAAAAGCCCTCCTCAGAAACCAGAGTGCTAGGATTTGATCTTGGGGTTATACTTCAGAACTGCAAGAATATACATTTGTGTTGTTGAAACTTTGCACCTACATTTCCTATGGCAGCCTGAGCATCCTGTGACAGTTTGCGTGGGTGCCATTGATAGCAGTTTCAAAGAGTTCAGGTTGAATTTAGGTCACCCAGGAGGAGAGCACTGTCAGTTTAATGTATTTTATTTACCCCAAAGAGCAGTATTTCCATAAAGAAAATACTTACTATGAGTAAATTCTGCTCACTCATTTGCTTTGGGGTCAACTGTCTGCCTTTCACACTTTATACAAGTAGGCACTCCCTCCACTATGTTTTTTTGTCACTCCCCAAACTTCCATGTTTCTGAAACTAGGATCTTGGTTATCTAGTAACTTAGAGTTGAAAGAGGATGCCCATTTTGGCCACATTATTTTTATTGCACTGAAGATTAGCCTGCTGTATTTGCTACTAAGAAAAGAAGTAAATGGTATAGATGAAGTTCTTTGTGGTTATTAAGAACCAGGCAGTGATGACAGCCTGGCTGAGGAATCATCAGGATTGTTGTGTTGAAAATCATAAAAACTTACAAATAATCAACAGTTGCCACACGAAGAGAGAAAGACAGTGACTCACTTCCCGACTGGACCTGCCTGTACTATACTCTTACTATACTCTGTCTCCCTGTTTTGGAAAGAGAGGGATCCCCTGTTGAGCTTCCTCAGACAGGAACTGGAGTATCCTACAGACTTACTCTCTGTAACCATTAGATATCCCAACTAGAAACACCCAGACCTCAGAAAATATTAGTGAAATGTATGCTTTCGCCTTTTAAAATACAGCTCTGAACCAGCTGGGAAAACAGGTTAGTGGTGGCCTCCTTATCAGGAAGATTAGCCCTGGTTCTCCTCCCACTGTAGAAGGTTGGGAATGTCTGAATTAAGGATTCCCAGTCTCTTACCATCAGTGTTTTTGACATTTTAAACCCTTACCCTGAGAACCTTTCTTGAACTGCTTTGTACACTAGAGTGGTTCCAAACTCATGTAGGCTTCTGTCCATTTAGAGAGTCTAGCCTCAAGCTCTTCCCTCCATTCACCTATGCTGCACTGATCCCCATGGAAAGCAAAGAAGATTCGAGGTCAAAAGCCAGATCTGGGTGCTCCTTACCATATCCCCAGTCTATGAGCTTGCAGTTGTTGGGTATGTCTTAGGTAAAGCATTCAAATATATATTTTTATTTCAGATCAATAGGTTTCCAGCACATTGTCAGATATCTGTTGTGTGTAGTGGCTGAGAAATGTCTGAAATCCCTCTGCTGTGGGATGTCAGGTCTTGTGCCCCCACCTTCTATGCATCAGAGTGGTCAGGTTACCAGGGGCCACCAAATCACTCTCTAATCTGAGGCTCATGACAACTGGGTCTTGCTGCTGCTTCTTGATTGGTCTGTTACAGTCATATGGAAAGCAGGAGCATCATGGTGAGGTGTTGGACATCAGCAATTCCATTCTATAACTGGAAATGCCACCTTTCACTTCAGAGTGCAACTCATTAGGAAGAACTTTGAATCATTACATAGTAAACAAAAGGTGTAAGAAATAAGCTGTTCAGTATGTAGGAAAGCAATATGTGTTGCGGCAAAAGATAG
Organism: Rhynchomys soricoides; assembly: GCA_019843965.1. Lineage (NCBI taxonomy): Eukaryota > Metazoa > Chordata > Mammalia > Rodentia > Muridae > Rhynchomys > Rhynchomys soricoides. The sequence continues at coordinate 4,573,604 of JADRCH010000081.1, read as the reverse complement.
AATTAAAGGGATGGGGCCGATTGAAAAGATGAAAGCTTGTCTTTGAGACAGGTGATCTGGATAGGTCTTGTGGACAAGTGACTTGAGTAAACCCTTAAAAAAGAAACACAACTAGCTGTGAAGACCTCCAGGGAAAAACATCATGGGCTAGGACATCAGCACCAGAACAGTTGATGCCAGGTCTTTAGAATGGAATACACGGGACCTCTTTGGGGACCACTAAAAAGTGGGATTGAATGAAAGGTGACAGGTCATAGATTGTCTTAGTCAGGGTTTCTATTCCTGCACAAACATCATGACCAAGAAGCAAGTTGGGCAGGAAAGGGTTTATTCAGCTACTCTTCCACATCACTGTTCATCACGAAAGGAAGTCAGGACTGGAACTCAAGCAGGTCAGGAAGCAGGAGCTGATGCAGAGGTCATGGAGAGATGTTTCATACTGGCTTGCTTCCCCCAGCTTGCTCAGCTGGCTTTCTTATAGAGCCCAAGACCACCAGCCCAAGGATGGCACTACCCACAAGGGGCCCTCCACCCTTGATCACTAATTGAGAAAATGCCTTACAGCTGGATCTCATGGAGGCATTTTTTCTCAACTGAAACTCCTTTCTCTGTGATAACTCCAGCTTGTGTCAAGTTGACACAAAACCAGCCAGTACAGAGGTGAAACTGAACAGGTCAATTCCTCATGAGGACCCCATGCCTAGGGCATAGGGGTGGGGTCATATGACCTAACTTACATTTTAAACTTACATTTTCTTAGAGTTTTATAAAGAATAATATCTAGACCTCACAGGAAACTACCATCATCATTTGGCCATGTGAAGCCCATTTGAGCTAAAGGTTATAAGAGAGATTGGAAACAGCAATCAAATCAAATACATTAATGATCTGAATGTGAGCTGGAAGGCAAAGGGAAGAGTCTAGGACCACAGAAATGTTTGGGGCCAAGAAAAAGAGTGGGGGTAGTGTTGGTGGTATAGATAAAGCAGGCCGTAAGGCAAATTGTTTCTATAGAGAAGATGAAAAATTCAGTACAGTGTGAGGTGGGAGAAAAAGTCTGTTACCGTGGGCAGCTGACTCTGAAGTGCAAACCATACTGAAACCAACTGTAGGGAAGCTGAGAGCCACATGTCAGCAGATTCTGCCATCTCTACTTTACCAACCCACTCAGGTATCCACAGACACCTGTCAAGGATAATTCTTCAGACGAAGGACTATGATTTTACCAGGAAGTATATATTTTTGTAGAGATACCTCAAAATTCAGGGAGATTACTATAAAATTGGGAGTCTCATTATACATCTTCATCTTTTATTCAAAATGTGGCACATATAACCAGACAGTTAGTTCTTACTTGATAAATGAATAAACCCAAGGGACTTGCTGCGTGCCTTTTCAGGTGTGTGGATGTGAATGAACATAGACATGGCAGAGGTAGGGGTGTAACAAGAGATAAGACGAACCAATCAAAAGGCACAAAATTGAATAGCTGCATCATTTTGGTACAAAGAGAACTCTGTAGACTGACCTAACACTGGTGTTGAAGTAACACAAAGTCTAACCTAGAAGTAGTTGTACTAGGTGGATTTTTCTCCATTATAGAAAAAATTATTCTCTGGAAATGACTAATGTCAAGATATCCAGCATTGGCAAGAACACCCAAGCTTCTGATTTCCTTTATTTCCTTGGTAGAAAACATTATTTTTTCATGCTTCTGTCTGATATTGGTAGAGAAGGTAGCAATACTACACTTCAAATGTGCTCATCTCCCTGCACTATGGGTGGTATCCAACTTGGATGTTTTGTTTTGAGGCTGTCAGGGCACCAGTAAGCCTGTAGCCAGGAGTCTTAGAAACCTCTTCATAGACATCCAAGCTGTCTCCCACCAAAGCTAATGTGCCTCCATTTTGTCCCATTTATGCTTTATGAAATGTTTTAATTATATGGATGGCACATTAGCACCAAGTGAAATGTCTTGCCTTATAACGGGAAATTTAGTACATTTCTCCTGGACACAGCTTTTCAGAGACTGTGAAGAGAATGTACGGGAATCAAGCTTCCATGGCTGGAGTCTCTTGGGTCCTCAGAGCATCTCTGTTTTAGATGAGCTAAATAATTATTGTTGATGGAAGAGAAAGAATGTAAGTTTTAAGAAGGGGAAGGAACCCTTATGGGAATTTCTGAGTGATAGTAACTGACTGGACAGGAGCAAAATTCAGTGTTGAAGCAAAGTGATAATGGGGCAATTTTTTGACACTTAACTAGCCAGTTTCCATTTGCTTTGGTCATAAGACCTGAGAAGCATCACAACAACTTTCAGTTCACACGTATAGAGCTCTCAATCATCACTGCCATTGATTGTGGTGATAAAAAAACTTGGTCCTTGTCCAAGTCTTTCCTGAGCTTCTAAAACTAAGAATTTCCTGGCTGACTGGGGTGTTTTTTGTTCTAACAAGGGCTTGATTGGTATCTTCTACCCCTTCCCATTGACTTCAGCTTGGGATCCAGTCACTAAGAAGACCAAGGCTTCATTCGAAGTTTAAAATTTTCAGGTACAAACCAGGCCTCCATGGGGAGTTGGGGGGAGTCTGGCATGTAGTTAACCACCAGTGGCCAGTGACTCAATCAGTTTTCATACAAGCCCTCTGTAATGGGGTTTAGAGAGCTTCTAGGCTGAGGATACAAGAGTTACTGATATTCCAGAAAGAGTATGGAATCTCCTGCCCTTATTTTTTCCATTTGGCTGCTTCTGACCTATGTCCCTTTGTAAGGAGTCAGGAATAGAAGTAAGATGGTTTTCTGAATCCCATGGATGTTGTACATATTTTTAAGCATGAGGAAAGGGTTATAGGAACCCTTAACTCCTTATCCAGTTGATCATTCAGAAATATAGCTGACCTAGACTTGTAACTGACATCTGAAATGGGTGCAGTCTTGTAGGACAGAATGCTTAAACTATGGGGTCCCCACTAACTCCAGGCAGTTAGTGTCAGAATTGAATTATAGAACACCCACTTGGTGTGTGGAGAAGTGGAGAATTGGTTGGTGTGGGAAAAAACCCACACATTTTATGTCAGAAGTGAGGAAAATAGCTCAGATTGATTGTATATTTCCCAACATATAAAAAAAGGCTTCTAGTATATAATCACAAATATTGCTTAGATGTTCATTCCCTTTATAAAGGTGCCATCTTAAAGGAAAAAAAAAACTTGACAGTTAGGGGGAGATCAGTTCTGATCATTAACAAACGAGGAATCAAAATTCTATGAGAACATTGAGGTTTACCTGGCTATCCACCAGAGGCAGCTAAATGAAATTGTCCATAGATTCTGTGTCAAGCTGGGGATTGAGACTGGGATAGGAAGAGGGGGGATGGGAGAATGGGAAATTAAAGTATGAGTCCTACTTAAGATTCTTGGTATGTTGGGAAAATTATCTAAGTAAAAGTCTCACAGCAGCCCTGTGTTTGCACATATTCATAGGCTCTGACTTCACATACATTAGGTAATGTGCCCAATACAGTCTGACTCAACACTACAAAGGCCTTCATAATGGTGGAGGTGTTCAAAAGGTTTCATTTGCTAGCGATAACTGTGGCTTTCAAAATTCCCTGACCTTTCAAAAGTCCTGAGGTTTCTGTGTCTATTTGCTAATGTCACACTGTGTTGGTTCTGTCGTTACACCATAGGTCTGTGTTTGAGCTACTGCAAAGGACATAAGAACTCTTAAAGGTCTCTTACTGCTCATTTTTAAAGAAACCTTTTGAGATTATCAGACTAATATAATATTATTTAGATATCTCTTAATCTGAAATATTTGAGACTAGAAATATTCTAGATTTTTTTATTTTCAGATTTTTGGAATATTTGCAAAGATTTTGAGATACCTTGGGGGTAACTCCCAAGAATTTGCATGAAATTCAGTAATGTCTCATATCCTCACAGTGTGAGAAGATTCCATACAATATTTCTGGCTTGTCCATATTGTGAGTGAGTCCTGTCTTCTGATATCAAGGATAGGGTTTCCTGTTTGTAGAACCACAATTGTGGAGTATTTTTTATTTTTCTATGTTCAACTTATACTGATGACAGAACATTGACTTCAACCACTTCTTCTGAGGTTTTTTATTAAAATTCTAAAAAATCTGATGGTCCTTTTTTTAGTTCCTATGTAATGACATCAATTTTTGAATTTTATCTTTTAGGTGTTCACTGAAACTTTCCTAAATTTCATATCTCAACAGCAATAATTTTTCCTCACTTTTATCTCAAAACTATTTTGTCAGTAAAAAAAAAAAAAAAAAATATTGCATGTAGAAACTTCTTTTGTCATGCTGGCCAAAGAAGAAAGTATTTCCTTCAGATCATAATATCACCTCTTTTACTTATGTAGCGCACATATACATTGCAATAGCTACATATGATGCATTTCACAAATAATGCATTTAAATTGTTGTGAAGATTGTCCTTTTAGGCATTAACTGATTTATGAAATTATACGTCCATTGGTGAGGATATTCATTCCTTTGAGAATGTCCAGCTTCTTTGAAATGAATTCCATATGATAGACAGGGCTTTGCAAAAAACTTGATCACAGTGGTTTTGTCCCACCCAGCATTCCCTTCCCAGTGACTTTTGTTTGATAATTTTTCTCTTTCTTTTCTGTAAGAAGTAGTTGTCCTTCAGCAGAGCACTGATAAATGTTTAATTACCAGCTAGTTGAATCTTTATAACCAAGTAAAAGGAAGGTACAAAACACCAAGACTTTCAGTATTTGTCTATTTTGACAGCATAGATGAGTGATGTTCTAGACGATGGTCCAGCATGGAGTGCAGAATGGTTGCTAAGATCATGAGCATTGTTGTTTCATTTCCTATCTTAAAGAGCTGACCTAGGGGCCTTCCTAAAGCCAGGGGAATAAAAGAAGAATCTTATCAGTTTAGGTTAGTAGTATTCCTTGAAGTCATTGCTCTACTCTGTAGGTAGTTAATCAGTTTCTGGGCTTTCTGTGCTGATTTGCTTGTTTGCTTATCATTTACTCATATCAACCAAGAGAAGAATGACTAGAATATGAGTGTGTGTGCATGAGTTTTCTAGCTTAAAATGAAATACACTTGTATCCAGTGTATCCAGTTGTGGTGGTTTTAATATGCTTAACTCAAGGAGTGGCACTATTGGGCAGTGTTGCCTTGATGGAATAGGTGTGGCCTTGTTGGAGGAAGTGTGTCAACCTCCCCCTAGCCACATGGGAGCCAGTCTGCTCCTGGCTTCCTTTGGATAATAATATACAACTCTTAGCTCCTTCAGTGTCATGCCTGCCTGGATGTTGCCATGTACCCACCTTGATGATAATGGACTGAACCTCTGAACCAGTCTCAATTAAAAGTTGTCCTTATAAGAGTTACCTTGGTCATGGGATCTCTTTACAGCAGTAAAACTCTGACTAATACACCAGTCCTTCTCAGATCTGTGCTAATTCAGCCAAAGCAGGCACCATGTGATAAAGACTGAGAAAAAGAGACCCTGCTAATATCAACTTGCCACAACCTGTGAAGATATGATAAGAAAGTCAGTCCTTTCCATTAGCTAGATATGCATAGTAAGAGACAAAGGGGCCTTGATTATATTTCAACAGATCAGAAGTTTTGTTGCTTCCTATCTGTGTCATCTATAAATGAAGTTGACCTCAGTTGCTTCATCTCTATATTAGAGATAATAAAAATTAAAAACATAAATATCATAATGCTAAAATCCTTATGCTACAGATAATAAAAACTAAAGAACATAAATATCACAATCCTGAGAAAACAAAGTATTAGATAGTAACAAGTGTTCAGTGGTGATTCTGTCCCATGTAGGGTTTAGGTTCTGAACTGAGGACAGGAGAAGGCAGATAACACTTAATCTCAATCTATGCTTCTGATGCTTTAGCCAGCCCAGTTTCTCCACATAGTTGGTCAAGTTAGGCACCTAGCTGGAGATGTTTACTCTATGAAAACTTAGAAATATTATGAACCACATAGAGAGAATCTGTAGTCTCTTTGCCCCTTGTGATAAGAGGAGGAATAAATTTATACTGACTTAAATCCTAATTTGTCTTCAGGATGATTGATAGATAGATAGATGGATAGATAGGTAGATAGATAGATAGATAGATAGATAGAGAGATAAAGATAGAGATAAAGAGATAGATAGTGATAGATATTACCAGTGTTTAAAAAAATTGCAGCTTACTTGAGACTTTACTCACCCGGCATGAAATTTGTCTTTTTAAAGTGCACAGACATGATAGTGGATTTTAGTGTGTTCCTAGAGTTGTACCCATCAGCATCACGAAACTTCAGAATATTTATCTCTCCCCCAAACAATCCCTCACTAACAAACAGTCACTAACCATTTTCTCTCCTCTCAGCCCCTTGCAAACACTGTTTCCTATCTTTATAAATGTGCCTGTTCAGAACATTTTATATCCATGCATCATACTCAATGGGTCTTTATGTGTTCTTTGGCACATGATTTTAACAACATGTGTCAACGTTGCACCTGTGATATAGTGTGTCATCACAGCTTCCTTACTTTTAGTAGGTGAAAAATATCCCATTGTAATGTATATGACAAGAGCTGAGAAGTAGGAGGGTTATTTCTAGTTTTCACTCTGAATATTGGGACGAGTTCCATCTTTTTTGGATGTTGATTCCTCTGGGTAGTCTACCTAGGAAGGAAAAGGCCAGGTCCTGTGACAACAGTTTACCATTCAGAAACTGCCCGACTCCTCTCAGAAGCAGCTGCACTATTTGCAGCTTCTACCAACCAGGACTCAGGGTTCTGACTTCTCCACACCGTGGCCATCAATTGTTACTGATTCTCATTTGCTTTGTAACCATCCTAGTGTATATGAAATGGAAATTCATTGTGGTTTCTATTTCTATGTCCCTAATGTTATTGAACATAATCTTGTGTGCTTACAGGTAATTTATATATCTTCTTTAAAGAAATACCTGCTCAAATTATTTGCCCAGTTTTCAAATCAGTTATCTTTTAATTAGTGAGTTGTGAGCATCCTTTGGTTATTGTGTATACAAATTTTTTCTAAATGCTTGACTAGAAAGCAAACATATTCAGCCTGTAAGTATGGTTCCACTGTCTTTTTAAAGCATACATTCATCTGTAATCGATACGTTATACAGATTTATGGAGTGCACTGTGGTGCCACAATTTATGTATACAGTGTGTAATGCTTAGTTCAAGGTCATTTCATATCTATTACCACAGGCATTTATCAGTTATTTCCCTTTAGAATGTTTAACATTCCCTTCACTAGCCTTTTAGAAATGTTCTACTGAGTGTGGTCAATATATGAAGGAACAGGCTCTCTTGCCCTTCATTACCTGCATTCCTATAACCAGACTCATCCCCCATAAACTTCACAGGCTCTTTTCCATTGCCTTTGTGCCATTCTTTGCACAAAAGCTCTTCATTTTTAATGAAGCCTTATTTGTCAGCTTTTAAAAAACAATGTGCCTTAGTTTTATTTAGAAAGTTAGTAAGGTCCTCAATTCAAGTTTTGTACATACTATGGTTCTGACGTATCTTCAAAACACTTTGTTTTATTGTTGAAAGGGTCAGTTTGGGGGTAAGATGTGCATCCCATGGTGCTCTTACGTAGGTTAGATGAAAACATTGTGGAGTCAGTTCTCTCCTTTCACCTTTTCATGGGTTGGGGGTTTGAACCTAGGTCACCAGACTTGTAAAGCATGAACTGTAGGCTTACTTTTCAAAGCCTACTTTAACAAGGGTTCTTGAATGCTTCAACCTCCCTTCTAGCCCACCGACCAAACATAGGGGAGAAAGATGTCTATTAGGGCAAGGAGGATGTGAACCTGTTTAGAAGTAGTTCTTTGGGGTGAGTCCAGTCTTTGTTGTCAGGATATCAGCAGTCCAGTCAAAAATATCAAACATGACTCAGTAGTGGCAGTCCATTCCAATGAGCAAACACCAAACTTGAATTGGTAGCAGTGGCTAGATCCAAAAAAACCACAAGGCTCCACCAAATCAGCAGGAGTCCGAAGAACCAGCAAGCAGCAGGTAGAATATCACGAGAAGTTCTTTGGCACATTTCTCTCTAGGAAGTCGTGACAAGCAAAGATCAGTGAAGACCATCAGTGTTGCTAGGTGAATCAATGCAAAAGAGTCATTTACTGTTTGGTGGGTTCTACTTACACTCTTTCTAATCATCACATGTCCTCTCAAGTGTCTGCCTCGGCAAAACATCCTCTTACACATCCACTTCAGCAAAGCAGCCTCTCATAAGACTGCTTCCAGAAAAATGTTACATGACACAACTGAATCTCCAAAGAAACTAGACATTTCCACTTAAACACACTTTAACCTACTGAGCCCTGTTGCTGGCCTGGCACTGACAATTTAAGTCACTTCTACCTTGAGCTGTTACATCTGTATAAGCTCTTTATGTTCTCACACTGACACACAGCAAACGAGTGATTGCTACACACACACACACACACACACACACACACCTCTTCCATAGAGTAGTCATGAGATAATAAAAAATGTTTAATATTTTAGAATGAACAGACTATTATCAAATCCTGGACAGCTCTGAGATTCATTCCTTTTATGGACATTTGACAATCCCCTTCCTTTGCCCTTTCCTCTGCTCAGTCCTTCTCTTCCTGTCAGTCCTTCTCTTCCTGTCAGTCCTTCTCTTCCTGTCAATCCTTCTCTTCCTGTCAATCCTTCTCTTCCTGTCCCTACTCCATTTTTCTCACCATGCCCTCTTAAAACCCCAAATACAAATTTGGTTTATTTGCTCAGACAACATACCTTAAATGGCTTGCTGTCCCGCGCTACGGTCTCGCCAGCAAGAACGACGCGGCACACATAGGATCCTTCTGCAGTAAAAGCTTTAATGCATCTTGAGAGGGAGAGCATAAGCTTGCCACGAGTGGAGACTCAGAACAATAGAATACTTGCCCTTTATATGGGTCACAGCGCTTGCCTGGGACATGGAGCTTCCCCATTGGCTCCCGCACACCAGGCCAGATGCCACCACGAGAGAGGCTGAGATTCTGAGGTGGAAAATTACCAGGTGCATGCGCACTAGCCTGTTTACAACTTGTCCTCGGCCGAATGTAGGCGCCATCTTGTAATGGCGGATGTGGGTGCTCAGGCGGCTCCCAACAGCTTGCTTTCTTTATTGAGTTACTGATCATTTACTGATACTCAGGATTTCTCACTCCCTTCTTCCCAGGAATACATTCCCAACCTGCACAAGAATTCTGGTACCAGTTTTTAACATCACTATTGTAAATAAATGCTGATAGGATGGTGGGTAGAGGCTGGTCATCATGGCCTGAGTAACAAAATGACAAGAGTCACTGAAGGAGTAAACTGAAGACAGCAGGGAACCAGAACCACTTGTGGGGATGGCCTTTTATTCTTTCAACATCATCCAGAAGATGGGTCATAGCATGTGTCTTAGGGGCACAGGTGTGAAGAGATAATGAGGTAAGGAGAAGAACCCCACTTTTAAATTATACAAGCCTAGGATTCATGACCACACAGGTGCACAATGATTTGGATTATCTTAAATAAGTATTTTTCAATTTTTACAAAAGTGATAATAGTCATGAATTATATAGAGCCCTAGGAGCGTTTAAGACAGCAAACCATCACGGAATACATCCTCAAATGCATATGACACGGAGTAGCATTTTTATTTTTTTTTTAAATTGAAATCAATCTCTATGAGTTTAGGTCTAGTTTATCTGCTAAATAAGATAGGAAAAAGAAATTTAATTTTCAGGTTTGCTTTTTCTGTGGTAAAATCCAGAGTGTCATATTGTAAAATTGTATCTTTTATGGATACAATCTTTAATAAAAGGCATTCTCCAGATGTTCTTGTTGAGACCCACTGGCACGTGGGATGAGAGGGAGGGCAGACATGACTCCCAGGTGGAATTCTCTCCAGCTGGAGCATTACAGGTGGTCAGGGATGAGTCACACAGAAAAGCATTGCTGCCTAGAAACAGTCTTGTTCCCTCTGGCCTTCCCCCAGCTTCTACCTTTCAATTCACTATGAATGTACTTAAGACGATGATACCTTGCAAATGCTGTTTGTGGAAGTAATGTAAAACTCAGAAGAGAAAAATGATTGCAAAGAGGAGAACAGTGGGTAAGAGAGAGAGAGACACAGAGAGAGACCTATTCAGTGCTCAGAAAACAGCAGCCCTGCCCCCAGAAGTGTCTTCACTAGCACCAGCTCCTTGGAATAGTTGCTAGCAGATTTTGTTGATGAATTAGTCTTAATTTGCTTTTGTTTTCATAGTACTCTATCAGAGATTCTGAACCAACTAAGGTGCAGGAAAATGCTCAGGATTTGGATCCAAAACGTTGGGTCTCTTGAGTCTCCTCTTAGCATAACTGTGCGTGGCAACACTTAAGACTATGAAGGTTACTGTTCCTATGACAGCATTTTCCATGCATTAGCTCTAATGTCCATAACTACCTTGCAACACAGATTTAACATCCCCATTATCACCAAAGAATATGAGACTCAGAGAGGTCTTCTGAGTCTCATGCACCCAGGTTGTATAGGAATATCCTGCTCCACTGAGACTCAGGTCCAGCTCTGTCATGTTAATCTGTGCCCTGGTTGTGTCATTGTCTGGATGGATAGTGATCTTGATGTACAATGCAAAGCCTACAGAGCAAGTTTCACATACAAACTGTTTCTTATGCTAGCTGGATGGTCTGGAGTGGTAACAAGAATAGTTGCAATAATTACTGTTCACTTTATATCCAGTATCAATGTAAGAAATTTTATTCATGTAGATTCATCTAATACCATAGAACTATTTAGCATTTATAGCAATCATAAAGATCTGTAGGATTATCATGTTGTTTATAAACGAGAAAACGAAGACCCACAGGGCTAATGGAACAATTTGAGAGAAGTAGGATATTTCAACACAGTGATCTATATGCACATTCATGGCTTCACCCAGATCACTGTAGAGCCTGGAAGCTTAAGCTTTTGAAACATCGCTTCCCAACCTATAAAACAAAAGAATATTGGCTACTTTGTATTATTCTTATAAATATGACACCAGTAAATACACAGGAAAGATTTGTTCTCTCTAACAAAAGCAAATATTCAACAGTGTTAGTTTTCTCCCCTTTTGCTCGGAAGCCAACATAAAAGTTGACAACAGTATTTGATATCTGCTACACTAATGGATAAGACCACTTGTATGAGTTGGAGTGACATGGGGCAACCCACTGTGCAGCTCACGCTCTTGAAATAGAACCAAATCAAGCATGGTAGAAACTAACAGAAGTCAATACTCCAGGGCCAAATTTAAATGTCGAATTCATACTAGTTAATTGAGAAGGGAGGGGAGGGAGGGAGGAACTAACGAAGGAAAGAAGGGATTTCTCTGACCAGGTAACAAGGGAGAATCTTTAGCATTGATTCATTGGGAAAATATAGTAAAGATCCAGCATACTTTGCCTCTTGTGGAAACAAATCTAAACTCACATTAATCTTTAAGTACTTCTGCATTCTGTAAAAAAAATAAGCTCTGGATCAATCAACATTGGCATATTGAGTTTTTATTTGGGCTCAAAATGAATGGTTCTCTGGGTATAACAGTTAGGGAGAGCAAACAACTGGCTCCTAAAATCTTCTCTAGTGCAAAGAGGAGACAAGCTACTTAGGGCAAGGTATAGCATAACATAGGAAATCTTCCCATTATCAAAATAGGAGCATGTACTCAGAGTTTCGATAGCTTGGAAAATTCCATAGGACCTGGATCTGGGGGCATAGGTTTGTAATCTCACATACTATTGAGGCTGCGGCAGGGGGTTAAAATTCAAGGCCTAACTAGGTTACCTGGATACACACACACACACACACACACACACACACACACACACACACGAAAAATAAATTCCATGGATTACATAGGAACAAGAGATTTGAGTGTGGCCATAGAGTCTTGTCGGACATACACACGGCAGTTCTCATCTATAAAGTATGGTGACACCACCAGCTTGCTTTCCATGGAGTTCACATGAGATCATATGTGTCCATCTTATCCATAGTTTATCATAAGGACCATTAGACTCCGGATACATCCAAGAGGAAAGCGTCTATGGCAAAATAAATTTGCAAAACCTCTACATACACCCCTGGCTTTCAATACATGCTCACAGTGGTGCTGTGAAGGTATAGAAGAAACTGTTCAACCTTGTTTAACTCGGGAGGGAGGCTCCTGAGTATTCTGCTCACAGAACTCCTTGAGCATTAACATCTCACTGGCCCCATGAGCACAATAGGAAAACATGGGTGCACATAAGACTTGTTGCTGCATACAGCAGAGTTATGACTCACTCCATCTTGGGCAGTTTGAAAGTTCACAAATAAAGTTAGAATTTCTTTGGATCAAAAGGCGGAACTAACTTTAGCTCTCCTTTCACCGATGTATTTTCTTCTTGGGTATTTTTTAAAAACTGAAAACAAAAGCACATTTGAAATCTCTACTTTGCTGTTCAATTGCAACCCTCTCAAATGTGGGTCAAGAGTTTCCTCTTTCAACCAGATCTTTGACCACCCTTGTCTAGCCCATAGAGATTTCTCTGTTTTCAGAGCTCCTCGGTACTGACTGTCCCCCAGAAACTGGGGCTCTGGAAGTGTCTGTATGGAACTGGAATCATGCCACACCCTTGTGGGAACTGAATAGGATTAGAGGAGGCTGGTGAGAAAGCCGCAAGTTCCAGACAGTTCTTAGGGGAAACATGGTCCTCTTCTCTGCACTTTTGGGTCTGTAGGTCCATCACAAGTTCAGAATTACAAAGTTCTCATTTAATCAAAACACAATAGGCTTATGTCTTCCAAACTCAGACATAGATTTCCACTGGAATCTCTCATTTATCTTATTATAGTACAGAAATTTCACATCCTAATGAATCTTTTCCCTTCTTCATGGCACTTCTTGCTTATTCTAAACTTGCAACAGTTCCCAGCTCTATTGACATCTATACATTATATTCACAATCACTTTTTTAAAAGTGATTTTAATGAATCTCATCATGCTTTTTATTATTGATTACCATTGAGTTTTTAAATAGGGCTCAGCATTATTCAATTAAATGGTGTAGCAGCCATCAATGTCCATGCAGTATGCCTAAGAAGAAAATGGCCAATGGGGGTTGAGGGCTGGAAAGGCAGTTGTGTTAAGACCCATCATTCTGCAAGCATGAGGTCTGGAGTTTAGATCGCAGCACGCTGGTAATAAGTCAGATACTCTTGCAATAGCTCCAAGGAAGGCAGAATCAGAATGATAGGAAGATCACTAGAGTCCACTGGCTTCTAGCTGCACAAAGAAACCTTTAGTTCGAGGTTCAGGGAGAGACCCATGTGGGAAAGGGAAAGGCAGCAAATGACAGGAGAACACAAGACACTTCTGTAGAGTCTTCTGTCCTCCTAATGCATGCACAGGCAGTGTGAATTTGTATGTAAACTGATGTACAAACACACACCTACTAATCTAAAACTTTTTAAAAAGACACTTCTAACTATGAATTTAAGAACTATAGAAAGTGTGAGGTGGTACAGCAGATCAGTCCTAGAGAAAATGAGGGTAAACGAGAAGAACATGAGGGAGTTAGAGAAGCAGGGTGCAGTGACAACAGCAACCACAGATGCAAAGGCATTCTACCACAGACTTGTTAATTGCACTAAAAGTAAAGAATGCACGTGAGATGTGAAACTCAGAGAAGCACAGACTGCTGCAAATTTTTATTGGTTCATATCATAGAAAGGAGTCAGAAAATTTTTGATTTATAAAATTCTCATGATTGGCTGAAAGCAAACTAGACATTTAAGCAAAGGATGATTTATCTGAAACCCTGTGGGTAGTTATACTATCCATTACTCAAACACAAATTATGATTTATGAAAATTAGTCAAAGACAGGAGTCCTACCTAAGGCGTAATTCAAACTTGTTATTTATGATAGCTCCTATCTGCTTGGACCGTAACTAGAAACTTGCATGGGAGTTCCTCAGCCAGAAGTGCTCTAAATTATTCCCAGCCCCAAGCCCACGCCCAGAATTCATTACACTGGGAATGTTTGCTAAGCAGACTAGTCATCTGGGGAAACAACAAAACAAGAAACCTCAAGGGAGAGTCAGTAAAGACAGCGAGATTGTCACCTTCCCTTGAGAACCATGCCTCTGTCATTTATTAACGGCTCTTGTATTTAATCTCTCTCACTCAAATGTAAGCATCCTTTCCTTTCTTCATCCTCTGGCATACCTATGTGCTTGTCACCTGTTGTACACTGAGAAACCAGGAGCTTAATCTCTGCATTCCTGATGCTTATCGTCCAAGGAAAAGCATAGAGAAAACATACCTAGTCACAACTGGGGTCAATTATACAAATAAAAATAATGACAGCAAATCCCGAGGCCCATTGCAAAAAGGCTGTCATAGGTGGAGAGATCTTTTATCTTCTAAGAAATCACTGTTTAAGTAGATTTCTATCCACCATTTGGGGGTTGGAGAAAGGTGCAAAGTTGCAAATAGTAAAGGTGAGGATAGAATTTTTTCTCATTTGAATACACTACCAGAGAAAACTAGTATTTTCAGGAAAAGCAATGTATTGAGATCTTTGATATCATAACTGATTTTGTGACTTAAAATTTTAAAGTCTTAGACCTCTATTGGATGTGTACTTGGTAAAAATCTATTACTATCCTGTAGGTTGCCATTTTGTCTAAATAATGTGTCCTTTGCCTTACAGAAGCTTTTCAGTTTCATGAGGTCCCATTTATTAATTGTCGATCAAAGTGCTAATGGTCTTCTGTTCAGAACATCTTCTCCTGTGCCCATGCATTCAAGGAGATTCCTTACCTTCACTTCTATCTGGCTCACTGTATCTAGTTTTAAGTTGAAGTCTTTGATCCACTTGGACTTGAGCTTTGTGCAGGGTGATAAATATGAATCTATTTGCATTTTTCTCCCTGCAGATATTCAGTTTGACCAGTACCATTTGTTGAAGATGCTGTCTTTTTTCCCCAGCATTTATTTATGTATCCTTATAAAAAATAAGGTGTCCATAGGTGTGTGGGTTTATGTCTTGGTCTTCAATTAAACTCCATTGATCATTGTGTCTGTTTTAATGCCAATACCATGCAGTTTTTGTTACTATGGCTCTATAGTATATTACTATGGTTCTGCATTACAACTTGAATCAGGAATAGTGAGACCTCCAGTAGTTCTGTTATTTTTCAGGATAGCTTTAGCTATTCTATTTTATTGTTTGTTTGTTTTTTGTTTTTCCATATGAAATTGAGAATTGTCTTTTCATGGACTATGAAGAATTGTGTTAGAATTTTGGTGGGGATTGAATTAGATCTGTAGATTGCTTTAGGTAGGATGGATATTTTTGCTATGTAAATCCTACCAATCCATGAGCATGGGAGATCTTTCCACCTTCTTATAGTCTGTTAATTTCTTTTTTCAATTACTTGAAGTTTTTAACATACAAGTCTTTCATTTGTGTGGTTAGAGTTACCCCCAAGATATTTTATGCTGTTTGAAGCTATTGTGAAAGGTGTTGTTTGTTTGATTTCTTCCTCAGTCTGTCATTAGCATATAGGAGGGGCTACTGATTTTTGTGAGTTAATCTTCTATCCAGATACTTTGCTGAGAGTTTATCAGCTGTAAGAATTCCCTAGTGGAATTTTTAGGATATATATACATACATACGTACATACACATATATATACATATACATATATATATATACATATACATAAATATATTGCAAATAATGATATTTTAACATCTTCTTTTCCAATTTGTACTCCTTTGATATTATTGATCGAGCTAAGACTTCAAATATTATATTGAATAGATATGGAAAGCATGGATAACCTTGTCTGGTCCCTGATTTTAGTGGAACTGCTTTGAATTTCTTACTATTTAAGTTGATGCTGGCTAAATGCTTGAGGTAAACTCAAGCATTATTATTATTACCTTTATTATGTTCAGGTATGTTCCTTGTATCCTTAATCTATCCAGAACCTTTATCATAAAAGTGTTAGTACAGTTGATACTGGAAGGTACTCCATGGGATACCAAAAAGGAAAATGTAAACACCAATGCAGTCACAAAACCTTTGACCTACAATCTGTCCTGACTACAAAATATCCATGGTAATGGTGGCAAAGAACTTGTGGAAGTAGCCAACCAGTGTCTGATTTGACTTAAGGCCCACTCCACAAGATAGAATTCATACCCAATACTTCTTGGGTGACCAAGAACCAGACACTAGATAGCCCAAGGTCATACAATCAGTGCTTTATTCAATAATAATCAGAGGAGCATCCTCGGAGAGAAGATGGAAACAGAGACCCACAGCCATATGTTATGAGGAGAAAGAATCTAAATGGGCCACTTCCATTAAACCCCACCCCTCAGAGCTCAGGGAATCCCCATGCAAGAGGAGGCAGAAAGAGTTTAAAGAGCTGGATAAAATGGAGGATTCTAGAACAAGGCCCTCTGAATCAGCTAAGCAAGACACATATGGCTGACATGGGTTTGCACCAGGTCTTCTGCATATTTCTTATAGCCCGTAGCTTAGTATTTTTATAGGACTCCAAAGTGTGAGAACAAATGAATCTCTGATTCTTGGGTCTGTTCTTGGAGCTCTTTTCTTTATATTCAGTTGCCTTGTCCAACATCAATATGATGGTTTTTGCTTTATCTTATGCTTTCTTTTGTCACATTTGATTGTTATCTCTTTACAAGTCTGTTCTATTCTATTGAAAGGTAGTAGACCAGGAGGGAAGTGGAGCTGGGGAGGAACTAGGAGGAGTAAAGGGAGGGAAAACTATAATCAGGATATATTGTATAAGAAAAAATCTATTTTTAATAAAAGGGAAAGGTGGGGAGATAAGGAAACATGGAAAGGCTTACCCTGAAACACTTCCTTTGATGATGTACAGGATTCTGATAGACGGAGCTGTTTGTGGCTCAGGAGACTCAGTCTTTGGTCACCCACTGTAGAAGCAGAAGATATTTGGAAAGACTCTAGGGTGCAATGCCTAGTTTAAGAATTGTGGGTATCTGGTGTTTTGAATGAGAAATATTCCCCCAAAGTCTCAGGTATTTGAACACTTGATCACCAGTAGGTGGCTCTATTTGGGGAATCTGAGTGATGCAGCCTTGCTGCAGGAAGTATGTCACAGGCAGCAGGTTTTGAGATTAAAAGCCTACATCTAGTTTACTTCTGCTTCTTCCTTGGGGTAAAGTATGTGAGTTCTCACAACTTTTCCCACCAGCACGCCTTCCACTTGCTCCCATGCTCCCTGACCATGATAGATTCTTATCGTTCTGGAACCATAAACTCAAATACACTCTGTAGTATATAAATTGCCTTGGTTTTCTAATGTCTTATAGCAATGGAAACGTCAATAATACAGGTATAAATCTATACTTTACTGGAGGTTTCCAATGAGAATATGGATACAGTTTTGACCCTTCTAAAGCTCTTTTCTGAAAACATGTTACTATGAATATTGTAAGCCTATTAAAGCGCACAAATACCAATGTGCAGGTGAATTATCACCAACACAGATCTTTGCAACCATCTCTCAAGACAAGACATGTATCAGTGCCAGCCTCCTGCATGGTCCATTTGTATCCCCTCAATTTCTTGCCCTCTTCCCTCTTCAGAGTCCCCACTCTTGACATCTAATATGACAACCCTCTTTCTGCAAACATTATCCATCCATAATCCTAGAATAAATATTTCCTTCCTTATCCTGCGGTTATTTATGATAATAATACCAGAGATGTGCCACATGGAAGGTGCTTAGCTTCCATTCACTTACCAGAAAAGATGAGGGTTTTATCCTCCCCTCTGTTACTCCCATGGGTACATAGCATGGACACACACACATACAATGCTAGTGATGAGGGTAGGAAATATGTCACAACATCTGATAGACTTACCTTGCCTCAAGGCCTACTGTCTAGACATCAGCTTTAAACTTAGAGTAATTCTCTTCTTCCATGCCCTTTCCTCCCGTGGAGTAGCTGCTCTTTCTCCATTTATCTCTAAGCAGGCTCAGCTGGCTTGTGCTCCAGCAGGTTATATAACTAACCTAAAAGGGGCTCCAGAGATGACAGTAATTACAGCTTATCTCTCAGGAGCAGTCAGTATGCTAGGCATTTCACTAACTTTGTATGCGTTAGGTCTTTTCGGTCTTCCAACTGAAGAGTGGGGTAGGTATTCATATTGTCCCAGGATAGATAGGGGCCAGAGAGACTTGAACCATCTAACCATGAAGAGACTGAGATTGGACATCAAGCTTGGTTGTTTATAGCCTGGCTCTTTTAAAAATTACATTCATTTATGTAGTATGTGTGTTATGTGTGTAAGTGTGTGCATGCCTCTGTGCCTGTATGGCTGTGTGCCTGTGTACCTCTCTATTTTTCTTGGGGGCATGCAACCCCTATTCAAGCAGATCCTAAAGTGTATTCCTAGAGTCTTTTATGAGAGGCTGTTATCATTAATTTCAGTTCAATGTTGGAAAGATGCTTGGTTTTAAAAATAATGGGAACGTCTGTCATAGCCTCTTTTCACTTTATTGGGAAATGTCCTGAGTGTCTGAAGAAAGCTTGGAGGCCACAGGCCACATAAATGTCTCATTAAAAGTGCTATAACTTAAAGGCCAAATCCATATTTATAGTTTTACAGTTGAACTAAAACATACTGGGGGTGGGGGGCAGTTTCTGGAGAATGTGCCTCTGGGGAATGTCTTCTCTAGTTCAGCTGTTAATTTCTAATTATCTTTATAATATTTTCCCTACATTTTTGTTTTACACTATTCATCAGAGCCATACAGTCTTTCTAGGATGCTGCTTCAAACAGGAGAGAGTCTGCCAGTGTTGATTCTAGGGAGTTTCTGGGAAGAGATAGCATATAGTAACTGCTTTTACATCGTTAATTCATGGGTCTCAGTTTACAAATAACAGACAGATAAATGCACATTCAATGCCTTTTGTGAGTGATATTATATCATGAAGTATAAGTAAAATAAGAAATTAATATCATATAAGCTCTAGAGTAGTTGGAGGACGAGGTAAAAACAATGTAGTCCCAGAAAGTTGATAGCAGAAATGCTGTTAATTAGCACTGCCTCCAAGTAAAGGGCCTTGGAGGTGGTCTTACAATGGTTCTCTCTGATGTGAAGGGGAATCAGGTTTTACATCAGGCTGCTGAGGAGCTGTAAAGCATGCTTACTGACAAAGCACAGTTTATCCCAGTGAGTCAGGAAATGAGGAGAGACCAGGAGTAAGGTGGGCTGGCTTCCCACTACTGCTGTAGGAAATCAAATCAATACAACCATGGTTGCTTCACACACACACACACACACACACACTACACTGCTTTCTACAGAGCAGAAGTCTATGACAAGGTTTATTAGTTAAAATGAGGGTGTTGGCAGAAGGGTATTCCTTCTGGGGATCTAGGTGGGAACCTGTTCCTTGGCGTCCCCAGCTCCTGGAGACTTGCATTTGTTGACTAAGGGTTTCATGTCCCATCTTCAAAGCATATCAATCCACACTCTACTTACCTCAGCCTATCTCTGCTCTGAGAACTGCCGTCTTCCTACCTCTCTGTAAGAACTTTGAAGATCACAGTGACCTCTGTGATCATCGTATCTCAAGATTAGCTTCAACTAAAAGTTCCTTTTGCCAAGGAGGAAATCAGAGGGCTCTTAGGCTTCAGGATTAAGAGGATGTGGGCCTTGTTGAAAGCCATCATTTCCACCATGTTAAGAAGTCCTTGAAGTGGCATGCTTTGAAATTTGACCTACACAGAACAAATCCACTGGTTCTAGGGAGAAACAAGAGCAAAGCATACAACGCAAGGCAAAGTAGTAGACAAGGTGGCCATGAGAGAATCAATATAGAACCCTGGCTCTGCTGTTGGACATGATGTACCTGCCATGTTCGTGAATTGAGGTATGTTGCATATATACCTGTGAAAGCACCCATATTCCCCACAGCTGTGACTGTGAGAACAGCCAGTTTGTTCTTGGTGCATGTTTACCTAGTATGGGACACCAGACAGTTACAGGTGCTTAGTATTCTTCTGAGCACATGGGTACATTTTAAACTTTCTTATTTTTGAGTGGTTTCCATCTTTCTTGGATGCTTCAAAATATGAAATATTAAGAGAAATGGAGACTATGTCTCCAAAGAATCTTCCAGATGTCCCAACGGGTTTTCTAATCAAAAGGCAATGTTTTTAACTATAAAAAAGTTGTCTACGATAAGACTTCATGAAAGCCACAATATATCTCGGCAAGAATATTCCGTAGATCACTTCAACCATTAAGTGGGGGCTCCGAGAAGTGACTTGACTAATGGTATTTATGGCAGAGCTGGGACACTGTGTTAATCCCTCTCCAGTACTTTCCTTTTTCTGTCACATTGCCAAGAAGTTGAAATGAGTTGTCATACACTGTGAGCTTTGATTCAGAAATTTAATTTGTTGGAATTAGTTTTAACTTTGGCTCCACACAGGTATGAAATACAAGAATCCAGTGAATTAGCAGATTTGTAGTGGAGTAAGAGGTGGTGAGGGGAGCTATCACTAACATACAGGCAGGAGCTAAACTTGTCTCTCTGGCAAAGTGAATTTATGGAGTCTAGACGGGAATGTGCTGAAATGGTTATTAACAAGTTTTCAGGTCTGATCTCGGATAGGGCTAGGATGAAGCCACTAAGATGCCATCAGGTAGCACAACCTTAGTCCCTGTAAGACTTGATAACAGGGTAATTTTCAGGGTCCAAAACTGTCTTTTCAGAAACAGGAGAGAAAATCATAACATTGGCATTCAAACTTGAAAGACTTAACAACGGAGGCTGGGAAAGATGGGCAGTCTGAAGTAAAAACTCTATCCCCATCCAAGGCTGAAGCTGCAGCAAAGTTATTTTGGTGGCATTGAACAGTTGCCATGTTCAATGGGTAAACAAGATTCACAGAAACAAACCCAGAAGTCTCCGAAGGAAAACATAAATACTCAGCTGCACTTTTAAAGACTTGCTATTTTCTCTCTTAATTGTGTTTACCTTTAAAACAACAACAAACAGAAGCCAAAAACTTGGCAGAGGATTGCTTTTTAAGGAGAGTGTATTCCTTTGCAGCCAGGCAAACATGCCACTCTTCTTACTCAGTTCTTTCCCTAAAAGAAAAGGCGATGCTTTGTTTCCTCTCCTTCATCTAAGATCCTGTTGCTTTCCCTAAGAATTCACACATCTAAATGTGGGAGACCCAGAGAGGGCAAGCAAGGCTGTGCCTCTTGCTACAATCATCTTTATTAGGGCTGTAGAAAAATCATACTCACAGAGACGTGGAGTCTTGGGGATTAGAGAGATGTTGGGTTTCAAACCACACATATGCCAACAATTACTATGCAATGAACAAGGTAGCTATGCTTCTTTATACTTACTGATAATTAATTGTTACTCCCAAGATGACCTTCAGTGAACGAATTCATGTACATGCTCATTGTCTTTAAAGAGTTTCTTACTCATGTAGAACAAAACTAACAAATTGTACCAGGAGTAAAAACCAACTTTTTAAAGCTAGTTTCTTCATGCTTCGGGTACGGAACAGAATGGGGACTATTTTCACTGACATCACAGAGTGGACACCATGCTAATTAGGGAGAAACACCAATGCAAAAGTAAACATTGGGTTTTCAATGTTACAATAAATCACCTGAGACAATCAACTTAGAGAAAAGATTTGGCTCACAACGTCAAAAGTATCTGTTCATGGGTGGGTACTACCCTACTATTTATAAGACTTGATAATTGAATTTTCAGGTTGGTTGCACATCCTAGATGACATACATGGCAGAATAAACTGTTCACCTCATGGTGGAAAGGAAAAATGAAAGAGAAAACAACCAGAGCCCACCAATCCTCTCTGAGGACACCTCCCAGTGACCTACAATCCCCAATAGGCCCACCTCTTAAAGGTTCTGCAATCTCTGGATACTGCTGAGCTGAGGACCAAGCCTTTAGCATATGCATTTCTGGGGAAAACAGATCAAAACTAAGGCAGTGGCTTCAAGCTACCCTGAATTCCTTTCTATGCACTTTGAAAGTTGCAACCACAGGCCTCTGACCGCACTTCCCACGTGTACTACTCCAGATGTTCAGGGTAATAAACCTCTTCCCCCACTACTTGAGCATTCTCTCCAGAGAAGTAGGTCTCAGGTGACATTTAGGAAAACAGAGGCAGGGACAGAAGGGCAACTACTGGGTTTGTGGGCTTCGGACAAAGTTCTGATTACTATGATACTTAAAAACCTAAAGGGAATGTTTATTCACTAATCAACTGTGAGCCATATATAACACAAAAAATTAAACTACTGTTCAATTTGACAGTTTCTAAAAGGTATGAAATTTGTAAGTAGAAAACATAATCTGCAAAATAACATCAGATACATTATTCTACTACTACTGAGTGGCAAATCTGGAGTCTGACATTAAAATTCAGTCCTTTTGACCTAGAAATTTTCCCTTCTTAGTAAATGAGATCAGGACCTATGGCTAACCTCCAACAAATGCTCACAAACTCATCTAGTGGGTTGAGGTCTACATGCTGCCACACAGGATGACCTCACATGCCACAGGTTCTACTTTCAACTGGAATTTGTCATGGCAACTGTACATAAACTGTATGTAAACTGTACATAGTTCAGTGAAAAGGCATTAAAAATATTAAACTCTATTTGTTTGATTCACATTAGGACCATTAAAGAATTATTCATTTCGAATGTTCTGTACACACACATGCACACACACATACACACACACACACACTCAGACAGACAGACACACACTCACACTCAGACAGAAAGACAGACACACACTCACACTCAGACAGAAAGACAGA
>JADRCH010000081.1:4540531-4550580 GCA_019843965.1 Rhynchomys soricoides | reverse complement strand
TCAGACAGAAAGACAGACACACACTCACACTCAGACAGAAAGACAGATACACACTCACACTCAGACAGACAGACGCACACACTCACACTCAGACAGACAAACACACACACACACACACACACACACACACACACACCTCTTTTTTAGTCACTATGACATCTTTATGGCCACACCTATTCCATGTACCTTGCTGACTTTTTGCAAGGTACATCTTTTCCCTCATCCTCTTATATTTAAAAGCACAATCTTTGATTTAAAATGTTGAATCCATTGCTTTCTGAGTTGGAAATTTTTATTTATTCTGGTAGAAATCTGGTAGAAGATATTTTGCATCATTTTTTTTTTCAAGAGAGAAATACTTAGAATTGAGTTCTATGTTCATGCATATGATAAGTATAGCCTGCAGTCTGTCACTGCAGACCTAATGCAATGCCTTTATCTTTTCTTAGAAAAGCTTATCCTTGAACAAGTAACCCCTTAAGTCCTAGGACTTCTCAGCTGGGTGCCCTTCAAGTGACATTGCCAAACAGATCAATTAGCATGGTGGGAGGTCCTCTTATTGATTAGGCACTTGCTAGCAACCAGCCCACTAATTAGTACTGGCTGCTGAAAGGTTGTCAGCACTAATGACATGTTGTCCTTCTCATTACTGTTCTACTCACCCAGTGTACCCTGTTCTGCAGCTTGCCTGCCATCTCAGTTCACCATCTGGGCAAATACTATTAGTAATAAAAAATTTTCACTTGTAATCTTAGCACCTGCCCTAACTTCCTGAGTGGTCTCAAAAATGTCATGTATGTTGGCATCGGGACCACCAGGCCGGTGATGTCACACCCAGGCGACAGCTTGACTCACCCACCTGTTGCCAAGACAACAGCCACCATATTCCCAGAATCCACTTGGCCCACCGCCCACCTTTACCTGCGGCTATGTCACTCACTCTCTCTATATAAACGGTCTGATCTCTCTCTCTCTCTCTCCCTCTCCCTCTCTCTCTCCCTCCCTCCCCCTTTCTCCTCTCACCGCTACCTTTCCCCCCCTCCCCCAATAAACTCCCCACGTGGAACTGTTTGGCCTGGTGTGGTTTCTGGAGCCGCGAGATCTCCACCGACCATCCCTGCCGATCAGAACGCCGGTCATACCGACCATACGATCATCATTTTAATACAAGAATGTAATCTACCTGAGTCTCAAGTTTCTCAAGTGTGAACTAGAAACAATCCCATTTCGTTGGCAGTTCTAAAGTGTTGTAAAAATCAAGTGAAGCAGATATGGGTACACCCCCCCCCACACGTGTATATATGTATGTGCACATACATATATATGAACTGAAATGGCAACAGGTAGGACATGGTTTCCCTGAGATGGGAAAATGTCTGGTGGCATTAGCTCCATGTGTCTAGGTTGTCATCATTCTTCCTGGCTAGCAGGATCCTGTCAATGCTTTGATTTGACTCTAGCTGAACACAGCAAGCTCAGTGGTGGCTGTAGGGTGACTTGGGCAGCTTAGCAGTTCCCTGGCGCCTAATACACTTGGTACACTGGGTAAGTAGAACAGTAATGAGGATTGTAAGATGTCATTAATACTGACAACCTTTCAGCAGCCAATACTAATTAGTGGGCTAGTCTCTAGCATATGTACACATGCAAGATACTTAAGTATGTTAAATAATCAGGTATTGAGGGCTAGAAAGATACTGTTTCAGCAATGCTGTTAATATACAGACATGCAGAAGAGAGAAGAATACATACATGCAGAAGCATGAAATATAAAAACAAAGGAAGAAAATTAGTTGAGACAAAGGAACTAAATAAGATGAAAGACTAGCACTCGGCCTTTCCAGACTCAAGGCACAAACAGCTCCAAACTGTCTGCCGGGAGGTGTTACTGTTACCTACAGTCATGAAGAATTCTCTAGAAGTGAAAAAGTAGTGTGATTGCTACCTGTTTTCCGTTTAGCTAAAAATGTTGAATAGCAAAGACCGTGATTGAATTGAGAACCGCCTAAGAGATCGGTAAGCAGACCTCTGGTAGGAGTTGGCATTTGCAGAGAGAGAGGAGTAACCAAGGCAGGAAGACTTGTCAGGTAGTCTGCAGAAACAACTGTGACAGACTGACAGGGCTGCTGAGTGCACTGCAGAAGCTCAGGTGTGAGAGAACAGGGCTTCTGGTTTTCAGGAACTCTGTAGCTGCAGATTCTAATTGCCTTCAGCAACCTCAAAAATAACTCATGGTGCTCCCTGGGAACGTCTGGGAAAACCTCATCAGGAATCTGTCACCAGTCCCAGGCTGCTGCTAGATCAGCTTTCTAGATCCTCTGCAAGTGGCACCTTGGGCAGAATTCATATTGAAGCATAGCTGGCAAGGGACCCAAGGAAGAAGCCCAGGCTTCTCCCCAAGGATGAGAGGTAATGCAGACAAGCTGGCACAGGGTGGCTTCCTGCTCCATGCCTTTGTTTGCATGGGCACAGAAAGACTAAAGTTATAATTCAAATTTTTTTTAAAAAAAGAAATTTTCAAATATGTAACTCAAGTGCGTCCCTGTGTTGTATAACACGTAGTTACTCTTCTAAGATTCCACTGAGTAGGAGTTGAATCGCTAATTTAATAAGAGCTTTTCAAAGCAAATATTAAAAAGCCACATGAGACATGCCCCCTCCCCAGTAGATGCTGTTAATAATGTTAAAAAAAAAAAAAAATCAGTGTTGAAACCAGAGAATGGCAAGGTACTGCAGCTTGGTGAAGCACAGGACCTGTCACATACCGCTGCACATTTCATCCAATCCAGGCCCAGAGCATTGAGCCTGGTGGACTTGTGGGCAGTGTTTTACCAATGCTGGATTAGTGTGGGCTTGGTAAGCTTTTCAACTTCTGACCGCTTTTCACCTGAGAAACCTTGTGCAACCCTAAGGATGTAGATATGTTAGACATACAAAGCAAACATTCACAGGTAATCAATCACCAGGAAATTCATCTTAAAATAATTTTAAAATTAATTTTTGATAGATATGTAATTTTGTGTATGGAAGATGAATGCAGATTTGCACATTAATGAGAGAGTATGCATATTTGTTCAACACTATTCAACCCAAAAAAATGTACTCACTTGATACATTACATGCTGAGGATTGATTGCAGAGAAATAGCAAAAAGTCATTATTTTCCATAATTAAACTATTATGTTTCTGTAAGAGAAGAAAAAGTTGCATAGTAAAATCATGGCTATTTATAATTTGCAATAGGTTCAGATCTGACCTACAGTGTTTGCTATTGTCTGGTCCTTGGCTCTGTGGGACCAGAGTGGAGCTGTCCTTTTCATTCTCAGAAGCAAGTCTGCATCTGTCTATTTTTATTTTTTTAATGATGCAGTTTCTTAAAGCTAGTCCTAGAGGTGGACATATAGCTCAGTGGTTACAAGCACTCACTGCTCTTCTAGAGGAGTAAGGCTTGACTCACAGCAACCCCATGGTAGCTAACAACAGTCTGTAATTCCAACTCCAAAAGGTCTAATACCCTCTTTTGGCTTCTGCAGGCATTGTGTATATGCATTATACTCAGACATGCATGCAGGCAGAACACTCACATGCATAAAATCAAATTTTAAATAAATACAATTTTAATAATATATTTATTTAATATAGTTATTATATAAATTAATATGTATTATATAATATATTAGTATATTTATGTTATATAAATTATTATATATTATAAATATTATATTATAAAATATAAAATATTGTATATTCTATATTATAAAATTACATATATGTACACACACACACACACACATGAATTACTCCTGACAAAAAGCCTTCTAAGATTTGTGGAGAGGCTCCAGAAGAGGTAACTTCTTTAGCCTGCATTTGTATCTGGACTTTGCAATCTACCTTGTTCAGGCCGTAGAGTTCTGCATGAGGTGCTTCCTAGCTCAATGGGACATTTTTCACAGGAGCTTTGAGATTACATTTATATGAGTTTTCTTTGAAACCTTATGGGCACCTTATGGCCCAGATCCATAGGTGTACTGGCTGGTTGTGTGTCAACTTGACACAAGCTGCAGTTATCATAGAGAAAAACGTTTCAGTTGAGAAAATGCCTCCATGAGATCCAGCACAAAGGCGTTTTCTCAGTGATCAAAGGGGAAGGGCCCCTTGTGAGTGGTACCATCTGTGGGCTGGTAGTCTTGGGTTCTATAAGAAAACCAGCTGAGCAAGCCAGGAGAAGCAAGCAAGCCAGTAAGAAACATCCCTCCATGGCCTCTGCATCAGCTCCTGCTTCCCGACCTGCTTGAGTTCCAGTCCTGACTTCCTTTGGTGATGAACAGCAACGTGGAAGTATAAGCCAAATAAACCTTTTCCTCCCCAACTTGCTTCTTGGTCATGATGTTTGTGCAGGAATAGAAACCCTGACTAAGACAATAGGTTCTTAACCAAATTCCATAACAATCTGATCTAGTACTGAGTAATGACATCTTATGGCCACCTAACTGGTCTCTAAGCATTATAACATGCAAGCAAGAATCTCAAAGAGTATTTTTTCTGGCTTCTGAAAAGAGGATGTGTGCTTATAATGAATCACCTGAAACACATTGATAAGCCACATATTTTATAGAAATGATGTTGAGTTCCTTCTTTAACTGACTTATTTATTTATTTATTTTGTTGTTGTTATCAAGTTGGAGAAAAATACCATTCGTGTTATTCTTCTCTGGGATTGTTTGACTCATTCTGAGCTAGGTTTCAATTCAAAAGGATGTTTGTGGACAGTGTTTCGGTCATAAATCCTGATACTTAACAGCCTTATCCTCAGAGACTCAAGTGGCTAAGTGGCCCTGAAAAACAAAAGCACTTTAAAGCTGAATGACCATTACCCAGAACATTCTCAGGAAACCTTCTACCCTATGAGTCAAGGAAAGCCTCAGAACATGTCACAGATTCTGTCTTTAACTTAAGCCACATATGTTCTGACAATTATGTCCAAGTGTCCTGCTGGAGACATCTATCTAACATAAGCCAATATGACTCTTTAATAAGGGAATTTATAGACAGACCATGACTATGTTATATTGGTCAATAGTGGAATCTTCGTCCCTCAGCACCTGGCATGGTGGCAGAAAAATACTTGAAATGCTCTTTTGATTTGTTAATGTCACACAATGAATTTTGTCACATCTGTGTTTAAATGTCCCTCCAGTGGCTCTTGCTGGCATTCTGGATTCAGTTCACCATGTCTTATCTTATTTAGTATATCTATCAGCAGCTGGTCCCCACTCACCTATGAGAAACACCTTCCCAAACACTTCTGAAGCTTTCCTCCTTCCAGCCTGGCTTCCTCTTCTTAGCTAAGGAATTCATGAGCTGTCAATCTCTGCCTGGCTTCCCATCCTCCTCTTCCTAATGACACCTTGGATGGATTTTCACCACAATCTCTGAAAATAAGACATTAAGCTCCTTTGAAAATCAGCTACATCTCATGAACCCCCAAATTCCTAGTGCCCATCAGAGAGGTTCAAAATAAATCATACCTAGAAGAAACTACAGAAATGTACATTTCCTGTTTTCTCTTTATCCCAATACCAAGAAACTTCTGCTTACATAGAATATGTTTATTTAATTTCAGAGGCATCTTATTAGCAAAGGTCTTCTGGGTTCCAACCAAAACAGCCATTAAGAGCTATAATATGAATCTCACATCAAAAGTCACATTCTCGGGCACCATTTAAGAAATCAACATAATTGCCACCAAAGTATCAAAACCACCGCAGCCTATGGATCCAGACTGTAAAGAGAGCAATAAAAAAATTGCACCAAAGGAAAATGTGCTTCCATTAGTGCCATGGACTCGTCAAACAGTGAAAGACAATTAGCATTAAGTCATTAAGGCCAAAAATGTAGGCTCACTCATGACTAGAATTGTACTTTCCATTCCAGGATATTGCCTTTGTTTATGGAGATTTTTTCAAGTTTGCCCAGGTTAGGCACCCCAGGGAACATCATTGCCTAAGTCATCTCTAACCCAATTTGTCTGTTTCAGTCAGACCCACAGTACCCAATATGATACAGAGTTAGTTTTGGGGTTCAAAGCATATTCAATACTTCTAGAGAACTCAAAGGCAGATGGACGAGCTGTAGCTTGCTTGTGCTGATGATAGTTGCTTAACTATTCTAGCTCACAATTTGATTATTTGTGATATTAATAGAATGTCATCACTATCCACTCTTAAAAATTACATTTACACACGGTTTGCAGATTGTGTTATATCAGAGACATGCTGAACTGAAGAGATATTCATGAGGCTCCTCATTATTTCCTGACATTTCTATCCATTCACCCATTCAAACGTAATTACTTACTAATGCATCTCCTAAGAATGAATTCTGAAGTGATAAATCTGGCCATTGCAATTGTTTCTCACAATCTTCAGCTGAGTTGTTTACATTCAAATGTTTTCTTATAGAAGACCAGAAAACATTGAAGGCTGAAAATTGAAAAATAGATTTTAAAAATTACCAAATATATGTGCTATAAGAAGACACAGATGTAGAATGGAGAGACTGGACGAAGTCTAAGGGACCCTTTCATGTTCTCATAAGCACTGACTTTCTCCTCATAGCCCCAGCACTTGCCTTCCAGTTAAATATGGAATGGATTTCATTCCTGCATCTTGGTTCAAAGACCCTAATTTCTCAAACAATAGAGATCTATTTCCCAGATGTTTCTTACGCACTCCCTGGAGTACTTGGTAGCCTCAACTGTGCTTATGTTCGGCTGTCTCCCATTTCCTTTGGTGACACTCTTAAGAGCACATAATTCATGTCACCTGAGTCCATGAAAATATTATGGAGGTTGGTCCATCCACTTCCAATGGACCAAGTAGAGAACAATTGCATCATTGATGCTTGAGAAATGACCTCACTTAGCTTGTGTGCTCTCTAAGAGCCCATGGTGGTTTCTCTAACAGGATTTTGGGGGCCACAAGTCACAGCTTGCTGTAAGTTTAGATGCATCTTTTCGGTGTGTTGCTTAGAACAAGGGGCGTTTGCTACTTATTTTCTACCTCATTTAATGCAGCTTTGGATGATTTTGCTAGAACTTGCAACACTATAGAAACTTTACCATCTCAAGTTGAAAGAACATGACAATACTGGGAGCCTTTGAATCATTTTCCCTCAGAAATTAGTAACCAAAGTATGAGCATCTCATCGGTCATGCCAAGATGAATTGCATTCACATTAGTCCCCTGCCAAGTTAGCATTTAGAGAGCTTCCAATTCTATGCGAATTCCAAAAGGAGTCAGTTTGTCCCTTGGCTTAAACCTAAGGAAAGCAGATATAGGTGACAACAGTTCCCAGCTCATGAAGGAAGGGATGGATTCCACCACTGGAAAAGAAAAAATATAACTTTATTCCAGAAACCTGCATCATTTCTGTCAAAAACTCATGTGACTACACGTCTGATCCCCGCCCGTCATCTTTATGTCTTTAAAGCCATCATTAGTCCTCTACTCAACACCTTTAAGATTGTGTTCAAAGTGCCTAGCATGGAGACTTACTTTGCCAATCTCACTTCCTCCCTTCACCTGTACCTTAGCCACCAGGAACTCATGCGGTTATCCCTTACAGAATGTCTTCTGGCTCTGTGGACCAGGCCCAGCGCCACCTGATACCATTCCTTCTGACTCAACCTGTGTTTTAAGATCATTGGGGTCACCTTCTCCATGGAAGCTTTATAAAATAATGGATTATCCTTGACTTTCACAGTACTTTCTGGACCCACGCATTGTCTATTTATCCCACTGTATTGCAAGGGCTTTGACAATGAGGGATGCATACTATAAGGTGAATTTTTATAAAAAACATTTGTTTTATTACTTTATCTGATTAAAAGTAATGGAGTCTAATTACAAACATTAAATACAAGCCATATATAGAAATAAAGAAAATTAAAATCATGCTGAGATACCCACCATTAACATCCCTACTCTATTCTCTAATTTGTATGCAAAATTATTTTAAAGAGCATTTCCTAAGGTAGCTTCACAATAAGCTACTTTTTGCACAACATGCAGCAGCTCTCTGTCAGTTCAAATTATGACATAGTGATACGTACAATGTAAATGACACTTGTAAGCATCTTTACATGCATTAGCTGGAAAGCATACAAAGAGGCCTGAATTAGGTTGTTATTATCTTCATTTTATGGGTGAGAAAATTAAATCACAAAGAAGTTGTATGGCTTGTCCAAAGCCAAACAGTCACAGAGTGGCAGAACCCCAATTTAAACCTTCTTTGTTTTGTTCCAAAATCAGTGTATAACACTATCTACAATCTCAACCATCCAGAGGATGGTCTATATCACAATCTCCTGAATCCCAGTGTCCTGTGAGTTCTGTGAATATATGTATCATGACTATGCACACCACAGATTGCCATGCCCAGCCTATGATCATAGGTACTTATATGCTGATTGAATGAACAAATAGCGTTAGGCATAATTTCTGAGTCATGAAGATGTCATAAGGATTTAAGCTGAAGGTATTGAGTTTCTCTTCCTAAAATCACAAGTTACGAAGACTGCCAGATCATCAAAACAGCAGGCCTACCTGTAGACAGGCTGTAAAATGAAAGCTTCCAGGCAAAAACACGAGCACCTGAACCAGGGGGAGGACCCAGTGAGGTAAATAGCTTGTCACCACAGAAGCGTGAGGACTTGAGTTCAGACTTCCAGCAACCATGTAAGAAGTTAGGCTTGGTGATGTATGCGTGTATTCCCAGGACTGGGATCAGAGACAGGAAGGTTTCTGGAGTTTGCTGGCCCTGCAGTCTAGACAATTAGTGAGTTCCAGGTTCAGTGAGAAATGCTATTTCATACAGTAAGGGGAAGAATGATAGAAAGAAAAATGGACTTGGGCCTCTGGCCTCACACAGAACACATGTATAATAATAATAATAATAAAAATATCAACTTCCTGCATAAATTAATACTCTAGAAGTCCAGCAAATGGTGTCAGTATTTCCGGCAAATGTATTATCAGAAGTAATTCTGCATTCAGTGTTTCCATATGAGTTTGTGGGACTCACTTCTGGGGTTACCAGTGATACAGGTTCTACTCAGCATGCATAGTAGCTATGGTGGTACTGCAGAAATTATAGTTGCTGCCTCTAAATTCCTGAGGGTGATATTTGTTTAATAGACTTTCTATGACCTGAGCCATGACTTTGAAGACAGCCTCCCCAACTCTCGGGAGAAGCATTAATCTTTAACCTACAGCCCACTCTTCATAATGGTGGCAGTGTTTTATAGATAAGTGAAAATGTGAGGTCATCAGGAGCTCTCTGTCAAGGTCAGTGTGTCAGGAGTGTGAAAGATGGGGAAGGACAGAGGAGGGTGGAACCCATGGACAACAGGAGAACTCAAGTTGTTTGTTTTGAACAATGCACAGATGACTCAACATGTACCTTCCCATTCCAAAAATGCAAATAATATAAATTCAGGATTCATTAAGGTAGATACTTCTTTCAAATATAGAAAAGTAAAATCTGTGTGATTTGAATATAAGCCAAGACACACACACACATATATATATATATATACATATGTACATGTGCATATATATATACTGGAGCCACTTTATGAAAAGAAGGAGATCAGTGATGTGTCTGAAAGGCAAAAGAAGAGTGGCTTTTGTGTGTGAAAATTTAACACGGGAGCTGCACCCTGACTGATATTAAGCCTGGTGTGACATTAAAGATGAAATGGACAGATACTTGTAACTACACACGAGAGGGAACCATTGAGCATCTTTACATTTTTATACCTGAAAGTAAATTTTTCATACCTGGTTTCCCTCAGAAAGATTCAGAAGAATCACCTGCATATATGCAAAGAGCAGAAAGTGAAACATCAAACTGAAAGAAAGCTACAATCCCAAATTCCTCTACAAAGAAGCCAGGGGCTTTCCATGTTGTCCTGCTTATGCATAAGCTCAGCCTTCTCCCTCCCAACACACATACCTACTTCTTTTTCTTTTTTTTTTTTTTTTTTT
>JADRCH010000081.1:4456658-4540431 GCA_019843965.1 Rhynchomys soricoides | reverse complement strand
TCTTTTTCTTTTTTTTTTTTTTTTGTTTTTTTTTTTTTCTGGTTTTTTTTTGAGACAGGGTTTCTCTGTGTAGCCCTGGCTGTCCTGGAACTCACTCTGTAGGCCAGGCTGACCTTGAACTCAGAAATTCGCCTGCCTCTGCCTCCCAAGTGCTGGGATTAAAGGCGTGCGCCACCAGTGCCTACTTCTTGAAAGTATCTTGCAATCACCAAAAATGGTGTCTAGGAGCTTCCAGAAGTAGGTCACCTCCCCTCACTGGCTCCCCCTCCTTCTCTGGGCTCTGAGCTGCCTGCTGAGCTGTGATAGTGTTTTAATTCCTCTTTGAAGAGTAATAAGAAGGAAAGAGACCTGTTTTGTGGCAGACCCCATATCTCTTTTCTATTACCAGAGGATAACTCTCCACATTTCCAAAGAAATACAAAGTGAGTACAAATAAAAACGGTGAAAGCCCTAAGTTTCAAAATCATGAATTGAATTTTTCAGTAATGCTTTAGTTTAAATGAAGGCAGTTATTAAAAACAAAAATTATGTATTCAGAGAAAACAGACTCTCACCATTCAAAAACCTTAAAGTTCATATCTTGGCATTAGTTTACAATATTGGTGTTCACTTTTCAAAAGTGAGGGACTGCAAAGAAGAAACACAATGAGACACTCTCCCCCCACCCCCGCCCCTGGCCCTGTCCATCTACAATGGAAAAATCAAAGTAGAATTCTTACAAGGAAATACTGATTTACAGTGTATTCTAGAGCTGATTAGAGTCATGCATTGTGATCTGCTATTTAGAAAATCACACCTGATAAAACATATGAACAGTTTCACTGCTGGGTATTAACAGTGTTTCTACTATTGTTGTTTTAAATCCAGGGACTATTGGCATGACTATCCACTGTAGAATGGATCTACATACTGTCATACTTTTGCAAATGGAATGCCATCCCAATGAGAATAAGTGCTGGCCTCTTAAGTTATTCTCACAGAGTATGTGCTACATACAGGCAGATAGGGCTCCATATTGCTTGATTGCTTTTCTCCTGATGCGAAAATCAGCAAGACTGTTTTGTGTCAGAAGTCATGATAGAGTGAAGGATGGAGAAAGAGGGGTGTTATTGTTTGAATGTGAAGTGTCCCCTGAAGGAAGGCTCATGCATTCAAGCATTTGGGGCCCGGTAGTGGGTGCTGTTCTGAGTGATTCTGGAATGTTTAGAAAATGGGGACTGGCTGGAGGGATCATCATGGTGGTGGTGGGCTTTGAGGATTATATGCTGGGGAGCTTCACACAGAGTTCTCCATTTCCCAGTCCATTCAACAACATCTGGCATGTCCCAGCTCCAAACTGTCACTGCCATAAACTCCATTGTGGCTTCTCCACTATGATGGACATGACCCTCTCTAGATGCAAGCCACAGTCAGTCCCTCCTTCCTTATTTCTGTCACAAGACTTAGAAAACTAAGATGAGACTTGGGGGCTTAGTAATATTCTGTTTCATGATCATGGATGGTACATGGATATGTTCCATGTGGGGAACATGACCAAGATATAATGTTTAAAGCTTTGAAAAACCCTATGTCGTCAACTTATAACTGTATATGTCCTTATCTGCAAGTATACATCACACACTCTGCCTGCATCTTGAGTGATTTCTAAATATTAATACTCATGCTTATTATAATTTTCCAGAGGAGGAACTAAAAAACAGAGACATAATTCTTTTCCCCAAGTGGATACATGCTGGATCTTAGTTTCGACTCTACTGTCTTTCTGTCTTTCTGTCTTCCTATCTGTCTGTTCTGTCTGTCTTTGTCTGTCTCCCTTTGTCTGCTTGTCTCTATCTGTCTCTCTGTCTGCCTCTCTCTGTCTGTCTCTGTCTCTCTCTGTTTCTCTGTCTTTGTACATGTGTGTGTTTGTGTTTTTGTGTGTGTTTGTGCGTGTGTGTACATGTTTATGTGTGGGAAGATGTGGAGGCCAGACATCAACCTTGAGTGTCCTTCCTCAGTCGCTGTCACTCCCCACCTTGTGTTTTAAGACAAGTCTTCCACCAGCCTGGAGCTTGCAGACATGGTGATGAGTTCAGGGATACTTCTCTCTTCTCACGGGTACCCTCCACACCCTGCTGCATTTCTTCTCCCCTCTCCTTCCCTCCCCGACCTCTCTCCCTAGCAACTAGCTCTTCCAATCTACACCACTCAGGACTACCCTCCATTTCAAAATTACTTCCAAATTAACTTGTTCAACATTTTAAAGTTGCTAATGGTTGCTAAGTGACAAGAACTTGTCTACTTAATGTTGTTCCAACAAGGCAAGCAATTTACAACGTAACAACAGTTAGCTAAAATTAGATGAGGGGGTAAACTTGGAACCTTCAAGCAATTTACAACGTAAGAACAGTTAGCTAAAATTAGATGAGGGGGGGTAAACTTGGAACCTTCAAGCCAGGAAACATTTGGAATAGCATAATGTCTTGCAGTATCTGGGGTAACATCTTAGAATTTCATATTATTACCCACATTGTCTTATGTGAATGTAATTTTCTTCAGTCAGCTCAGCATTCTAGCAAGGTATGTTGTTGGATGATTTTGCTCGTTAAGCAGATGGGAAAATTGATGCTTAATTGGCTTGAATTCATTTATTAAATTCATTTGTAATAGAGCAACTTTGCTGAACCAAATAGTGTTCTGGGCTCTGTGGGAGTTATAGTCTTCGAAAGGATGGGCCGTGTGCACCAATATCACAAAGCAGATGAAGATAATTTCATCCCGTGGCTAAAATTCTGAAGCAACTCATCAGAATGACAGGAGAGAGCCTTGACTGGCAGGTAATGGGCAAGAGCTCTGTTCTGAACTAAGGAACTTGAGATAGGATTTTCTAGGCCAGTGGTTTTCAACCTTCCAAACATTGAGACCCTTTAACACAGTGCCTCATTGTGGTGACTCCATCCATAAAATTATTTTTGTTGCTACTTTTAACTGCAATATTCCTATTATTATGTAATGTAAATATTTGATATACAACCCCTGTGAAAGGGTTTTTTGACTCCCAAGTGGGTCAAGATCCAAAAGTTGAGAACCTCTGTTCTGGGCCTTTGTTTTTAATTAACAGTGCTTCAGTACACTGTCTTCACATTAGATCACCTGCAAAACTCAAGAAATCTTCCTGTGCTTGGGACCTACCCATCTGAAGACTACTTGTAAATTAGACATGTTGCCTATGAACACAAGGGGCAATTGAATGTCGCCTAATGAAAAACAGCACTTGCTTCTGCTGGTGTCTAAGAATTAATGTAAGTCATGAACAAACATTGATTCAGATCACTCACATAATTTTACTGAAGCTGTGACGTAGGGTTTTCTTTGTGAGCAATGGAAGGTGCCTCTGTATAATGGGAGAAGATGAACTTTCTGCATAAGTGGGCAAAAACATTTCCTTGTAAATTTGAAGGATCAAGTGAAACTTTCGGATTTATACTACTAATGTTGTCTTTGTCACTATCTAATTAAAGAACATTGGAAGACAGAAGAAAACTGTAAAGTTCTGTTATATATTTTTATACTGAGTGTTACTAAATAAGCTGCCATTTGCTGGTACCATCAGTATGGAAGCATCTGAGATGGTGTCAAATGATGTTATGGTCCACCATTTCTCCATAAGGCAAGAAGGACCATGTATCAAGAAGAGATCTTGACTGTGAAACTGTACACTAATTCTTCTTTCATTGTTTCATTGGGGAAGAAAAGTAATGATCAGAAGAAAAGAAGGAGGCAGCAGTAAAAGGAAGAAAAAAACAAAACCAAAATGAAGTAGGAGGTGTGGAACGAGGAGATGGAGGGGCTCTGTGGTCCAGAACAGCTGAGCCGTGCAAAAATCAGAGAACAAAACAAGGGCATATACAGAAAACTAAGCCCTTGCTCCAAGGCTGATTCCTAAGCTGGTTGTTTCCCTGCTTGCTTGCTGGCAACAGGATACCTCCAGCAGGGTGGCCATTAAAGATGCTGCTCATTTGTTTTCCTCTGGCTTCTGTTCAACCACCTCCAGCCCTCCAGTGACTTCCTCCCCAAAACAGCCAGCTAGAGCAGAAACCAGGCTGAATGGGACTCTGTTGCTTGTACTACATCTCATTAAGAGGGGCCATTTTAAAATCATTTTCATAATAACTAACACATAATAAAATTATGCTTAGGATCAGCTGTATTGAAGAGTTGGACAACTATATAAAATCTTCTAGTTACATTATTGTTTTATAAGTGGGAGCAGTTAATAAAGTAAAGGGCTAATCTTGAAAACCTGGTGATCTGTATTCGTGGTTAGGAAGAGTATTTATGATAAATTAAGCGGATCTTCACAGCACCTACCTTCAGCCTCAGAGCAAAATAATTTCTTGGCCTTTTAGGAAAAGTTAATTGAAGTTGTTTTTGAACTTGGTTTACCATGCTAGCATAGATAATAATCAGGGAAGGCATACATACATCCAGAAAGGACCAATTTTCATTACTAAGAAAGGCAGAAGGAACAGTATAACTCCTGTCACAAGAGCCTGAGACAGTGATATTTCCCATTATGCCTTGGTTCTCTGTGAGCCAGAGTTGACTTGTAGACAGCTAGTACAAGCTGCAGTACAACTAGGGATGGCTTTGACGCTGCTCTCTCACTTCTTCATTCTGTCATCTTTTTTTCACCCCTGAACTCTTGGACTCCCTTCATTTGGACCTAAACGCACATGCCTGTCTCTCCTTTGCCTCAGGTGTCTTACTGTTCCATTTTAGTCGTCACTGTATGTGCATTTGTGTATATTCACACAGTAGAGGGTTTGAGGGTCTCAAAGTCAGCTCTAACAAGGGGGGTTGAGAGTACACTTCAGGAGAAAAAGATGGCTTTTACTTAAACAGCAACAACAAACCAAAAATCCTGTTTCTGGAAAATGCCTCAGCGATGGGTGGCCAGTTGCTCTGGTAGTTTCTGCTAACCTGCACAGCATGATCAATCATGTCAGAGGAAAATCAAATGCCATTTGAAAGGAAAATGAAAGGGCATGCAATAATGTTTTAGAGGGAAAAGTCTACAGGTTGGAAACACAATAGAAAGCACTGAGGGGCTTCTGGCTGATTCTTTTTTAATCTTTTTTTTTTTTTTTAATTGAGTAGCAGACTTGGGGATGGGAACTACTTCCTGAATTGGAGAGTCAAATAATACTCATAACTATTTTCCAGACAGTGCTGTGAGTTTTCAGAAGGTACATGAAATTCAGCTGAAGAAAACAAGCCAGATGCTCATTTGGTACAGTGCAACCCCTGGGTCCTTCACTATGTACATTAAAAGCTGGCAGTGTGGGGCCTTTAATATCTCTTTCTGTTCAACATCACTTAATATGCCAACAGAATCTGCCAGCTCCCTATCCTGGCCTGGAGCAGTCACAATGCTGATGCCTATAAAATTCCGACAGCATGCCATGATTTTCAAATTTCAATCTTGCATGTTTCATGAACAAATTCTAGAAGGATAACACAGTCATTATTTTAAAGAGAAATGTTAAGTAATTATTTCAGCTGAGAGGGGCAGTGCTGACACTTGTTAATAAAAACGCTCACTACATCATTTATTCAATATGCCCCAATCTTTCCTCTCCTGGAGCCCTTAGCTCAGGCACTCCTTCCAGACAACGCATTCTTCTTCCTTCTACTCTTATCTATGTGCACACACTCCTGATGGAGGCTCTATGTGTGCACACTCCTGATGGAGGCTCTATGTGCGCACACTCCTCATGGAGGCTCTATGTGCACACTCCTGATGGAGGCTCTATGTGCACACTCCTGATGGAGGCTCTATGTGTGCACACTCCTCATGGAGGCTCTATGTGCACACTCCTGATGGAGGCTCTATGTGTGCACACTCCTGATGGAGGCTCTATGTGCGCACACTCCTCATGGAGGCTCTATGTGCACACACTCCTCATGAATGCTCTACATGCATAAACACCTCATGGATGCTTCCTTGTCCTCCAGCTTTAACGCCAAGTCTTCCTCTGACCGGCATTTCTTTGATTACCTGTTTTTCCTATTTCCCACCATACTTCAGGTCCCACAAGTGGAAGGCAAAGGACTATTCCCTAGTAGATCCTCAAGACATACTTGCATTGATGGCCCACTAAGAGCAAGGGCTCAAAGCTAACCTGATCTCTTGTCCCCAACCTATTAGATCCAAGTCATTCAGTCTCTTTAATCCAATGAAATCCTGAAACATTCTCAAAGAAACCTAGAAGTAACCTAACCTTGGCAAACGTAAGCTCTGATCACATTTTGCCACTTACACCTTTGCTTGTCTTGAGTTTTCCCATGTTCTACCTGGAGGGTATAACTGTATCTACATTTAAATGTTGTAGCTGACCTTAAATAATTCAATACAAGTTTTGATCTTGGAATTGGAGTCTGGTGAGTAAATGCTGAGTGTTTTTCATGAAGTGCTGTAGGGAACATGACCTACGGGAGCCTCAGGCTCACTGTCTCAGGGTTAAAGCCACTCATATGACAGTCAGACTTTGTATGCTTCATGGAGACAAGCATCCCTACCACCACGCTTTAACTTCTCCTGGAATGTGTTTCCTGTAATTATGGAGAGCGGACTCATTGGGTGGAACCCTAGAGGCATTTCCTTGTCAGTTTCCCACTTGAGAGAGCAACAGCTTATGCCATTAGCAGGATTAATTAATTTCATCACTAGATGAGAATGCTGAAGAGAAGAGACTTCCCTAGGGCCAGAGGATGCCTCAACAAAGAGGGCTGGGGAAAGACCCTAGCAATCATTTCATAATTCAGCACTGCTTTTAAAGATTGAGCTGTCACACCAGCAGATTTCCTAGTCTAGCTTCCAATATAAATTTTAATTGCATTTTTCTTAGGAGGTGTCTCTTTTCAGTGTTTTACTTGCAAAAACCAACCCTGTGGGTACATTGGATCACTCTAAGCCAATTAGGGATTTGTTAATTTATCTTAGGAAACTGTTCCTCAAATAATTAAGGTAAACCTCACTGCTGCTGTGTGGGGCCTACATTGTGGGAAGGCGTTAGGATGACTGGTAACCTGGTAGTTGCCCCCTGCTGAAGGCAGAATGATGTCATCAATTCTTCTGAATAGGTAACACATATATGATCAGAGGGGAGGAAGAATTGCTGGTGTGTGCAAGGGACATTTTAGAGACTGTCAGGTAATGAGCCACAGTAGTAGGTGTGTACTCTTGATTTCATTGGAAGGTTCTGCAGCACATATGGACAATACCATTGGTAAGCATTCTGAGTAACAACCTGAAACAAAACTGTAAACGAAACAAATCTGTTGGTGGCCCCCATGCCTGAACCTAAGGGCCACTGTCTGCTAAGCCCTACCTTTTGCAAGACAAGAGTGGTGCTGAGAATCACTTATATTTCAACTAGTTTAGACAGATATTCCTCATATAGGTTATGACTTAATGCAATGTCAATTTTAGATGAGAATCTAAAAGTGGAATTAAAGCTGCTTAGTCAAGTTGGGAGAGGAAGAAATAAAAAAATATATAATTAGTAACATTTTATAATGGGAAGAAAGCTGAACATGAGAAACACCATTTATAAAACATTT
This sequence comes from Rhynchomys soricoides, assembly GCA_019843965.1. NCBI lineage: Eukaryota > Metazoa > Chordata > Mammalia > Rodentia > Muridae > Rhynchomys > Rhynchomys soricoides. Next base: position 4,532,826 of record JADRCH010000081.1, on the reverse strand, counting down.
AGAAAATGTAAAATCCACCATGAAAGCCTAGAAAGGTTCAGCAGAGGTGGAAGGAAAGAAACGCTAGGACAGAATGAAGACATAGAAGCTGGAAGCATGAAAACTCAGAGCACAAAGAAGATGCTGCAGAGCGTTGACATGCATGTGCTGGGCTCGAAAGTCACCACTGGAAAGTATGAAGTACAGCTAGGCATGGTGGCATATGCCAGAAATCCTGGCACTTAGGCTGCAGGGCCAGGAGGATTGCAAGTTCTAGTCCAGCCTGGGCTATATAGTGAGTCCCGTCTTTAGACTCTATACTTATCCTGTGGGTATGCGGATATACATGCATACATATACACTCCAAATACTAGCTTATTGGCCAGAGAACCTAAGTAGTGTGTGTGTTGGTTTCTGCAGGACATGCTTGGAGTTATCAGTGCATCATGGATTTCAAGGCTATAATCTCCTGCTCCAGAAGCTTGGAAAGAGGGTTTCAATGTCTACCAGTAGACATCTATTGATCTGCCCAACCCTCATCTTCACATGGCCATGTTTCAATGTTACTTTTCAAAGATTCTCTCACAAAGGGTCAATGGCTTATGTACTATTTGCTAATATGTTTAATTTTTAAAAGATTAGCAACTATGAAATATATTTCTATGCTGCTCATTAAAAACATTGCATTCCTTAAATTGCCATAAATACTATTGTTTTGAATAACCAGGCACAGACTTTTTAGCAAAAATAAAGTTCATTACTGGAAAACATCAGCATATTTGGATTTTTTAGTGAAATCTCATATCATTTAGACCCTCAAAATGTTGAATTAAGAAGTCAGAAATAAGTCTCATTGGTCAATGGTAGATTAAGATTTTGCCCAGAGATGTTAGTTTATGCCCTACTGCAAAGGGAAGGTAACATACAAACTAGAACCTAAACCTACCTCCACATTCACTACCTATTTCTATGAGACCTATTTCTCTAATCACTTTAAAAAGTATTTTTATGAATACGAATATTTGCTTACCTGTATGTATATATACCTCATGTACGGTGTCTATAGGGTTATAGGTGGCTGTGAGCTACCCTGCAGGTACTGGGAACTGAACCCTAATCTTCGTGCTCTTGCCTGCTGAGAACATCTCTCCAGGCCCACTTCTAACCACATTTTATGAGCAAGGGGAGTCAATCTAGTACTTGTAATGAAAGAAATTCTACTTGGCGAAGGAAAAAAATTTAAAGCCTAGAAATTATTTAAAAGGACAGGGGAAAGAAACATTCAGAATGAAGATGAGAATTCATAAACTAGAAATAGAATATTTAACAAAAATATTATAGAAGGAGATTAAATGGGAACGCTAAATAAAAATGGCAAAGAATAAGTGGAGTCCTGATGTGCTTACACATGTTGGGTGGAAGCATTTTGTAGTCTCAGCTAATTGGAATTACAGAAAAGCCTTGACCTACTTTAATAGAGTTAATTTCTTTATCTACTTAATAGTATCATGTTCTTTGTTTCTTTTGTATTAATTATAAAATACAATTACATCATTCCGCCCTCCCTTTCTCTCCAACCCCTTCCATTCACTCCACACTCCCTATGGAATTCATGGCCTCTTATTCTTTAATATGCAAATAAATATATAAATATAACCTGCTGAGTCTGCCTAGCGTTGTTTGTTTGTAAATTTTTAGGGCCAACTCTTTGGTATTGGAAACCATTCAGATTTAGAGTTTTCATCTCTGTGGAAGAATATTTCTATCTTTCTAGGCAGTTTTTAATCGCCGTTAGCTCTTCATATAGGGGCAGAGCCCTGTGAGTTTTCTCCCATCTGCATTGGCATGCCAACTGGTATTGTCATTTCTTCGGTCTTGTATGGGCATCCATATTATTGAAATTTTATGGACGAAGCTTCCCTTTCACGTCTAGAAGAAACAATCTGCCAGCAGACTTTCTGGTTTTCACATTCTTGCACTCTTCCAGATCTTTAGAAGTTAGGGTTGTGCTCCGGATGTATCAGTTGGTGCTAGACACTCCAGATTCCGTTGTTACCTGTATTTTGACTAGTTGTTGCTAGCCTCAAGTGATTGGATAGATTTTCAGTACCAGTCATAATTTCCCTCCAGTTCAGTAGGTCTTACCCCCCATTTAGACAGCTGTTGGTTACTGCTGAGATATAAATACCTTTATTTCATCTTTGGAAATATCTTGCCATGCTGATCATTGTTGTGACACATAGGCATCACAGCTGGGTAGGACTACTGAATAATTTCTTCAATTGGAAGATTGCATAGCTTTTCTAGTACAGAGGGTAGGGGGAGGCTGTTGAGTCACATCCACCTTGATTTCTCCAAGCTCTGTTGTGTTCAAAGTGTGTGATGTCTTTAACAATGGTGACTTACTCTCAGCTTCTGGGAGGCCAGTAAGGGCAGCAGTCATAGCCTATACTGTTTGGGAGTGTCTCTAAGTACACTGAAGAACAATAATAAAAGGGGTTTCTCATGCCTAATACTAGCTAGTTCTATGGTTTTGGGAAAGAACATTATCACCTCAAATGACATAATTTCACTTCAACTATATACATATGTGAGCACGTACTGTTTTTTACCACGTACTTACAAAACTCATTTTGCAATGCACAGCTGTGAGAAGGTACTGCCTCCCCGCTCCTCATCATGTACTCGAGTTGTGCACGTGTCGAACACACCATGCCCATCAACACTGAGGAACTGCTTCTAGACACATTGTCCATTGTGTGAGTGTAAATGGGAAAAGCAAGATTTAAGAAGCAGGCTGAGCTTGCTCCCCCATGCTTTTCTGATAGTGAAGATTAAAAAGTGGTGATCAGCCATGTGTTCTTTGTGTGATCCAGATAGCTGAGATCTGGAAGGTCTTAGCAGAGATGAATAATAACAGAAATGTTATTGAATTCCCTCTCCTGTGCCAAAGCTTGAAGTCAGCTGAGCTCCAATGCAAGATTCTAGTCCAAATACAACCAGGGGTACAGTTTTCCTGAGAAAAGAGTCGATTCTAGTGAGTTGTAATATGAAATCTGTGGTTAAGACAACACAAGGCATAGAAGAAACTGGTTTAAAATAAAAGTCATCAGAGTACCCCATAAACAGGGTAAAAACATAGCTGTCAATTTACCCTGCCTTATAAAAACAATGAGCAGGCTGCTATGTATCAGGTCATTCTCAGCTCTCATGAGCATCCCCTGCTAACTTGTGCATAGTCACTGAATACATCACTGTCTTGCCAACTGAGGTTTGTCATCCCTGCCAATGCATCTTGAATACCCCTCAAGATTGTTAGAGGACAGAACCTCATCCTCAGCCAATGTTTCTAAAGACAATGGAAAATGGTTCTCCTGATTTAGGGAAAGTTCTGTGACTTCTGGATCTTCACAGAGAGCTTAAGAAATGCAACTGGGTGAAGGTTTTGTGTTTTGTTTTGCTTTGTTTTTTAACATTTCTAAAAATATGTTTAAGACAAAGTAGTAGCTGGTGTTTACATTAAAGGACTGGCATCCTTCATAGTTTGCTCACTATTTCATTTACCTCTTTTACTGAATGTAGAATACTTTGGAAGCTAGACCTGTAAATTAGAAAGATACAGAAAGCACTCTCCTCTTCCCCTCACCCTCGCCCCCCAGGAAAGAGATCCCTGCTGCATTTTGTTGCCTGTGTGAATCCTGCTGCTAAGATAAAAGCCAGAGGTCTTTGGCTTTATCAGGAAGCACTAGGAGGAAGGAAAGGGTGTAAATTCACAGACACAGAGCTTTTGTTCTTTTGGTAACTAGGTCATACATACTCCTTTTCCTAAGCTTTGAAGCTTTCTGGCGTATAGTAGTCATGTGGTCATTGTCTGAATGGACAGCATAGTGATCAGACACTCTTATAAAAAATTATTCTTTGACGATTTCAGACATGTATACAACATAACTTTGTCATATCTAACCCATATTCCCCTCAATACCCAACTCATATCCTCCCTCACTTGCCTCAGATTCCCTTTGCCACCTTTATCTTCTCTTCCTTCTCTTCCTTCTCTTCCTTCCCTGTTTTTTCTTTTTATAACCAACTGGGCCCAGTTAGTGCTGCCTGATGCCCATAAATGTGGGGCCATCCCCTGGAGCATGGGAAACCTACCAATAACCACATACCCAAAGGAAAACGACTCCCCCAACACAGAGAAGCCATCAGCTGCCAATACTTCCTCGGTTCGTGTTAAAATCTTCTCTCATTCATCCTGGAGTGTTGACTGCTTTGACCATTTGCATGTAACATAAGCTGCAGTGAGTTCAGAAGTGCAATGACCATGTGGTGTGCAGAAGACAGCATCTCACAGCACTCTTCTCATTCTCTGGCTCTTTCTGCCCCCTCTTTGGTTGTGTTCCCTGAGCCTTTGAGGTGGTGGTGGATGTAAACATTCTGTTTAGGACTGAGTACTCAACAGTCATGAGTCTGTACGCTGCAAAAAGCAAGCGTCTCTGAACAACTTGGGAACAGTATTAATCTTTGAGTATAAGCATTTAGAAGGCAGTGTGACAGCATGGCCATTTAGAAACATAACATGAACAGATTCTTCCCTAGGCTCTCTGCCTCCAGAGCCATGAGCTTTGGACAAAGTTTATCATATTAGGCATGAATTTCCACCTGTGACGCAGACCCTAAATCAAATCAGAAAGCAGTTGGTTATCCCCATAACTACAATACCACTATTTTACCAATAGTGTAATACCACTATTGTACCAATTTTAACTGACAGATTGGTGTTGTACCATACAGGATACATCTGTGGATAAGTCTGTAGTGAGTTTTCTTCTCCAGCAGCCCATGCATTATTTGGTACCATAAAAGCTAGCCATCAGGAAAGAAGTTTCTAGATTAGTTCCATCTTAATTTTTCTATGTCCTGTCTTCAACAATAGGGTCTTACTACCTAATTATGGTGGGCAACCAAGAACAATAGCAGTAGCCTGTGGTGTTTTGGGGTTCTTTGGGGGCCTCCCTGACTTAGGGAAGTATCCCATGCATGGCAATGAGATTTCTATTTAATAAGCCATGACTTCGGGTAGAAGCATTGCTCACTATGCAGGGTATCTCTGTCTAACCCCCTTTTTTAAACAGTTGGATTTTTTTTAAGGTATGTTTTTAGCTTCCAAAGCAGTAAATTGGTTTAGGTTAACTAACTATCTCCTATTTCCTCTTCCCATCCCCAGCCCTATTCTTGCTTAAACCATTAACCTTCAGTATTCCCCCATCTCTACTATCATTTTGCATATTTTCTACTACCCCATCAAAGCTTCTGTGAGTGCTTTCCTTCTTGTTATGAGTGTTATAAGCACAAATAAGAGTCTGCTTATACTCTAACCAGAGCACATATTTAAATATGTAACTATTTTTGGAATCAGGCATATTATTAGCGATAGCTATTTTTGTCACAATTCTTGTTGCCTGGTGACCTAGATATATAAGGACATACCCGGATGAGTGAAGGAACAAGGTAATAGATAATGTCACCCAGGTTCAGTATATATAGGCCGAGTTGGGGGGGGGGAGAATGTTTGTAGGCAATCCATCATGTGTAACCAGCTTCCTGTTTAAGAGGCAGACACACTAGGTAATTATGCATTCAGCCTTGTCCTTTAGAATACCCCCAGCATCCATTCTTTACTTCAACATTTATTAAAGAATATGACACTCTAGCACCAGAGTATTACCAATGTGGTGCCAAATGTGTATTGGGTCCTTTGCTGCTTAGATGCTTAAAATCTGATGAGGGAGAAAAAGTAATTAACAATCTAATTAAATCCAATCCAGAAAGTATTACAACGGAAATGTATTCAAACTCCTGAAAGTATTGTGAGCCTACAGGAGAGACAAACTGCCTGGAGCATCAGGGAAGTCCTTTACAGGAAAGGCCATTTTCACTGTGGGTGGGACTGTTGGGTGGGAGAGTGTTTTATGACAAAACTTTTCCTGAGGAGATGCAACACTCTCATCTACCCACCCCAGATAGAGAACCCATGACAGACAAAGGTATGGATACCACCAAAGTGGTGAACCAAAGAGTTTTATTGGGTTTATTTACAGGAATGTGGATGAGGGGTTACTTGCAGGAGAGGAAATGACTCAAAGACAGGTGTAATGTATCACCTGGGCTCATCCCAGCCCAGGCGATAGCTTACAAAGTTGGGATCTTGGCACACACTGCAAGCCTTCTCACAGTATAACAAGTTGGAGAGAGTCCTTTCCTAGGTGCCTCAGCTGGTCTAAAACTCTTCCGGGTTTTTCAACTGGTTTCTTCTTCTGGTCTCAGAGCTTTGCAGGTCAGCTTGTCTGGGTCTTCTTGGCAGCTCAACTCCTATTTGAGATCCATCTTTACAGTTCAGCTTTCTTTATTCTGAGAAGGACTCTTCTGCTTTTATTGCTTACTCTGCTAAGGAGGAGTCGAGTGAATTTATCCAGTTTCAGGGACTTCTGAAAGCTCTCTTGAGTTGTTTACCTTCTTGCTCAAGAATTTCCTTGCAGGTAAGTAATGTTTACTCTTGGAGGACACTGTTAGACAACACGGAGACAGAAGTAGCAGTCATTGTAATCACAGCTGGAAGAAGGGAAGAGATTACTCCATGGCTTCAAAGGAAGCTAGCACAAGATGGACAATGAGGCTGAGGAGCAGCTTGGGTCTGAAGATAAAGGGTTCTGAAAGAATTGTCCCCATTCTTTGTAGGCTTAGATTTTTCACAACCTCCTTTAATAAGGGTTCTTAAATGCTTCAATCTCCTTTCTAGCCCACCCACTACCAACCAGTGGTAGTAGAAAAGAAAGGTTTAATTGGTAACAAGGTTGTCAACCTATTTAGAAATAGTTCTTTGGGGCTATTCCAATCTTTGTTGTCAGAAATATGGGCTAGCAATACACCAACACTAATCAGCAATGGCAATCCAGTCAACTCAGCAATTACCACTCATGAATCAGCAACCGCAGTTCAATCCAGAAGAAACCCCAAGGCTCTGCCAATCAGCCTGAGTCTGCAAATGTGGCAAGAATCTGCTGGAATATCAAAAGAAGTTCTTTGACAAGTTATTCTCTATGAAGTCAGGACAAGTGAAGATCAGCAATGCAATGTAAGGCCAACCAATGCAAAAGCATTCAATGAAGACAAACAAGGCAGACAAAATAGCTTAGTTTATGGGGTCTGTGGGTCATATTTGTATTCTTCCTAAACATCATGCATCCTCTCACCAGTCTGCCCTAGCAAAATATCATATGATATAACTGAGTTTCCAAAGAAATCAGAAATTTCTACTTTAATTCTCACTGTGATTTGAATGTGTCTATCAATGTCAATATGTCAGATCCTTGAATTCCAGTCAGCAGTATGGAGAGAAAGAACCTTCAGGAAGTGGCTAAGTTTGTCCTTGTAAATAGGTTAATCCCACTACTACAACAGTGGGTTAGAGATTGTGGCTGTGGCTTCTGATGTGAACTACACCTTTTCCCTTTCCTCTTTTACTTGAAAATTTTTATTTATTTTTTTTTCATGTGCATTGGTGTTTTGTCTACATGTATGTCTATATGAGGGTGTTGGATCCTCTGGAGTTACAAACAGGTGTTAGCTGCCAAGCGGGTGGCAGAAACTGAATGTGGGTCCCCTAGAAGAACAGCTAGTGCTCTTCACCACTGAGCCATCTCTCCAGCCCTTCCCTCTCTACTTACATGTGTTCTTTGTGTCTCTGAGCACAGAGGTGCAGTATAAAGGCTCTTACCAGACAATCTCTTGATTTAGAACTTCCTAGCTGCCAGAATTATAAGAATGAATTCTTTGTTCTCTATAACCTACCTTATCTAGACATTTTGCTACAGCACCACAAAAATCAATCAAGTGAGCCATTTTTCAAGGACTTGCCACTACAGAGAAGGTTCTCAAGGCTCATTTGCTTTATCTGTAGCAGAGTCATGCATACACTTTTTCTTTTCTCATGCCCTGCACATATCATCCTGTCAGTCTGCATTTCCACCTTGCTGCTGGGATGTTGGGCCACCGACATGTAGCTCAGGAAAAACAAAATGCAAGGACCTTAGGCTGCATTTCTTCCTTGCTGCTGGGGTGCTGGGCTGAGGACATGCCGTTCAGGCAAGGCAGAATGCAGTCTAAGATAGGGTACCCAGTCTGTGTTCTTCCAGGGGGAGAAACAATGAGATCTGGGATGGATGCTGAGGTTCTCAAACTCCTGTGTGCCCGGATGCTGCTGGAGACCATGAGGAGTTGGGAATGGGGATCCAGAGCCCTACACTAAGCCCAGGATGGGGCAGAATCAGGCTTAGCTCTGAGTGATTGCCAAAAGTACAGAGGGGCTGAAAGAGAGGCCTTCTACAGATCATCAAGGCACGACTCTTTAGGACAAAAGCCTCTCCCAGTGGCCATCCTTGATGAAGGAGATGGTCCTTGCTTTTCCAAACTGTTTTATTCATGGCAGATGAAAATGCATACATCTTATTCAGGGTGAGCCAGAGTAAATACCTTTTGCATCATGGGATGTCCAGGAAGGGAAACTCATTGGCTAAACACTCGGGGCCTATATAGATACCTCATTAGCATAAAGAACTCTAGGTTTTCTTGCTTATGTGACCAGTTGTTATGGTCCTCTTAGTGGGGTGTCATGGTCACATGTTCCAGAACAGGAAATCTGGCCAGGAGCTGATTCTAATGCCTATCATTCTCAATTATGAGATCTGCCGGCATTTTTAAATCTGGTTCAACTTTACCAGTTCTGTCTGGTGGCACAGTCCACTTGTCCCACATTATCCAACCAAAGCCCCAAAGACAAAGTCCAGTGTACTTTGAAGTTCAATTCCCCATAACTGTGCTTCAATTATACACCATCCCTTTAGAGATATGTGGGCAAAAGAAAGAAAGACACCTTTCATTCTGATGGCAAGGAAACACAATTGTATCTGCAGCTAACCATTCATGTTCAAGTCTTCCAAGTTTATGGAGTAGGAATTACGAAGTCCCCATTGTAGGGCAAGAAGTTGAGAAAACCGATCAGTAGGAAGAATAGCCCTAACTCACTACTATAATTGACGTGATGATGAATGTATTTCTGGTAGGTGCTATGCCTGTAAAATGTGTCTTATAGAGTGTGTTTTTAGTCTGTGCAACTCTTAGAGCTCAGATTCTATTCACATTTTATGATGAGAAAATAAGGCTGAAAAGTGCTAAGTAGCTTGCTCCAGGAACACCTGGGATTGGAAGTCTCACTGCTTCCCAAGCCTCTGTGTTTTCTCTGCTCACATCTGCTCATGCGCTCCAGGATTGAACGAATATGCAGCTATGCTGGCTTTCCTTTCTATTCAGGGATTATGGAGTTCTCACTCTCAGGTTTTCTATAGATGAAAAAACTCTCCTGGGGTATCCTCAGACTGGGCTACATTTTTCACCAAACAGGATTTTTTTGAGCTGTGACCCATTTTTTCCTTCTTCCCAATATAACATTTTCTATGAAAACTATTTCTCTGGGTTGTGACACAAGCTATATTAAAATGTAACCTGAGGGGTGTGGCCACTTAAATTGCTCCCAGGTACTAATTACTAAATTTTTGTATCAAAGCGAAAAGAAAATAATAGATCGCCAAGAGAAGACACAGACCAATTAGCTGTAAGTGTTACAGCTCTAAAGGGAAAGGTTTTCACAATGAAAGTGGTGCAGCTCTCAAGAGAAAAGTTTCCTGGCAGTGTCCAGCCAAGGAATACCACAAAGTCATACTGCCCTCCCCCCCCCCCAAAGCCACATAACGTATTTATTGGGAAAGACACAAGAGAGTGGCTGCCTCTCCTCAGCCAATAAGCAGCAAAGAACTGAGCAGGAGGCAGGTCTCTATAGGGTTTCTTGGGAGCAGAGGTTTCCAGAGTGGAAGTTGGTGGGATTTCAAGTCCTGAACCTAGGGATTGTTGAGTTTTCAAGCTCAGGGATTGGTAGATTTTCAAAACCCAGAAGTGAGCTCAGGTTTTTATCCTACACCAGTGATTCTCAACTTTCCTAATGTTGCAGTCCTTCAATAAAGTCCCTCATGTTGTGATGAGGCCCACTATAGAATATTTTCATTGCTATTTCATAACGCTAATTTTGCTACTGTTATAAATTGCAAGTATCTGTGTTTTCCTGTGGTCTTAGGTGACCCCTATGAAAGGGTCCATTAATCTCCAAAGGGATCATGACCCAAGGTTGAGAACCACTGCCCTACACTACTACTTGCTGGTAGACTAAATTCAGTCAATGTCTTGGGCTTGGTACACATATGTAGAGTAAGTCTAGGTCAGGTCACAGTGATTAGCACTATGCTCTTAGTTCAAAGTAACTTTCTTAGCTTTCCGCTACCATGTTAAACCCTGCCTTACCTTGACTCTACTGTCTTTTTCTTTCTAGTACAGGAATACCCTCCCTCCCATCCAAGTCCAGTCCTGCCCCTGAATTATAAATCCTACCCTTTCATCCTGCCCAGGAACCGAAGGCTATGAATCATGACTTTCTTTTTATTCCCCCATATCTACTTCTTTCTTAACTCTAGTTCTCTTCTTCAGTGCTTAGTCTCCAATGTCACTCAGCCTCAAATAAAACTATTAAAAGAAAAGTCCATTCTGAGGGACATGCCTCTTCTGCTCTTACCCTGGCCAAGGCTACTTTCTATGGTTGTAACAGAAAGTTCACAAGACTGGATAACATATAGAAAAAACAGGTTTCCCGTGGTTCATAGTTCTAGAGGCCAGGAGGTTCAAGGTCAGACCTTTGTGCTTGCTTGGCCCCAAATAAAGTCCAGATGCTTCTTTAGCACATGGTGGAAAGCTTAAGGGGAAGAGGGTGTGTATGTGCTCTCAGAAGAGAAGGAAGGGGACTGTGATTCCCAGTCCCTTGAGTACATTTAATAGGCTCCTCCATCCCTTCAATCTAAACATCTCCACTTCGTCCCACATCTCATTGTTGGTTTATGGAAGAATTAAGCCTTGTTTCACTGAAGACAAACCAAATTCAAACCATAGCACCTTCCTTCTACCTTTTGCTTTGTAAGAGAACTTCAGAAATTCTTGACAATTCTTGGTCTCTCTCTCTCTCTCTGCCTCGTCTTTCTCTCCCCTCAAGCCTTCCTGTCTGGCTCCTCCAGCCTTCACAGACAACGTTTAGCCTGAGTCCTGTGTCACTAACTTTTGCCTCTCCCCTCTGACTGCTTCCTTCTCTAAGGTTCTATTTCCCAAACTCTCTTGGGTTTCTACCTCTTCAAGACACCAAACTGCCTTCTAAGAATAATCATTAAATGCTAGAATTGTAAGTCCCCACCTAGTCACAGTCTCTCTTCTATGCTTACCCTTCACTCTAGCTGTAGCTACATTCACCGACACCAACAATTCAGGTCCTATCTGTAAATCAATGATCATCAAATTCATCTATTGTGTGTGTCCATGCCCTACATCCAACTGTCTAGTGAATACATCCATCCAAACACCTCAAATGATTGGCAAATGTAGTTAGTGTGGAATGATACAACCAAATCTGTCTCTTCTAGCTTTGTCTCACTGCCTGAAGTCATACTCACCCTGGTGGTTATAGATGAATCAGTCCTTTACCAAACCACTTTCCCCTTTGTACCTCACATGTCAAGACAAGCACATCTTTATCTGACCTCTGAAATATATCTAAAATCCATCTACTTCTCCATATCTCTTCTGTTATCTCTCTGAACTAAGGTATGTTTTAGCTACTTAGGGCTCTTCGGAGTTAAATGGTCTTCTTATCTTTCCTGTGGTATGGGGTGTAATACTGCTATTACTACTCTCTATGGCCCCAGTGGGACACAACCATCTTCTGGTACCAGAACACCTGCAGAGGCACCATTGTAGTTCAGTTCAAAGAAGATAAGTGAGGACCATAAAGCCCTGCACTCCTGGCTTCTGCCTCAATTAAACCAACTTGGCTTCTTTGAGGATCATGTTACTTCCTTCTATAGGACCTTTGTACTGATCTTTATGACTGATCTATTGATCTTTTGATTTTTTTTCTCTTCACATATGCCTTTTAAAATCTTGTGTCAGTCTAGTTCACAGACCTTGTATGAATTTCTGCAACCTTCTTCCCTTTACTTAGTTCTCTTTCTCATTCCCTTTCACTTTACATCCTTCAAAATTGGTCCAAAGAAAAAAGACAGTAGCTTCTGAAAGAGGGTTAGCCCTCATCAAATAAGATGGGTAGGTGGGTAGGGAGTTAAAGCAACTAGTACTTGCAACATTGGATTCATCTGTTTTATCCAGACCTAATCTAAAAATCACCAGATGTGGTAATTTTTTTCTGCCAAATTCTCCCATTCTCCTTCCATACCATTGTAAGTGTTCAGGGAAACTTAACAGTTGTGTCCTTTCTTGTCATTCTTGAGTCTGCCTGAGGCTCAGCACCTGTTGATACTCTCTCATACATTCAAAGAAGGATGGAACACTCACCAAGTACCCTAAACATGTAGTTTAGGGCAACCAAGAGAAATACCATTGGCATCTGCATGCTAATAAAGCAAGAGAAATCTATGGTCATACCATACTGATGCATCTATCTCATCTGATCATAGAAGCTAAGGGAGCTCAGGCCAGGTTAGTACTTAGGAAAAATAGAAGTAAAAGAAATCAAAGAATTCAATTGTATGACTATGTGATTCCCCGGGTCTGAGCTTAAAAAGAGAGCTTTAGCCACATGCTTTTTACCCTGCAATACACGTCTCAGGCAGGCAAGCTTGAAGACTGATGATGAAACTTTGACCTTAAAGTTTTCTACCAATACAAACCATATGGGTGAAATATTTAAAGAGCTGTCATTTAGAGAGAGGACCATTTCTCTAGGAAGCTCATTTTTCCAATTTTCCCTCATCATTCTTCTATGCTTCAAAATTCATTATTCAAAAGAATAATGGTGTAGAGAACAGGTCAGAGACAGTGATCAATCCCTTTATTTTTAACGAGAAATGTTTTCTTCAAACTTAACTCTATTGCTGTGGGGATTTGTCTGTCTGTCTGTCTGTCTGTCTGTTTGTTTTTGGAGGTGGCTGGATCTTTGTCTCTAACCAGTTTCAGCCACCCAAAGCTCACATTTCTGAAGTGATTGAGAAATCTTAATTGTAGAGACTTTTTCCTAAAAGTACACTGCTATTAAATGTACTTTCCCTTTGCATATTTTGATTATTGTTTCTAAAACACATTCAGGAAACAAGAAGGCTTTCACATTTACTTTGGTGTTTTCTCTAAATGCAAGTCATATATTTCGATTTATTCCTAAAATTTCAGACCATTTCATAGTGCCAGAAACCTATGGGGCATGAGAATCTACCAAGTCTGAAAACTGTCCAAAGTGTCACTGATTATTGTGACTTAAATATCTCACAATGGTAAGAATGAAAGTCCCATAATTTTTCAAAATCAAAAAGCCGCTTTGGAGAAGACAATATTTTACTCTTCTAAGCAATGCATGGCTTGTATGCTATCAGTGTCTGACCATCCATGCTTGAACACACTTGCATTTCCACCCTTGAGTAAGTACATTTAGCAAACAAGAGTGCATTGTTTATATTTTCCCCCTCAACCACTTTCATTTACTCTGCTTTTCTTTTCTTCTTCTTCTTCTTCTTTTTTTCAAGCCTACAACTCAACAAAATAGTCTGGAAAGGCTTTGCTTGTGTTGAGTAGACTTCTTAGAAACTGCGCTCACCTTTACTGGAAGTGTGTGAGGCTATAACTTGAGATTGAATATATTTGCGTATAGATCACTTAGCACTACCAGCCCGTAGAGCCACACCAGCAGGTTCTAGGACATCAAGTACTGTTTACGAACCCAACAGTTTACATCACAACGCCTCCTTATACAACATTAATGAAGCTGTAAAATACTCACCCTGTCCTTAACAGAAAGGATAGATTTAATTATTTGTAGGCTTTAACATTAAAATACTATTATGTCAATGCTAAGATTCAGATGTATAAAATAGCAATACGGATATAACTTCATGGCACTAACACACAATGTTCTGGGTTTAACTCCTAGCACTGCAATGAATGTAAATGAATGAACAGATGGCTGAAAGAAAGAAGATAGGATAGATAAAAAATATGCATGCTTGGTTTTGGTATGTGCATGTCCACGGGGTTGAACCCAGAACCTCACAGATACTAGAAAAGCATCCCACCATTGAGTTTATCAAGTGATTTTGACTCCAAAGACCTGAATAGCTGTGTGGAAGAATTGTGCAGTAGTTCTCATGCCTGTGACTTTGCTTTCTACGGGTTAGTTACCTGCTGGCAACTGTAATCTGAAGAGATTAAATAGGAAATTCCAGAAATTAATATTCATAAGCTTTAGCTAACTTTTATTATTAGAATATGTGGTCATAGCCTACTTTTTAGAATTTATATCATACTTACCTAAGTTATAAATTATGCCTTATCATGGGTATATTAATACAGGATAAAGCTATACATACACAGGCATGGGTTTAGCCAGAGTTTCTGGCTTCTACCAGAGGTCTCAGATTGCATCACCTCTAGATACTGGTTGTGGGGAAAGCAGTGCTAAAAGAACTTTGGAAATCAGCCACTAGGCAAACCAAGAGCTCCTTCTAGCACTCATTAGAGTGGCTTGAAAGAACATGAGAGTGTAGACTCTACTTTATCCGGACTGTGTACTGAGCCCTTTCCTGGACCTTGGAAAAAGCCATGGTTGGCTGGCCTGCTGGAAATCATAACAGTTCTCATCGCACATCAAATGCCATTCTGTGTCAGAACAGAAGCCAAGGCTTTCTTAAAGACAGGCTGGATGCAAGCAACAGAAACACATTCAAAGTTGTTTCCACAGGAGGTGGCTGAGTATCAAGGCAAGTTCCCAGACATGAAGAACACAGAGCAGCGAACATCCTCTCTTGAGGTAGCGTGATTGCCTACCACCCCTCCTGAGTACACACCTGCTTTCTTTCCCACATCTCCCTAAGAACGTGTTTCTTCATGCATCCTGATTTTTACTTCTCCATGCTACCCACTGTTTGGTTTCAGACTCTGGGACAGGGGACTGTGGTACATATCTTACATACCAAAGCAGACCTGGCTTCCAGGCTCTCTCCAGCAGCCCTCAGTCCCTATCTGGCATACCCTGGCCCCCAAACCCTGAGTTTTCCAGGCCAGGAGCTGGGCTGCCTTTCCACCAGAGGCTCCTCCCTGTATAATCCAGACATTTTGCTCTATCCTTCTCTTCTCTCTCTGAGATTGTTCCCTTTTTCTCTTTCTTTCTCTCTCTTACCTCTTCCCTCTCCCTCTCCATTTCCCCATGGTGACTTCCCTGACCTAGGTCCTTGGGTGCCAGTGAACTTGACTGCTAAAGGGTAGTTTCTCAATAAATCTGCCTATAATATATTCTAATCTGGTTTGAATTGGCTCATTTCACCAGCGGGAAAATAATCTATCATCTATGGTTAATGTTTGCCATGAGGTTTTCTTAGAACTCAATCAAAATGCTCAGCTTCCAGTCACCACAGAAATAAACAGAGAGGCCATGCAAGCCAAGAAGCATTGTTAATGTCACAGAGCTACGGTTTTCACATGTCTTAACAATATTTCCCATGTCACTTGGGAAAGGAGAGAAAGTCCTATCAATGTCCCTTACCTAAATACATACCCAGAGACAGCACTCCATCCCGGTCCAGGATCATGTTTGTTCCCTTTCTTCTACTACCTATATATCCAGATAGCCTAAAAGCTGGGGCAATTACTCTGAATCTATAGGAATTCAGAAAGAATCAGTCTCCAAACTAGCTTCTGCTCCCAAGCAGGACATGCATTGATTTAGAAATAAGAAATGACTCAAGAGCAATCTAGATAGATAGATAGATAGATAGATAGATAGATAGATAGATAGGTCACCTGTAAATGAGGTTAGAAACTATTCACTGGGGAAACATGAGAAAGTTGCATCAATGTGGAACATGGGCAGGAAACAGCCTGAGCCGCTGAGAAATGGCAATGTCAAACAAGGAAGGGAGACCCAAGTTGATTATTTCTGCCCCATAGTTTTCTCATAAGTCACACCGCTGGCAGGACAGGTGGCTGTGACTTTGCCAACTCCCTCCTTTGTAGGAAATGGGACACCCTACACACTGCCAAGACCTAACAGACATACTTCAAGAATACAGAACAATGTTTAAAAAGACCTTGTAAAGAGCAGAGACCTCTTTAAAAACCTACTGGAAACAGGCAGTCCAAGAAATGGTGTGGAGTGTTACTTAGTTTCCACTTTAGTTCTATGAGGAAACTCACTTTTCTAACTAATGAAATTGACTTAGAAGGCAAGAATGTCTTTAAGTCTGCCTGTGGTATTTAAATTCCTTTACCATTTCTTAGGCAGCTCTGTGACTAACATTTGCTCAAACCACTCAACTAACATCTGACTGTGTCTTATCCATGGCTTGATGTATTTTTATCTCCTATGTACAGAGTATGAGCATTTGAAAGTAAATTTGATTATCTACAAAAATGTAGGGAGATGCATTCTCTCGAGCTTACACATAAAATAACTTTTCTCTGATTCCCTTGGCTTCCCTTGAAAAGAGAACAGAGTGCCATGAATTCTCAGATATAGTGTGATAATAAATGGGAAAGCATTTCTGTATGCTGATAATAAGCTATGGTATGAGACCTTGACAAATAGGACTGAGTCCTTCAACTGTGACGGTCATGGAGATTTCTCATGCCAGCTTTCACATTACTGGCAATGGAGTCCCCTTAGAGATGGTTCATTTTCACCTGTAAGCTGGAAATTTTGTGACTGAATCTATTGCCTGACAAGGGAACCACTGTCAGCATAGGTTTTCTCTGACTATAAGACTGAGCTGATATATTTTGCAACATGAACATTTATGATCTCAAATCTATGAAGTCACTGATATATTTAAAAAATAAGTTTCAAAATGTCTACCCTAAGCACCCCCAGGAGTAAAACTGGTCACCAAATGTGATGTACTTCAAGGAACAAAACAAAGCAAAATCCATCAAATAGAGCTTATGTGGAGATGAACAAGTTTGGGTTACAAATGGTTCGATTTGTTAAGTTCTAGCATTAAAGGCCCAACTAGGGTATAGGTTAAGAAGGATAAATGACCTCTGTGTTTTCTTAAAGCAGCAGTTAGCTTACATAAGTTGTGACTTGTTTTTGAGATGTCATTAGATGTCAAGGGATCTCAAGAGAATGTTAATTCTTCTCACCCTACTTCTATTCAAATGCCTAGCACTTCAACGGGGAGAATCTACCTTCTGTGATTTTTTTTAAAAGTCTATATACAATCGTGTGTGTGTGTGTGTGTGTGTGTGTGTGTGTGTGTGTGTGTGTGTGAAATAAAGGGGGCTCATATACTTAGTATTACCAGGTTATGTAAAAATACTCCATAATTGGTTTGATCCAAAAGTGTTTAGAAATAATGTAGAAATACTGTTTTTTCCTACTTTGCACTTGGGCGTGTCTTACTTACATAATTAGTAATATATGTTCATTTCTTTAACGAACATGTAACAACTCATATGTTAAATATGTAACAACTCATATGTTACAAAGTTGGAGTAGAAATTACTATAGTTCATCTCCTTAGCAACCAACTGCCAGTAGCCTGCATACTGGGTTTGCTCTTCTGAAACTTGGATGGGTTTTCTTTGTTGATTGGTGACTGGTGTTTGGGGTGTGCAGACTGTGGGCTGAATTTTAAGGGTGGTAAGTGTTCTGTTTGTCTGGATTTGTTCTTTTCCTTTTCTAAGAGGACTCTTTTCTTCCCTGGTCATGAATAGAAGACAAGGTAGCTTATTGAAATTGAATCCTCACCCAGACTGACACTGTTCTCAGGAAGGTTAAACTGGCCTACTTTCCTCATTGAAGCCACTTCCTCAATGAAGAAAAGAGTTCTTCTGATTCCCAACTGTGTTAAAGAGGACTTGTAACCCATGTGGACAATAAGAATTTTTATCTCTGCTCCTGCTGGCCAAAAGGAGATCTTTTATCTCTTCTTCTATCAAAAGAGCAAATTCTTTGGCAAAATGAGTAGCTTCTAACACCCGGCCATTTAATTCACGACCTAGGAACACTCAGGGTAGACATCAGCCATAAGATCAATCTGAAACCCTTACCATGACTCGCCATCCTTTGTAACTGCCCTGTTCGACTCCCATCTCAGAGTTTCGCAACATCCCCAAACCATTTTCTCCTATGTTGCTAGGAAATAAGTTAAGTCAGTAGGAAATAAGTTAAATTTAATCTATCATTGCTGTGGGGAGGTGATTCATCACCTGTTAGCCCTTGGTACTTTTAAAACACATTGTTTTCATCAATTCTGAGGAGACTGGTCTTATGTTTGAGGTACACCGTCTCATTTTCAGATTCGGTTTGGGGCCTGTAAGCAATTTCAATACTAGCAAAGTGCAATGTAGACTTCATTAAAGACCCTTGAGCAGCCCTGCACAATCAATCAAAAGTTATAATTTGCAGTGTAGTAAGTTTAAACATTGGAAAAACAGCACCATCTACTGGAAAGGGGCAGGCAGGGAAATACGTTTGTGTAATAAATCTGGGGGCCCAAGCTCTTTAACTACCTATAGTGTATTTGCATACATTTGTGTTTGCGTCATGTAATGGCAGTGTAGTTATTTTAGTGACAATGAGGTAATGTGGTTCAGCTCACAGGACGGGGAATTTGGCAATTCCCTCAGTTGTTCTATCTTCATAGGCATAGGCCTACACAGGAGAGCAGGCCTCCAGGTCCTTGAGCATGCTGCCCAACTTCATGGGGAAAGTATGGAGTGAGAAGAGAAGGTGCTCATTTCATTTGAATCAATAATTGTAGTTCTAGGAAGCCACCTAACGACAAGTATTAGAGAAATAGAAACAGGAATGCTCATTTCAGTGTTACTTGTGATGCTGAGGAAGTGGAGCTGGCAATCATAAGTGAGGAGCAGTTAAATCATGCACTAGATGCTCCTACTGTACTTTGAAATGTGTCACATTTTGAAAAATAATGATGTGCAGAAATAGTATCACATTAGTAAGATTTATGAAAAATGCTGATAATCACTGTAATTATGACTTGGGGAGGAATCAAACAAGGAAAGGAGATAGTGATGACCACAGAATGAACTGTTCACAGTGTTGACCTGGGGCTCTGTAATTCTCTGCTATATCTATGGGGCTGGCTGTGCATCTGAGCATGACTTGACACACCCTCTACATCTACCCACTAAATACCATGGTCATCTGTTCACCCAGATGAGACAACCCAAAATATCTTCAGACTCTGCCAAACATCTAGGAGCAAAACTCACCTCACTTGTTGAAAGGAGACACATAAAAGCAATGACAAAAGCTACATCTCATCTGTGCATTTCTAAGCAATACAATTAACATGTTGATTACAGGAATCAATGCAGGCCTTTGGATGGGAGCAACTAACTAATTCCCAGTGTGTTGTATAGTGTAAATCCATAGGATGTGGCTCTGACATGTGACAAGAGAAACTCATAGGAGATACACACCTGTGTACTGGTAGAACAAAGATTTTTATGACAGGTGTCCTTAGGGACCTATAATCCCTTCCTTCTAGGCTAAGAATATAACTTAATGTCCATTTCACACTGAGAATGACTTGGTTCTCATTTCTCACAGGAGAGGATGTTTGGCATTGTTGACTTTTGGCATTTTCTGTACTTTCCATAATTTCCTATAAGTAACATAAACTAATTCGTTATTAGAAAAATATTAAATGTGCATTAGTAAGCCATAGTAGCAGGTAGGAAGCAGGCACCCAGTCCTGGCTGCTGTTATTCTCATGTGGGTGCCACGACCTCCACAGTCTCCACCTCCAAAGTCTTCTTAAGATGAAGCCTGTGCCAATGTGGGAGTGTGCGTGCCCATGAAAGAAAGGCAGAAGGTGCTGTGAAAACCCACTGCTGTTTTAAGAAACATTTCCTTCAGGTTTTCTAGGCTCCTTTTTCATCATAAGTTGAAATGATTCAAATTCATATCCAAGAAACTGCAACAAAGGCAAACAACCTATGATGTGCACCCAATTGTCCATAGATAGGCACCATAGTTTATCATTTGTAGAAATATTTTTTCTACTTGTGCATAGTTACCTCTTAAAGGAGTGGGGTGATTTTGTTTCAACCGTAGGATTCTACTTCCCCAACGCTTTCTTCAGACAAAGAGCCACAGAACTGTATCTCCAATGTCTCCATTTGATTTGTATGTTCAGTTTATTAAGATAGTAAGACTTAGTAAAATCTCAGCACAGAGAGAGATGCATGTTTGTTTTATTACATTTCTTTGAAGCAGTGATTTTTCCATTAAGGACAATACTCTGTTTCCCCTTGATAACAGTTGGCAATATCTAGAGATATTTCACGTTGTGTCAGTTGGGGTTAGTAGTAGTATCTAGTGACAGAACCCCAGGAATGTTACTAACTATCCCTAATGCACACTCTGCCCCGTTTGTGCACCAAGAATGATGGACCCAAATGTCAGCAGTGCAGGTTGAGACTCAAACTCACCTTCAGCATTCGGTAGCACCTCCCAAGGGCAAAATGTCTTAACAAAAATCTATGCTTTCTCTAGGTCATGAAGCAGCCTATGGCTGCTCTCAAGAAGAAAATCTTCCAACAATCCTAGGCACATCTGTTCAAGTATGAGAGCTATAAACCTATTCAGAAGGGACATTTCCCATCATGAGATGCAGACCTAATAGAAACACACAATAGAAAAGAATATGGTGAGCCTATCTTTCCTCCTCCTTCTGGTTCTCTCTGATGCCTGTCCAAGTTTCATGCCAATGACCAAAGAAGTAAGGACTGATGAAGTTATAATTTGGCCTCATAGACTCTTGGGCTAACCATGTAGACTTCACAGACTTCTATGTATGGGCACATTTATTGTTTTTCAGAGATTCTAATCCACTTCTATCTCCTGGCCCGATATCCATATCCTTTGATCCAGGCGGTATGGCTACCTAGGTGAGAATCCCGAAAGCCCTTCTCTGTCCAGTGGTGTCCTTCTCAATGAGAACTATCACCATCGTTCCTCTTTGATAAGACCCACTTTAAGACATCCTTGGGCCAGAGGCCATTCACACAACCTAGTTAGTTCCCAGGCACACTTGTCTCCTATGACTATAAGAAATGCCACCATACATTTATGGCCTAAGGGCAAGTTTGTTTGTTTTGTGATTCAGTGGGTTAGGTGGTTAAACTGGATCCTCTTCCTCTACATCTTTCAGAAGACGGTAGTTTAGGTGTTGGCTGGGGCTGCTGACTCATTTTAAAGACCTGCTAGAAAATGAACATATTCTGGATTTATCAGAATAAACAAAAGTACCAGGGAGGCAACAGATAGACAAACTGACATGAACCTTTGTCCTGCTAGTGTGAATGCAGATATTTTCTGCTGCCTTTCCTCTGACAGGAATGTAGCAGTGCCTTCAGTGGATCAATTGGAGAGATCCACAAGGCCATGTCACTTGAGAAACAAGAATCAGCCTTCTCTTCCCAGGGGAAAATTTCACACCACCTCAGCATTTCACAAATATACCATCTCAATGGGCAGTTGAAAGCTGCAGGAGACCTGGGTAATGTTGACAGCACTAGAGCAGTCTAGAGCTTTCCTCTTTGTGAGCCCCACATGCCTGAGTTAGCATTCCACTGTGATGTGAAGGGAGTCAGGAGCTCTTTAGAGGGTCAGCCTTTGCAGCTCAGCAAAAAGGAGGCAAAAATTTCTGGTCTAATGTCTGGCAGGCTTTGAATCTGAAAGACTGTCCAAAGCAGAGAAGACGAAGAAAGTTGGCTTTACTGCACTGTGAAAAACAGGACTAAAACAAAGACCATGGTTAACTGGAAAAGACCGACGAAAAGGGTAAAACCAGAAAACCTGGAGCCAGAAGTACGATGGTTTGCTGGATGAAGAATAAAGTAGACGGAGAATGAAGAGGGAACAGGCAGGAGATGAAAGAATCTTCTTACCAGGGCGGTAGTGTGGAAGGATGCCAGACTCCTCAGCTATGAAGACGCAATTCATAGCTAGAAGGTTGTAAAGGGAAAAGGAGATGCACACACAATGGAATACGGCCTGTGCTTCCTTGTCAACACTTAGCCAGACACAGTGACGAGGATCTAGTTAAGAATGCACCTGTTTTACTAAGATTCTGCTAAAAAATAATGACTGCCAATAAGAGTCAGAAAATATTTCATCAGTTTCGGATGAAATAAAGACACTACAATATCTTTTTCTAATGATTCTATTTAAAGTATTTCCTCCTCTTAAAATTAATCTTGTCTAACTTTTGTGTCTTAATATTTTCTTTTACTTATGAAGCAATATAGAGAATGGAAGTGTGACTATTCACATTGGGAGTTTCATGGTATGTTTCTCCTCACAGTGTTTTTCTAGTGCTATGTTTAGTTGCACTTTGGGAATAATAAGTTCGAAGAGAACACAGAACAGCTGGGATCAGTTGTCTCAGCTTCATGTCAAAGAGTTCTGGCTGTAAGTTTGGTGGGGGAAACCGACAGCACAGCAGTAATTGACCTTTCAAAGTGCTTTGTCAGTTCTGCCATTTGTCTTTATTCTCAGTAGCATACCACATTCTCTCTATTACTGTATAGCCACACACACAAAAATCAGAGGCTTGTTTAAAGAGCTGATCCCATCAGGTAGTCAAATTAAAATTTTGAGCATCAACTGTGTGCGAGGAACACAGGCATTGTAAGAGGTACAAATACAAAGCTTTTACTTTTAAATTTAAATTATTTATTTTTGAGAATTTCATATATGACTATTAGATTTACATCTCTTCTACCTCTCCCTCTCCCCATTCTACCCCTCCTGTGCCTCTGACTCCCTTTCAAATTCTTGACCTCTTTTACTTTAGTTTCTATTGTTTTATATATGTATACACATGCTTGCTGAGTTCAACTAGTGTTATGTATATATATCTGTGTCTAAGGACGATTTTATTCTAGAGAAAACTGATATTTTCTCTCTGTCTCTGTTTCTCTCCCCCTCTCTCTCTCCCTCCCTCCCACCATGTGTAAACCTTATGGGTGGTACCATGTTCTTTGTTTCTTTTGTATTAATTATAAAATATAATTACATCACCCCCTTTTCTCTTTCCAAGCCCTCCCATTCACTTCCCACTCCTTATGGAATCCATGGCATCTTATTCTTTAATATGAAAATAAATTTATAAATACAACCTACTGAATCTGGTTAGTACCACTTGTTTATATTTTTCAGAGCCACCTACTCGATATTGGATAACCATAGGGTGCTCATCACGGTGAGAAAATAGCTCTTCCCCTCTTGGCATTTTTAATAGCTTTTAGCTTTTCATCTATGGAGTGGGGCCTTGTGAAATTTCTCCTTGGCATGTTAACCTGTGTTATCATAATGCAGGGCCTGTTTAAGAAGCCATATTGTTACTGCTTCACATTCTTGATGCCATTTAAAGATACCTGCATTGCTTGATGGGCAAATAAACACCAAGTTATACCTTCACAAATAGATATCAGTCATGGACAGGCATAATAAAGGCAAGTAGAATCTAAAAATAAGGGAATGAACAAACACATCACAGGAGTACAGGAGAAGGTAGGTTTAATTCTGGCTGAGGAAAGTGATAGAAAGAAATCATGTTTGGCATTCAGGAAACCATCAAGTGGGACTGGAGTAATAGCATGGTCAGGGATGTACTTGCTGCACCAGCCTGAGGACCTGAGGTAGATCTCAGTACCCACAAACCAGCTCTGTCCCCCAAAAACAAAGCAGATGGCTCCAAGGTTGACTTATGACCTCCACACCCACATGCTCCCACATGCTTGTGTGCACGTGCACACACATGAAGGCTACCAAACAGGTATTAGGTTGAGTATTAAGTATGGAGAAACTCTTCCTGTGGGAACAGAGCATTCCCTGTGGGAAAATTACTTGCTGAGAAGGGATCTTTCTCTTAACCAGGGCTATCTCTTAACCAGGACTGAGTGTCCACAAATAGGGAAGAGGTACTGAAGACTTCAATGTGATCAACTGCAATGGATAGGCAAAGGAACAGAGTCCCTGATTGGGTGTTCTTGAAACTCTGGTGCAGTTTTTTAGATGTTTTGAAGGAGATCTTTCATTGCCTGGGGCATACCAACAAATACATGAGAAAATTTGAGAAACATATACAGTGTCTTCTCTATAGCTACCATCAGCCACTACCGTCAGCCACTACACAGTCCTCGTCATTATTTTCATGTAGGAACCTAGGACACGTATTTAAACTCCATAGTCCAGAATGCGCCAGCCTCATACTCTCTTTGCCAGTAGGTGTTCCTCTCCTCAGAGTTATGACTGGCTTCACTCGAAGTCTGCAGATTGCCCAAGCCAGGGCTCTCCTCCACTGGCTAGAGGTCTAGATCTCTTACTGCACTCCTCTTTTCATTTCTACTTTTAAAAAAAAACGTTCTATTGGTATGTATTAATGATACAATATGATAGGTTTTATGAAAACAGTTTTCCTTAAGTGTGCCATGGACTGTAACCAAATCATTTACTGTATCTCCGCCTTCCTCCTCCACTCTTCCTAGTATCTCTCCTCCCCATTATCCCTCCTGCTTTTATGTCATATTTATATGTGTATGTCTATACACAATCGAGGATCCACATCTTGATTACTTTAATATGATGATGCTGTATCACATGCATTTTCTAGAAAAACTCAAAATTTTATTCTTCTTTACAGCTACACACACACACACACAGACACACAGACACACAGACACACAGACACACACACACACACACACACACACATTCTTTAACCTTTGGCCTGTCAGTGGACACCCAGACTGAGTCCGTAATTTGATTGCTGTGGACAGTGCTCTGGTAAATGTGTGCATAAACATCTCTCTGGCATGCTGACTCAAAGCCCTTCAGGAGTACACACACCCAGGAGTAGTAAAGATCAGCCATTGCTAGTTCTAATCTTAGTCATTTGAGGGACCTACATACTGATTTCCACAGTGGCTTGGCCACTTTGCAGTCCCACCAGCAGAGTAGATGGCACTGTCATCTCCTCTTGGCCAGAATTGGTCTGTCTTTCTTTTTTTTTTTTTAAGATTTATTTTATTTATTACATTCAAGTACACTGTAGCTGTCTTCAGACACCCAAGAAGAGGGCATCAGATCTCACTACAGATGGTTGTGAGTCATCATGTGGTTGCTGGGATTTGAACTCACAACCTTCGGAAGAGCAGTTGGCACTCTTAACTGCTGAGCCATCTCTCCAGCCCCAGAATTTGTCTTTCTTAATGACTGCCATTCTGACTTGGATGAGATAGGGCCTCTGGGTTTGTCTTTGCATCTCCCTGATAACTGAGGATGATGAGCATGCTATCATACATTTATTGGACATGCTAATTTCATATTGTGAGAGTTTTTTATTCATTTCATTGGACCATTTGTTGATTGTGGTGTTTGTATTTCTGGTGGTGTTTTGTTCATTTTAGTTTGGGTTTGGGGGTTTTGAGGTGTTGCTGTTGTTGTTTAGATATCCTAGATATTGATCTTCTCTGTCAGATATAAATAACAATATTTTTCTCCCATTATATTGGCTGTCCCTTCAGTCAATTATTTCTTTTGGTTTTCAGAGGCTATCAAATTTCATGCCATCTTGTTTATTAATTGTTGGTATTCTTCTGAGTTGCTGTCTTTTAGAAAGTTCTTTACCTGTCAATATCTTGAAGTCTTCTCCTATACTTTTCTCTAACAGTTCTAGAAGTTCAGATCTTACATTAAGATATTTGATCCATTTTAAATTGATTTTGAACAGCTAAGACATAAGCATTTAGTTCCATCTGTTACATGTGACTATACAGTTTTGCCAGCATGATTTGTTGAAAATGCTATCTTTTCTCCAATGTACGGTGATTCTAGAGTAAGTCACCTATCTTGAGTAGAAACACTAAGATGCACCTTGCGTCAAGACGAGCTATCATTAAAATAGGCTATCCATGAGAGTTCATTTTATGACATTCCTAATGGAAGAACCTGCATTTTATCCACTTGTAACTATTATGTAACCCATGAGGTTTGTACACACACACACACACACACACACACACACACACACCCCTTTTCTGCCTCAGCATCCTCTAGTGTAAGAAGTTTACTTTGATGTCAACCTACTTCTCATTGTGTCTGCAATAACTAAGATGATGCAGTTTTTCAGATATCACTAAGGACCATGGTACATCTTAGTATATCAAGGAACAATATACAGTGCCTGTACCTTGCTTTTTGCTCCAGTCTTTCTATAATCAGTAGAACATACCAGAGACCCAGCGCTTGGGTAGGATCTGTGGCTACCATATAGAAGAAATCAAGAACTTGTAGCTTGACAGTTTTTATGTTGTCAAGACTTTGATATATACATTAATATTTTACACCAGAAAAATTTACAAAGTGGTTACAATGAACTGCTGTGCATAACCAGAGACTCAGTACATTATATTTAAGGTTAAAAGAACCCAATTCACTTACGTTTACACCATAGCTTGATGTGTATCTATGTTGGTAATGCCAGACATTAAAAACAAAATTCCTTATGACTAGATAGTCCTTGAAGACACTAACTAGTTATTCATTTAAATCACTGTTGTCTAACTATGCATGTCTTGCTGCAGAAGTCTTGAAATTATCGCAGCAGCTATTTTCTCTATTGCTTTTGGGCTTTGGTGTTAAAAAGTATATATGAACCTGTTGACCTTTGTTTTCTGCTTCATGCCCCTCTCTAGAGCACTCTCACTTGCAGTGGTGATATGAAAAGCAGGAAGCCTGGGGGCCAATAACCTTGCTCAGTGGAGTGGGAAGAAGTCACTTGACTTTGAACTGCAGCCAGGTTTTTATCTGCAGTAGCTGTAAGAATATAATAGCAATTTATTTCTGGGCAAATCAAATAAAACTCTTGACCTCTCTGTGTTCCTAGGTGGAATTCAGAGTTCATACCTCTGAATGATGCTGGGGGAGCACCATCCTGCAAAACAAAATCAGATATTATGAAAGATGGCTTAATCAAATTTGGAAATAATAGAGGAAATCACTTTCTGTCGTTTGGGGTAGAATTGGGTTTAACAATGCTACTCTAAGAAGAGTGTACACGGAAGCCACATTCTGCATTTATAAGTTGTGGATTTGATAGTATTTTATAGAGAGTCAGTAGACTGGGAACCTGAATGAGCCTGCAGTTGGTGTACAAAGTGGAAATTATAGATGAGAAAGCTTGGCGATGATAGGAAAGTACAGACACGTGTAATGATGATTTGGGGATTTTTAGTGTTCACCCTCATCCTATTATAATTTCAGGAGAGTGCAGTTGATCAGATGTCAAATGTGCCCTAATAAAACCATAAAAGCTGGGAGACAGAAGGACAGTGGCAGGGAGTGGAGCGCAAACCACCATGCCTGCAGTAGAGTTGCTGACCAGTGTATCCTTAGCTCTCTAGTCCTTCCTGTCATTTCTTGCCTTTGCAGGCTTCCTCCCTAGGTTTCCCCTGACAGACTTTTTCAGGAGCAGTGTACACCCTTGCTTTGTCACCCCATAGGCTGCTCCCTTTACTGGGCAGTGTTTTGTAAACACGGGTATAGATTTTAAGACTAACTACCCAAGTAATGTCTTCATGTGCACTCCTGTAGAGCATCCCAGCCTCGTTTATTTTGTCTCCATGCTCTTCCAGATGGTCAGACACTGGACTAAGAGGATCTCCCGTGCTTTAGGTGGCCACTGATCCCTCACCCATTCCAGCCCTCAGGTCCACAGAACATCTTAGGAAAGCCGTTGACTTTTTCATCGAGTGGCAAAATGATTTTCCCCAGCCTAATATGTGGCTCATGGAAATGTTATTTTATTTTATAGTTTCAACACTTAAGAGTTTAACTTGTAGCTGACACCCTTATTTCGTGCTTTTATACCTTTATATTGCTGAGAATTATAGACTGCCTGGAGCAAAAAAAAAAAAAAATCACCATGAAGATTCTCAGAGAGGACAATACTGATCCTTTTAATATTTAATCATCACCTATTCTTCTTCTTCCCACCTCCTCTTTATTCTCCTCCTCCTCATTCTTACTTATCTTAGCTACACTTATCTTTCACCATCAGTATCAACTGAGACAATATGAACGTACTTTGTCTATGATGGGCTTCTTAATGTGGGTGATGAGGTAGCACAGCTGAGAAAGGCTAAGGGACCACTGAAATGGGTGATCTAACAGTGAGGACAAAAGGAAAACAGGTTCAGGGCATCCCTTCAAACCCAACTCCCAAGAACTAGGTGGCCTTCAGAAGGAGGTGAGAATGGAGGAATGGATGTCCATGTCTCTGATAGAACCTGATGGACTGGTGATCGCAATGGTCACTAAGAGACAAAAGAGAGGCAGGCTCTGATAGGATCTTATGAATTCACTTAGACACTTCAAATTAAAGGTGCCTTTGGGGGTTCCAATTGGAGGCAGATGACAGATGTTTGTATGTTTAGAAACAGAATAGAGAAAGGTTCACAGTATCATCAAAGTTCCAGAGGCACTTTTGATGTGTGAACATGACACTGTCACCTACAAATGTGTTCAGAGTCATGCACAGCTATCTCAGAACATATGAGGCCCATGGGCCACTGATGTGACTGCCTTCTAAATGATGCATGTCTTTATGTGCTCTTAGCCAGGAAAAGAAACAGTAACATAAAGAAATGTCCATCGAAATGAAT
The DNA here is from genome assembly GCA_019843965.1 of Rhynchomys soricoides. Classification (NCBI taxonomy): domain Eukaryota; kingdom Metazoa; phylum Chordata; class Mammalia; order Rodentia; family Muridae; genus Rhynchomys; species Rhynchomys soricoides. Next base: position 4,503,999 of record JADRCH010000081.1, on the reverse strand, counting down.
CCTCATGAAACTAGTAGTTTTAAAATGGTCCTAAAATAGGACCTTGCTAAAGAGACCCAGAACAGCCATGAAGGGAAGGGGAGGGGGAACCAATAGTCAATGAAAAATCTGTCCTACTGTGTGTGTTCTGCACAGCATGAATCCTACAACTTGAGCCCTCAGCAAGTCTGTGGCCTTTCCACATCCCTCTTTCATAGTCCTTGTGTGAGAAGATCTCCAATAGTGAACTTATTTAGGTTGTGTGGTCTAGCGGTCCCAACCTTGGTGGCCCACAGAACACTTGTCAAGCACTGAATGCCTTGCAGCCTTGCAGCCTCTTATGAGAAGAGCATTCTCCAGCCACATTTGTAGAAAAAAAAACTAAAGTATTGCAGCCAGGTCTTTGAACATCAGGCAGGATAAGCTCAGTGGCACTGCAACCAAGTTAAAGATGCATGAGGCAGGGAAGGTATACATTGCCAGGGCTAGTGATGGCTGCAAGCTCAGACAATGGGATTAATTATCACCTAGGGCTGCCGGAGGATAGAAACAGTAACTATATGCCAGGGTATAAGGGGTCCCTCTGGTGAGTGGCAACTGTACACACATGCGGTCCAAGAACCTTTACAGTCAGAATCTAAACAGAAAGCTGTAACATAGTAGCCCAGTAATTCATCTTCTAAAGATGGATTTGTTTGCCTCATATTTTCCTTGATTTTTTTTTATTTTCAGTAAACTTGAAAACATGAGAAATAAGAAAAAACATAAATGATTAAGAATGTGGTTGTCACAGAAACTATTTGAGACTTTGGCCTCCTATTTAATGAGTAGCTGCCCTATTTTCTATGAACTTTCTCTGTTGTAGAGAAATATTGAGCATAAGTATGTCTCCCTTCATGCCTGTTGTATTTATTAAATCAGGGTTCTTCTAAAAGAACAGAACATTAAATGGTTTTAGAGTTATTTTAGAGAACAGTTCTTTAAAAGAGCAGAATGGAATGAATTAATGTGCATGTGTGTGTGTGTGTGTGTGTGTGTGTGTGTGTGTGTGTGTGTGTGATATTTTAAGGGATTTGTTAGAGTGGCTTACAGGCTGTGGTCCAAGTAGTCCAATAATGACTGTCTCCTAAGAGAAAAGCCAAGCATCTGATAGTTGTTCAATCTACGAGACTGGATGTCTGTATAGTCCTAATTGGTGCTGGAGTCCCAGGGAGGTTCTAGAGAGCTGTTTTCAGTTTTCAGTTCACATTGGAATCACAAAGAAGTAGGCTCCAATGCCAGTGAAGGAATGGTTCAGGAAGAGAATAGGTAAGCTTGCCAGTGAGCGTGGGTGCAAGCAGGCAATGAGCAAAAGCTTCCTGCTTCCATGTCCTTTTATATACAGGCTACCACAAAAAAACTGTGGTCTAGATTGCCTACAAAATGTGCCTAACTGCTTTGGATTTTAGTTAATTCCAGACGTAGTCAAGTTGACAACGATGATAGCTGTCACACCTGCAATGGCTTCAGCATGGCTCCCTCATGCCTGCTGTGACTGGGGCTGTAGCAATTCTGGTTCACATGTTAATCCTACCTCATTAGGAAGGTTTGGGGTTGGTGTCCCATCATCTCCCTAGAGGTTTTCCTAAAGGAAGCCTGCAAAGACCAGCTGTCTCAATCTAAAATGGAAGAGATAGTGTTCCAAAGATGTGAGTGACAATGAGAAATGGAGCCAGAGAAAGTGTACAAACTCTTCGTCCCTCTCCTCCATTCTTTCTCTTCTGAGTTTGGTGGCTCCTGTGGTTTTTGTCTGGAATCTGGGTATCTGGCTGGTGATATACATTTTAATTCCCATAACTGAGTTTTCCTATGAAGAGATGTACATATCTTAAATGTACTGCAGTTTGTCTTAGTTAGCTTATTCTCCTATCTTGTATCTAAGAAGTCTTTGTCTGCCTCAAAGATATGTTGTCTTCCAGAGTGCTTGTTTCCTGTTCCCCATTCATGTTCATACCCACCTGGGGATATTGCTTGGTGATGGGAGAAGATGTCATTTTATATGTTGAGCCACATATTATAGTCAAGCCACACAGCACTGTTTAGCCTGTCCCTGCTGCTGGGAAGTGCCACCTGTGTCATGTACCAATTGTGGGTTTGATCTTTGTTTCTGTATTCCATTGCTTCTGTCTGTGTGCTGGTATTATGCAGACTGTGTTAACGGACCCACAGCTTTTCCATACGTGCACTGGTCTAGTGTACACACCAGTGTAAACACTTCATTTGCTATTCTTCAAGCTTACAAGCTTCAGCTCCTTGCATACCAGATACTTTCAGTAGACTCGGTTGGAGAAATGATATTGTCATAGTATTTGGTCTTCTGATCCACGTGTCTGAATTAAGCTTCCTTCGCTTTGGTTCTCTTTAATTTCTCTCAACATCACTTTCTAACTCAGTGGCTTTCTCTTCTGTGCTATTTTAGACCTGCAAGTTCATGCTGACTTTACAGCTCAACATCATCAGACATTTACATACAATTTTCTAGTTCTTGGTGACAGATTGGTTTGAAACCAAGTACTCTACAGCCCTGTGTAGTGAGGCATCTTCTGCTCTACTTATACTCTATTGTCTAATGCATGATTGGGTCCATGTAAGTCTCTGCCAACCACCTTTCACAAATGCTTGTGGCACGCATAGCTGATGCACTGCACTGAGCCACTGCCATGCCTCTTTAAGAACTTCCTTTTATATATTGGTTCATTTGCTTCTCACTTTTGGAGAGATTTTAAAACAGGATCTCACCAGCTCATCTGTACTGGCTTCAAGTGCATGATTTTCCTCAGCAGCCTTTTGAGTACTGGAATTACAGGTGTGCCCTGCCATGCCTGGCAAAGATGCCTTATTTAATGCACATCGCTGGGTCATTAACACAGCACTCAGGACTGGCTCTAGAATTGGTGCCTGAACTAAACTTATCTAAAATGTCCTTACTTCCTAAGGCATGGCACAGAATCCTTGCACTGAGGGAGACTGTAACACTTCAGCACTATGCTTTGGGAAGAATTTCACAGCAAATAATCAGTGACAAGCACAGACATGTGAAAAACTTGGTACTAAACCAGAGCATGAGAGTTTATAGTATGCAAATAAAGGAGGCAGGCAAAGCACTGCCCCCCTCCTACTCCACCAGGAGCGCTTGAGGGATGATGGGAACATTTTGTCAGGCTGCACATGCCAGCAAAGCCCATGAAAGCAACAACACTGCAGATCTGAGGTCATGAGTACATCATATCAAGCAGGCCAATTCAGACAAAAATCTATGAAAGCCAAAGATCAACTGTGGTGTTTAAATAAAACCACCTTGTTCTCAGTGAGTTGTAAAATAAGAAATGTCATGACTCCAAAGTCCATGACAGGGCTTGGGGATGGCTTAGTTGGGAAAGTGCTTGCTATGCAAACATGAACCTGTGTTCCATCCCCAGAACCCACAGGAGATACCCAGTGGGCTGGTGTAAAGGTGTAATCTTAGTGCTGGGAAGGCAGAGGTAGGGTCATTGGCCGGCCAATCTAGCCTAATTGGTGAGTTCAAAACTAATGAGAGACCATGTTTCAAGAGAAGTGGCTGACCTTCCATGAGCACATGCACACATGAACATGTACACATGTGGAAGTGAGTAAATTACATTTCATACACTTGGCTTGGTCCTGCTGATTTAACTTCATATTTACCCTTGAAATTACCTGTCTTTCCTACTTTGCAGCTCAAGTTCTCTTTTTTGTATTTGTGTGTGCCTAGGCACATGCGTGAAGGTCAGAGGGCAACTGAGGGAATTGGTTCTTACCACTGTTTTGGTTCTAGCAATCAAACTCTGGCTTTCCAGCAAATGCCTTCACCGTGACCCATCTGGCTGGTCTACAACTTCTCCTTTAAGACATCATCCATTTTTACACTGATGAGATTTACAGCCCCATCTCAGAAGAATTACTGCTTGGGCTTGAAAGAGCCTTTTACAAGCTTCCAAGGACCCCCTGACGCTTACCCCTTGAATCTATCAGATGAGTGACACCAATTTAACCCCTCTGGGGTTGCTGACCCTCTCCATTTCTCACCTTATTCCTCTCATAAGCTTATCCACAGCAAACCAACCCTGTGGCCAACCTTATGTTACACTGACCTATGTCACACTTTCTTCTGTCATTCCTCCTTGTGTCTTTTCTGTGGTTGGTGAAAATGTAAAAATGCCTGCCTATTTCATTGACTCTTTGTATAAGATAGTTGGTGGCTCAAAATCATTCCCTAAATATTGTCATAGGAAGGGAAGTTCCGCAGAAGGGAAGGAAACAGTTGTTGAGGAAAAGGTCCTTATTTCGTTTTTCTCTGGTGTCACCCATACTCACTGATGTTTTGAGACCACAGAAGTCAGGATTTTGAAATAAGAGAGGACCTCCGCATCAGAATCCAGGTCCTACAGGAGAGCATGATTCAGCCTTCATGTTCATCCCCTTAGAGGTGGGTGTCCTTTAGATGACAAAAGTTCATTTGTTACTTTCGTGCTTTACAGCTATTTGAAGGTGTTGTTGCTTCTGTATTTGGCTAGAAAATCTGTTGCTGCTCTTCAGAGAAATTTAGTAGATGCTATTGAGAGGAAACAGAATAAAGTACCAGGTAAAGGATGCCTACCCCTCTGTTTATGGTGCTTTGTGAAAATTCTACTACAGGCACTTCAGTGTCTTCCCTAAGACATTTCCTGTTAGTTCTGGTTTCCAAACGAAGGATTAAGGAACTTTTAATTAAGTAGATTGAGGAGTGCTGGAATAAACTAAATGAAAGGACTTTCTCTAGTGGCATGGCCATGTTCAATATGGTGATACCCCTTGGTATCTGTAGAAAGCAGCAGTCAGTCAATTGTTTAACTCTTGGAAGCATTACCTTGCAGAAACAATGCGCTGGAAGAAGTGGATTCAGGATATACTGTTCTAGAATGTGATCCACTAATAAGCATAGAGATTTACGTGATAAAATGAATAATTAATCGTTGACTGATGGGAACTATATCTAATTGTCAAATTGCTACTGATGGTCTGGAAGTGGTACTTCAGGTTAACAGGCATCTTGCCAGGTACCTTGAAACCAGCCAAAGCAGCAGAAGTTTTGCTTGTCTGCTTCTTTAGACCATACCATGAGTGAGGGGGTGTGGCAGAGGGGGTGTGGCAGAGGGGGTGTGGCAGAGATTGAGATTACTATTTCCAGCACAAACCCACTTTGCATTCTGGGATATAAGCAGGATTGTAGAAAGGCTTCCTTCAGATTAGCTAATATTAAAAACAGAACACAGGACAGATAGATGTCTCAGTGGTCAGGAGCATTTGCTGATCTTGAAGAGGACCCAGGTTCAGTGCCCAGCACCCACATAGTAGCTCATAACCATCTATACCCCTAATGCCAGGGGATCCAATGCCCTCTTCTGACTTCTGTGGGACTGCACCGATATGGTGCAAAGACATACTTGCAGACAAAACAGTCTTACATATAAAATAAATAAATCTAAAAAAAATAAAAATAAAAACTCTTCAGGGAAAAGACAGCCCATTAATGGCACTCTAAACAATATTTTCACTAAAAGTTTATATTACTCCTTTTGAAAAGAACATGTTCTGCATGACCACCTGACCTTCTCAGAATATGCAAAATCCAGTTTAACCCTTCCCTGGGGCCTCTTATCTTGGAACCATTGAGAACTGTATGGAACCACATTCAGGCCAGGCCAATCAATGCAAGCCTCAGAGGGCTCCAGCAAGCTCTGCTGTCTGAAGCAGAGCCTACTTCCTGTCTTCCTCTAAGATCCTTTGTTTTTATCTCTCCTCTTCCTTGATCCCTTCCTGGAGCTGCTTCTATGTTCAAATCACTGGTATGGCCTATAGTGAGCACCTGGCTGTCGGAGCTGTGATTAGAAATGTTAACCTCTGAAGATTCTGTTTTTCCTCTCATGGCAACTGTTCAGTCAGTAAATATGATTTTTGAGGCTGTTTTATGAGAGATGGATTTCTAAGAGAAAAAGGGGGGTGTCCTTATATTTTTGTTAATTTAATAACTTAATTTAATAATCTAATAAAATATAACAATTAAAACCTCTGACAATTTAAATCTTTACCCAATTCTACACTTCAGGGAAATAGCATCTCATACTTTGTTTCCTTGATTGTGTGCAATGTGTGTCTGTCATATTCGCCTACATCTGCTCAGTGTGGACTTACATAGGAGAAACCTGCTAGGTGCCAGTAATAAGCCCCAAACTATGATAAACATAAGCCCAGCTCTTGTTGCTTAGTCTATGTTTTTCTGTGATCACTCTTTAGTATTTCCCTTTTAGAATTTTGCTTTTAGAATTTTTCAATTTGTCTCTAGGGTAACTAACCTCAGGAAAAAGGCAAGCTGCTTCCATTTCAGTTCCTTGTTAAGAAATGTGCTGAGTCCTAACTGCAATCCCTTCCCTTCCGTTTTACTGCAACTTCTTTTATTTTGATAAGCACCCCTCCCCCCAAGTGCTTTAAACCAAAAGGGGGACATTCCTTTTAAGTCATGAAAAGGTGCAGAATGCAAGCTCAGGGTGTGGCATTCCACAGAACCCGGCTAATCCTCACAACCAAACATGCCAGTCATCTGTGTCTTCATGTCCCAGTTCTCCCTGAACACGCAGAAAAATCCAGATCTTTGTTTCAAGTGTAAAGCCCTGCTGCTGGGCCAGCTTTGTGTAATTCCTGGGTACATTGTCTGTGCCTAGTGGCCTGGAAAAAAAAAAGAGGCCCATTATATCTGAAAATGTTAATGTTTCAACACAGGAAATGATGGTGAGCTACCAACCAAAGGGGCTCATCTTTCCTTTGTGCTGGATCTGGTTTCTGAATTCCTTCCTGGGAAAGAGTTCCACTGTGATTTTTCTCTTGCCAGCTAAATAGATAACATCTTGACATCCCCTGTCCACTTTGCCTCCTCTTCTACATTTCCAGAAAAACACACAGTGCCTTGTATTGGTATGCTGAATACTAGTGACAGACACTTTATTAGGCTGAAAGCTAGAGACATGGGACAAGAGGAGCTATGAATGATCTGCCATAAGCTTCGATCCTGTGAGCTTCCACAGCATCTAAGGGTTATTGAGATGACAGTTAACAACCTTCCCCACAAACCCCAACACTGTTAGGATCAAGCTACAGGTCATTCACTTCCCATAGCCACACAGGAAGAACTAGATGCCAGGAGCCGTGACTTATGCATGAAGGATCCTAGACATCTGTTGCTATACACAGAGCAAAATAGACCTTCAAAACAAAAAACCTTCTATTTTGCTCATCAAAGTATTTCAAGAATAACTAAAAAGCAGTTGGCATGGTGACTACTCAAAATGACAAATGACAACAAAAACCAAATGGCTGACTTGACTCCTACAACTACAATGGGTTTCTTTCCTGGTCAAAATCCAACCCCTCGATCAGCCTGCCCCAGATGGAGATGTGTTCTTTCAGAGTGACACATCCCAAGCAGCTCCTGTTCAGAGGCAGCATTTGCTGAACTGAGTCTGACACTGAGGAACTGAGGCTTCCCAGACTTTGAGTATAGTGACGGTAACCGTAACCACTGCTCTACTGAGTATGGAGTGTGGCAAGGTGAAAGTTCAAACCCCAGCCATGCTGGATCGCACCGGGACCTGCCAGTTCCCCTCATCTTAGACACTGCAGATCTTGTCCAGCCCCACTGTTACTTGGTTTCTGTGCAATAAGTTTGCCTCTTGATCAGCTAGACAAGCTGGAATTAGCAGCCTTAGTGGAAGAAAATTACATGCATATGGCTGTGTGCTGTGTGTTGCCAAGAAGATCTTCAGTGTTGACCTTCTCATTCTGTGTAACCCCTGCCCTCAGCCACCAAAGAAAAAGAATGTCTGTGCAGAGAGCTTGTTCTCTGTGACTCAGGTGAGCAGCAAGCACACATGTGTCATCATCTAGAGATGGGACTGTGACAAACACCAGCTGTGTCTGCGCTACAAAACACTTTGATGTATATGGAAGCTCTCACAATAATTTTAGCCTCATCTGCAATGATTCCCGAACCTTTCGGGGGGTGGATATGGTATAGGTGTCCCATTTGTGACCCATGCACTGTACAAAAAAGCCTTCTCTAATGAGGTCAGAGAGCTATACTAATCTATGGGTTTAGAGATACAAATCTAGATGGCGCTTTGATACTATGCTCATTTAGTGCTAATGAGGTCAGAGAGCTATACTAATCTATGGGTTTAGAGATACAAATTTAGATGGCACTTTGATACTATGCTCATTTAGTGAAGTAATAATAGTAGATTCACCCCTAGATTCTATGCGATCCCCAGACATTGGTTCTTGGCTATACGTATGGTATCAGGTACTTTTTCCTGTGGAGTGGGTCTTAAACCCAATCACAAAGCTGTTGGTTACCCATAATACTGGTGCTACTATGGTAGCAGGGACAATCCCAGTCACTGCTGTAACTCACATGCTCACAGCTGTTGATGACTTGCCCCTCCAGCAGCGGACATAGCACCTTCTCCTACGATGAAAGCTTGTGAACCGGGGGTGGGGGGTGGGGGAGTATGCTTCCAGGTCAACACCAAGTTGATTTTTCCATGTCTGGGACCAAAGGATTCTGTGCCTTTAGCAGTACAGCAATAAGTTCTGATGGACAACCAAGAGCACAAGCAATAGCCTGGATTTGTGTGTGTGGGTCAGGGGTGGCTTTGGCAACCTTGACTTCTGAGATGAGCGTAATTACACATGTATATGCAGCTGATAAAACGGTAGTTTTTCATATGGCCTTTTCACACATCCTTGGTGTTAGTAATTCTTTCCCCAATCCCTTCTCTCCCCACTTATGAACACCAAGTTCCTAACTAAACTCAAATTTAAATTACTCCACTTAAATACAAAGCTAATGACTAGGCTTGGTGGTACACACCTTTAATCCAAACACAGGGGGAAAAGGAGACTATGAATTTGAGGTAGGTCTGGTCTACATAATGAGTTCTGGGCTAACCAGGCTACATAGTAAGAGCCCTGTCTCAAAAGAAAAAAAAAAAAAATCAAACAAACAGAAGTTGAATGTTATATCTTAGTAAGTTTACTCACTGGAGGGAAATGTTTGGGCTAGATATGAGAGTCCAAAACTTACTACTTCATATTAATACCTGTCCCTTCATCTTAATGGGGATTCATTCCAGGGAGTGACCTAGATACAAGGTCCCCTGTATCAATTAAATGGTGTAGCAATTACCTGTAAAAGTAGCATATCTTCATAAACTGTAAGTTGTCTCTAGATCCCTGATAGTATCAAATGCAAGCTAAAGTTAGTATATCCTATTAGCATGAACTATTTTTCCTGGAAATGCTTAAAAAGAGCCATTAATCTTCAGTGGGCTTCTGGGAACTAAATGATCAATGTAATGTTGGGCTCTGATTTCTGTTATCACAGACACACCCAATAGGCCAGTCCAATGAGCAGTTTTCCCTAATTCCCGGTGACATGTGAGGCCTCCACCCCGATTCTTCTTTCCTTTGTGTGTTGCTTTCATTTGGGGTTATGTGATCCTCCTAGAACATGACAGTATATAAATAGCACACAATGAAAGGGAATATTAAAGCAAACAAACTGATGATTTGTGTCGAAGACAAATGAGAAAATTCACCCTCTGTATTCTACTGGGCAAATGATAGAAAGTGGTTTTAGAAGCCTTTTCTGAACCTCAAAGGCATGTGCTTTACAATGTCTCAACCGCGCAGGAAAATGCTGCTCTTTTGAAAGTATCATGAGGACCTTCCCAGGTGAGGCCAAGCTTACCTTCATGTGCACTGGCCTTTCTGGCCCTCTGTCTGTCCCAGGAACCAGAAACCAAGGACTAGGTCAGCCCATCACCAGGATTTAAGGTGAAATCACACGTCTTGCCCTCCATCAGGGCGTGGAGTGTCACCAGGAGAAAAGTAAGAAGGACAATAAAGGTTGACCCCAGCAAATGGATTGCTCATACTACAGGGAATGTGATTTTTTTCTACAGTATTCACTGACACTCCTGGTTGGTTGCATGCTTGCTGGAGTGAGCATTTGGTTGCCAATGCTCTGGTCCACTGTCAGCTCTTATTCCTACTTGTGACCTGAATTCCCAATTACTATTCTTTCTTTTTCTTTAAACACTTAAGTTCTATAAAGAAGTCTTTAAAAGTAGGACCTCTGGTTGTGCCTCTTTCACTTGGTTTTCTATAGATTTATTCCTTGACTTTTAATAAGTTTGATTATGTCTCTTTGATCAATGCTATGATCCCTGAACTTGGTACTTAATTTCATTTTCTATAAACTTACTTACTTTAAGTGTCCTTCCAAACCTGAGTTTATCTTAAATATTTCTGCCCAAGCAAGCAAAGTATATGGAGGAGTTATTCTTAGACTTGTTGAAGAACTTCAGGGTATAATAATGCAGTAATATAACTAAATGCCATCTCATCAAGTGTGTTTGTCTCACCATTGGCTGACTGATTCATTTTCTCATTCATTTATCAAACCTTAGAATGTTGCTTTTACAACCATGATGCTAAGTACTATGTACACTGACAAGTCAGTGAGTGTCCTTAATCCAAATGAGTTCATAGTCTAAAAGACAGAATGCAAATAGAGAGGTACATAAGGTGAACTCATCCCTGTGGTCTAAGCATCCTTGGGGCACAAGGCAATGAGCAGAGACCCTGAGGAACAAGGTGGAGAAAGCTTTATAGATGATACCATGATTTAGTTGTGTCTTACAAGAGAGCAGATCATAAGAAGCTAAAAGAGACCAGAGGAGCAACTGAGGCCATAGACAGAGCAGAGCCAATGTGGGCAGGTTTGGGAGGGACCAGTGGTTCTGTACTCACGTGAGGATGAGGAAGAGACTCAGTGGTGGGGGGGGGAGGTAAGAATATAATTCTAAAAGGTGGTCTGGACAAAAACTCTTAGAAAATGGGGGGGATAGCTAGAAGATGCAATCAGTTTTGCCCACGATAAAACAAACAGATATAAAACTATCTTAATAAAACAAACGATAGAGCTTCCTCCAGGAATGGCAAGTCATCTTTAAGGCCATAGTCAATGTAGTGCTGGGCTTGTCCCTCTACCAAAAGAAGTATCTCTTTTCCTTTGTGAATTTTGGCTTGCCCTGTTGCTTTAGGTTCTGACTCCAACAGCCCTGATGTCCTGCTCCTCCCACCACCACCATAAGTCCCAGGTTCTCTGAACACATAACATAAACTCTGGTCCTGGCTCCCGTTTCTCTTACTGTGGCATATTCCCATTATCACTGCAGTTCAGGTTTAATATAGGCAATATGCTTGCCAGCTAGGAGAGAGTTTCCCCCCCAAAGGTTGCCATTTGAACCCCCTTCTTTCCCAAAGAGGTTCAAATTAGAGGGAAGCTCACTGAGTTCCTGGTTTATCAGAGTTAGTGGTGTCTTGAGATGCCTTTCAAATTAAAAGTAGCAGAAAGCCACAATCTTCTTTTTTAAACACCTGTAATTTTAGGTTTGTAGGTTGCTGGCTGATAACTTTGGTATAGAAATACTCAAAAACTAATTCCAGAGTCACTCAGTGCAAAGCACTTGTCGAGGATCTTATTCAATCATGGAATCCTCATAACAAAGCAAAATTCAGGAAAGTAAAGATGCTGTGTTTTGCCATAAGCTGTTGGTTATCTGTTACCTAATAGACAACTTTAGCCCTGGCATAATTTGCCCATCTGGCCCACCTTGAACTTCAACTACAAATGTCCTTAATGGCCAGTGAGTTGATGCACATCAGTAAAGAGAATTTTCTCTTATATTAACTGGCATAATTTAGAAACTATTGTTTCTTTAATCTTTCTAGCCATTAACATACTGTGTTTCTGTTCTCTATTAAATGAAATAATTTCCCTTTCCCAGTTGGGGACATTTAACTACAGAATTCTTATCATTTTTATAAGACCTATCCTCTGGGAAAACTCAGCCTAGATTTTGTGAAGAGTTTAACACTGTCCAATCCAATTCAGTGTGATTGCTAGGAAACCGGGGTTCAGCTCCAACCCCTATACACTATCTTTCGTGCTCTTCAGTTTTCACACCTATCAAAAGGATTTCTTGGTGTCCAGCTGTTCTGATAGTAGGCAGCACTTTATGCCACAATGACAAATAGAGAACTGATTTCTGAACTTCAGAAATTCCTTCATAAGGCACACATCTCCTGGTCTTGGCATTACTTCAAACCAAACTCACTATTGCCATTTGTTATTAGTAATCCTACCCAGCTATGAATATTATGAGCTATAATAATGGCTGGCTTGGCAAAATATGTTCATGTAGTAGTAATGCAAAGGTTCTGGGAGTAACAAAACACTTTCAGCCACAGAACAGAAATCATGCATGGTACCTTTAACTGGGTCAAAAGCCTGTGACTGGCTAGGTAAGCCATGTAAACCCTAGAGAAGAACCTAATACTGTCATTTTGCTAAATGATAAAAGATTGTGGAGTGCTAAACCCTAAATATGGCATTTGTATCACATCTCCTATCTCCCCTCAGGGGACAGGGATCATTGAAGAACAGGAGGCTAAAAGAAAAGAAACATTATTTGTCAGATGTGTTTATTATTTCCCAGACACGGTAGAGTTGTTGCATACATAAACTTACAAAGGATATTGCACATACACAAACATGTCAAGATAAGCCAGACAAAGGCCAACATGAAAAGGAAATGGGCCGATGAAGTCCCATTCTAAGCTGAGAGGCTATTGGCAATTGATGGGAGGCAGAGTAAATTTTCTTCTGGAATGCAGTCTATATCCATGTACATGCAGGCAACATTAGGTGACAAATCCATAGATTTGTTTGTTTATTTATTTATTTTTAGAAAAGAACTCATGAAGTCGAGAGGTAAAGTGGTAAGGGAATAGGGGAGAATTGAAGAGGAGAGAAGGAGGATGGATTTAATCAAAATACAGTGTATGCGTGTTTGACTTCTCAATAAGGAAAGATTTCTGCCTAATCCAACTGAATGTGGCAACATAATAAAGAGGATAGAGTATCACTGATGAATGCTAAAATACCTTATTGCCCTGTGGACATCGATTGTTATTAAACACTATTTTTGTTTCATTGGATATTGAGCATGCACATCTCTGAGATGTGATTAGCACTTCATTATGTTTAAGGATTTCTCATTTCTTTGTGTGGGAACTTTTGAACACTTCTCGTTGATTATAAACTATATAATAAAGTACTATATAAAATAGTCACTTTTTATGTAGAACATTAGAACTGACTCCTCACATGTAGCTGTATTTCAGACCCTATATTCTTATTTCCTGAGTGTCTGTGTGATCAGTTATCAATTATCTTTTTGCTGATCACTTTTCTTCCTTGAGGTCATCTATTGTCTGTCTGAGCATTTGACTATAGAAGGATTTTATGACAGACAATACTTTTTTCCCTGTGATGAAATTTCACTGGACTCACCTCCAGTTAATGCCCTTTGTCCCCTGATTCCTAATTTAGAGTTACCTGGTTCTATCTAGTTAGATTTGTTGTCCTCCAGATGTATTATCAATGAGACATCCTTGGTATTTTTTGGCTTGGATAGAGTATTTGACTGTGGTCTCTTTTTATAACTTATTAAGATCATTTTACCTTCTGATGTTATTCCCTACCAGAAAAATACATCTTTAGTGCAAGTTTACCTAAAATATTTTGTAATCTGCTAGAGTCACTGAAAAAGAACATTTTCTAAAAAATATAGCAAGTAACTGTGCAAAAAAAATTCCATTTGTTTGTAAATGCAGGGGCTTTTCTATAATCTACACAGTTTAGGATATGGAAATTGTCACAAGTTATCTGTGATTGGTTCCTTGTATTAAATAATTCTAATTGCAATATCAGATATGAAAGAAAATTAGAGATCCATGAGTATATTAATAATCTTGTTTCATTTGTAAAAATCTAGATAGCTATAGTATCTATGTTAGTTTTAGCATCTCTGTGTCCAAATCCCTGAGAAACAACATAGAGATTTATTTCATCTCACAAATTCAGAGGGGTTTGTTAATGATTGCCTAACCAGAACATCACAGTAGTAGAAGTATGTGAAAAAGGAAGCTTCTATCTCATGGCAGACAGTAGCAGAGAGCAAGGATCCAGGTATAACCTTCAAAGGCATGCCTCCTGTAATCTACTTTCTCCAGCTAGCCTGAACCTTTCCAGAATCTCCCTAAATAGCATTATCATCTGGTGAGAAAAAATGTTAGCCATACCATGTGCCTCTATGTTCAGCACACATTGCAGTGTAAGCTGTTTCACAAGGAGTTGTTTCTATTAGGATTGATCTAGCTAGTCTTCCAGTTATAGAAAATATTAGACATTTATTTTTTGTTAAACTGTAATATAAAATACAAGTCTCTGTATACCTAAGAACTCTAAAGGATACAGAATGAAACTTAGGCACCTTCAAAGACCAACTCTGCATGTGCTGGCATATAGAATTGTCACACTTGAGTTTGCACTTGATACTTGGAAGAAAGCTGTCTTGCATGTTCTCATTTGATGCTCATGGCAGCCAGAAGAGGAACTAATGTCATTCTTTGTGGTACCCAGTATAGTCACCACACTAATAAATGTTGCATGACTATTAAAAAATGTTCTCTCTTCCTCTATTAATTTTCAGGAATTAATATCAGGGTCCCAGCACACACTGTATCCAGTTGTAATCAGCATAATAGCATTGAACGAAAGCTTCTTGAAGACAGATGTCCCGCAGCCTGTTAGAAGAAGTAGGATTTCCAGAATACTACTGAGTAGCAAATGCTCAAGGGCTATATCAGTGTTGGTAATATTATAATGATTTTATGTGACAGCCAGACACAGATCTGATCCCTGAAAAGGTTGGATGCTTTGCTCTTTGTTTTCATACATTCTGAGGTATACAGATCCTTGTACCCCATATTTTTGTACAATACTTTGTTAGTAGTAACCACCCAAAGGCTAAAATGAGGCTACACTTGGTTGACACTGTTGGCATTCAAGGGCCGTATACTGAGTAAATGAATGGAAAAAAAATGATGGTAGTGGTTTTGGACTTTGTACTTAAGGCATGAATCTTCATTTATAAAAAGCTGTTTTACGGATATTGATGCTAAATGCAGCAAATGAGAGAAGCCCATATGATGTTCCCCAATCTCCCAAACCCAGGAATCCATTCACCCTGTATCCCAGAACCAACTTCTGGGATCCCCAGAGAATTCTGTGGGATTCTCTGTGTCATTCTGCTACTAGCTTGCATTCCAATAACCACACTGAAAATACTCATTTTTGTTAGCTCATGAAGGAGTCTACAGTTTCATTTTGTAGACATGTGCTCACTGTATTTGGTTACATGTGAAAACCTTTGTTTAGTTAGGTACCTCTCTGACTGGCTTTTATCAACGTGATGAGATGGCACCATTTCATCCTGTCTATGCTATCTACTCTCAACTAAAAATATCCCAAATAATATCCGGAGCTTCCAAACAGAATCCCCGAATTCCTGGATATCCCTCACCCAGTTCACCCTCCAATACAGGATTGATTCCTTTCTGAGGGTAAAACCTTAAGCATATTATAAGCCCTGACATTTTCCAGTAGAATCCATTTATGCTTACCTCTTCATATTTTTCAGCTTCTTTGAAAGCACTGAGAGGCTTAGGATGCTTTGCATAAGACCTCTTTCTGTGTGCTAGGCTTTCTACAGGAGGAAGGAGAAAGGACCCTTTGATGTAAATCTTTTTTGATGTAATCCTTCTCCAATATTAATCTTATTCACTCAGTGTCAATCTTTAATTACTATTAGTCCTTTAATCTGCCCACATGTGGGATTTTGGAGAAGGTAATTTTCCTCCTAAGAAATGTGATTTTCCAGGAGTTACTGTGCTCTGTTTCTAGTAGGACAGGGTATGACCTTTCCTGGTCTGCAAAGTGTGCTTTCAACCACAAAGTAATCAAGATGCTACTAAAAATATATGTGGTATACCATACATTTGTGGGTTACCACTGGAACATTTTTATATTCAGATTATAGTTTTTTAATCTCAATTGCAATAGCATCATAATTTATATTTCTATGGTATTTCTCATTAATAAAAATATGTACTCTATTCTCATTAATAGTCTTCATTTGCTTAAACCTAACAAAAGCCCTTTGAAGCAAAAAGGACTGTATTTCTATGGTTGAGAAAACTTTGGCTAATGGTGTTTGAGTGAATTGATGAGATTCCTTCTAAAAATGCTGGTTCTCTAACCAAAGGTTCTGGCAGTGTCCACAGTTCACCAAGTTAACTCCCCAACATGGTTATGTTGTCCTTTGAATTAGGGAACCTATGAGGATAACTTCATGAGAAAATGCATTATTATTAACTTAAGCAATGCTTCTCCCAAGTTATTATGGTAGTAGTTCACTTCAAGAGACTCCCCATTGAGAAAATAGATCACTATCAGTTTTTTCAGACTATGTTGTAGATCGTAGTATTTTGTGCCTATTACCCTATTTCTGTGCATTCTGACCATAACAGAAGTTTCTTTCACTGGGGATTGTTAGAAAGCACCATCTTAGGCTGGGGATGTGTATCTAAGGGGCCTGCCATGTATAAAGCCCTTGTCTCATTTTCCAGCACTGGTAAAAGAGAGAAGGAAGGAAGGAAGGAAGGAAAGAGGGAGGGGAGGGAGAATGGAAGGGAAGACAGGAGGACGGCAGGCAGGCAGACCTCTCAAGATACCTTCTCATATTGTCATGTATCAACAACTTTACAAAGACAATAAGAGTTTTCTCATTTTATTCCTGTGCATATTTGGTCATATAAAAATTATGCACCCTTCCTTATATGAAGATAAGTGCCTACCAGAACATGAAGTCTATAGTATTTATTCATTTTCCTTCAAGTGATTTCTATTCTACTACAGTGGGCAGCATCACAATCACCATGTTTACCTCTCAGACCCAGTGTTCATTGAGAATCAGAATAGCTACTTCAATTAGAAACCTTTAGTCATATGCAGAAATGGTTTCTTAAAAGTGGTCTCAACTTCCAGAATATGAAAGATTCTTACAAATCCTTTTGGGCTGCGTTCATTTAACTCTCCTCCTCCTCCTCCTCCTCCTCCTCCTCCTCCTCCTCCTTCTCCTCCTCCTCCTCCTCTTCCTCCTCCTCCTCCTTCTCCTCCTCCTCCTCCTCTTCCTCCTCCTTCTCTTCCTCTTCCTCCTTCTCCTCCTCTTCCTCCTTCTCCTCCTCTTCCTCCTCCTCCTCTTCCTCCTCCTTCTCCTCCTCTTCCTCCTTCTCCTCCTCTTCCTCCTTCTCCTCTTCTTCCTCCTTCTCCTCCTCCTCCTCCTCCTCCTCCTCCTTCTCCTCCTCCTTCTCCTCCTCCTGCTTCTTTAATGGGTTAGAAGTCAGTAAATGAACACATATCTGTAAGTTAATGAAGCAACAGTATTAATTGAGGAATTTTGTTTTAATCTCCAAAGCCCAAAAGAGTTCAATAACCAAAAGCAATTGAGTTGAACTATGGTCATTTTTAAAAGGTTTGGTTAAAGAATATGAAGTTCTTCTGCTCATCCCTTACCCACAGCCAGCTTAAACTGTTCCCTAGAAAATATTCCTATATGACCTCAAAACTCAGAATCTGAACCCCTTAATGTAAAAGACAAGAAGTGTCAGTCTAGGAGAATTACCCTATTTCTGTGCATTCTGACCATAACAGAAGTTTCTTTCCCTGGGGATTGTTAGATATTGTTAATTCATCCCATTTTTGATATTGTGGCTATAAAACTACATTTTATAACCTATGAATAATTAATTTCCACAAGTAGCATTTCAGAGTTTCAAGACAGAGGTATAGAAACTGTGGGCAATTCATTCTAGGAATAAGTCTCAGATCTTGCTTCTCATTAGTCTCCCTTTCTTTGTGGTCTTGGGTAATCTTTTATCACTCTGAATCCAAATTCTCTGTCTGGGATGTGAAGGCAAAATTGCCTTGCCTCCTATGGTTCTCTTTAAGATTGAATGAGAAAATACCTAACCCAGTGGCACACAGTAAATAATATGTGTTCATCTTATATAGCCACTCAGAAGGAGATGGGAAGATGCCTAATGGTCTACGGTTGTGCTGGTTTTATTATAGAACATTGAAAGCCAACTAGTACACAAAGGCCTTTGACTCAAAAGCAGTCTCGGCTCTACCTCCCTCCCCATATTTCTGTTTGTCGTTTTGACTTTTTTGCCACATTTTTATGGTGTTTAACTCTGTTTCTAAATAGCAGCTTGGGAATTGTAGTTTTTAAAGGCGTTTTTTGACCAGTGTTTTTAAGGTAAAATGTGGAGTTTAGAATTTTTTCTTCTCCAGCATGTTTCTCTTCCCGCTTACTCCCAATATAGATTTTGAAAACTGTCTTTTGAATTACATTTATTTGTAATTGAATTTGTAATTTTTGTTCGCTGCTAAGCCCAACTGTGATATTATTAAATCTCTTCTCCCGAAGGATATTTCAGGCTCTATGTGCTTTAGTTTTTGTCCTGTCTTTGTGTGGTGTGGGGTTGTTTCAGCACACCCCCACACCTTCCAATAGCTCTTTGAAGTCTCTGGCCCCACACCCATTGGTTCTCTGCTCTAGGAGGACTGGAGACAGCTGCCACCTCTGTCTGCTTTTCTGTGTTTTCATAACTCTCTTCCACTCTGTCTGGAGCTTCGTCATCTGTTCCTCAGACATCTTCCTACCTCACATTTATGAGATACGTTTCCTAGTAGCTCCCTAGAAAAGAGTGGATATGCTGTTACATTTTGAAATATGTCTTATTTCAGACGGGGGGGGGCTGCCTTTAATCCCAGCATCCAGGAGGCAGAGGAAGGTTTTTTTCTGTGTTGGGGATCAAATGTAGGGCCTCATGCATGCTAGGCAAGCCCATTGCTATCACCAACATGCATCCTGAGCCCAAACACCAGAGTTTCACTCTTTCCAACCCTCTCTATCCCCAAACCTTCAGTATTGAGTCTTTAATATTTTTATTTTTGCTTTGTATTTTCTCCTTGTTGGATTTACTAGTGATCTTGTCATCTGGTACTTCTGTTAGCTTCCCTCCATCCCTCCCCCTTCCTTCCCTCCTGTTTTTCTTGCCCTACCACTTAAATTCCTAGTACTCCTTCGCATCTTGGAGATGACCTTTGTTCTCACAGCCTCTCATCCTCCTTGCCTGGGTCTTTAGCCTTCAAAGACTTTATTGTCACCCCTTTCTCTGCTCTGCATACTGCTGGCTTTGATGACATCAATCATCTATACAAAGCATCCCTCATTCCTGATGAGAACCTAAGATGCAAATTGTGAATCCTTTGTCCTCACATATTTATTGCCAGGTGATCTTTTCCATGAATATGAACATGTTGTCAGGAGGCCCCAAATACAAGATAATTAGGTCACTGTTTGTTGCTTTTTAGTATTTCCAGCGTCAACCATCCAAAATCTGTGTGAAGAGACCATTAGGGTTTGGTAGCGGGGCACAAAGGAGTCATGGGGAGGATAGCCTTCTCCAGAACTCTAAGAGGGGCAGTTTACTGGTTTTGCAAGACTGAGAAAAAAACTGGCTGCTTCTCTTAAAGAGCATCCCATATGAGTTTAGCTCCATAGCTCCATCAACCCCCAACCTTCAAAACTATCTGATGCCTCTGGTCCTAGGCCTCTGGGAGTTCAGTGTAGGGGTCAGCTGGTCGGCTGGTTTTGTCCTGGCCAGTGCTTTTCCATCCAGTGCCTCACCTTCACATTCTCCAGTCAATCATGCCACTTCTCCTATTCATTCACTGCAAAGCTTCCCGAAAACGTCCTAGCATCCCTGGTTTGTTCAGGCCTTCTCTTCTGTGATCTTGTCCTTAAGGCTCACATCTTTGTGTTGGGTTTTGCTGTTTTATTGTCAATTTAGGAAAATATTTGAAAAGAACCAGGAAATACATAAATATTTAATTGTCCATGTTTGATCAGAAGTGCTAATAGATCTCAGAGCCCTTCTTTTTCTAGAATGGGCATGATTACAAATCTAAACTAGGCAAAGGTTAGCAAGAAGTATATATATACTACACTCCATCTCTCTTCTCAACACAAGTTCAGGAGTCATCCACGGCTCTACTGAGCTAAAGTAGACGGGTGGTAACAATTAATTTTTCCTGTCTCAAGAAGAGGGTATGAAACAGGTCTCTCTATACTACCACCACTAAAATGTGGTTTTTTGTTGGGGGGAGGGGGATTCAGTATATATTACCAATGGAAGTAAGGTGATAAGTAAATGTTGAAAGCAAGACATGTATTTGTCATTAACAAAAATATTCATAAGTAAAATCTATAATGAACAAAATATAAACATTTCTGAAAAATCTTAGAATACATGTAATATCAAATAATTTCCAATTTTACCTTATTATCTAGGAATTTTTGTGAATAAAACATCTAACCTGAAAAATAAGAGCCAAAGGTGCTCTTAGCACCTAGTAATCAAACAAACAAAATAGTGAATAGAGTTCATAAAATCCACAATGTCAGCTGCCTACTGTGTGCTGAGTAGTTACAGTGGGACACAGCAAAATCCTCCACAGTCAACTGCAGGTGCATGCTTACAGTGACCAGGGAGTAGCCAAATCCAGTTAATATGCTTCCTTAGTTCTATGGAGCATGCTACAATCCGTGCCAGATGAAATTAAAGAATGGTTCAAGAGGCAGCCTGTAGAGCTTTGAAGATATCCGTGGGAACTGGGCTGTTTGGCTCTTCATTACTGTTGTAATAGATTAGCAGTGACACTGGTTTGAAAAAAAAGAGCACCTCATCATTCTGGTCCAGTTGACCAATTAGAGCATTCACACTTGTCATACCACAGTTACACAACTGTTGACATTATTTTTCAGAATATGACTAACGGTTATGGGAGAGAGGTGAAGCACTTTGTGGACTCTATATCTCCACCTCTGCCCAAATTAAAATCTTCAGAAATAAGATAGTACCTGTGTCTGTAAATAATTGAAACAGAGTAAACCACTCTTTTGAGCTGAAGAAGAGAGTTGATGTTGATATTCAGTGTGGAAAGAGCCCCAGATACTCTAGTCCCCAGAAAACACAAGATTTATATGGACCTTCTTCACAACTAAGCACAGATGAAAAGAGTCCTAACTATTCTAACAAGAAACGTATAGATGTATGCCAGCAATCTACTCTCATTCCAGTAAAGAAGGAGCCTGTTTCTATAGCCATTCACCACCACACCATCAGCAGCAGAGCATAAAACCTTACCTATTTGATTTTTATTACCTGTGCTTTTCAATAAGCTCTGAAAGTGAAGAAGAAAGCAGTCTAATACTTAGACATATTTTGTGTGTGTGGCTGAAAATGAATATGGTGCCTCAGTAGAAGGTGATATCCAGGCAAAAATAGGCATCATTCCGGAGAACTCTAAAGGAAGGTTTGCTCACTCCCTACCAGTGGTTGTTTTTGTCTTCCTCTCATAGCTTATGCCCTGTCTCTGCTGGGTGTTTGTCTCTGTCCACATATCTCTGAATAAAGGCAGTAATTGTATTCTACTGGATCTTTCTCACTGCTTCTTTGTGATTATAGCTATATGCCCTTTTGTATATGCAGTCTCATTTGAATCCCAGGCCAGAAGACTCAAGCATGAATTTAGAGAAACAATACACCCCATAATAAGTATAAATATTAAATATAGATATTTTAGCATTTTAGAGGTATTAGAGTATTTTTAATTCCACACACAAGACTGTATTCAGGGGACCAAATGACTGCAGTAGTCTCAGAGACACCAAGGGTCAAAGCAGTTGTGGAACCCTGAAATTTGATTGGAACCTAAGAAAGTAAAGACATATTGCCATTCGGAAGCAAAGTACCCTTATGTGTTTTTAATGAATATGAGAATTTCTGTCCTAGGGCAATTTCCCCTGCCATCTATGGAAACCATTAAGACAGAGAATGAACACATTTCACTACAAATTAATTTTATTTGTACTAAAAAAATCCCAGCTAACATCCTCTGGTGGTTAGTTTTGTGTCAACTTGACACAAGCTAGAGTCATCTGGGAAGAGGGAAGCTCAATTGAGAAAATGCCTCTATCAGAATGGCCTGGAGGCAAGCCTGCAGAGTGTTTTCTTGATTAATGATTGATGTAAGTGGTCCTGGGGCATATAAGAAAGCAAACCAAATAATCTATGAAAAAACAAGCCAGTAAGCACCATTCCTCTATGCCTCTAAGCACCATGGCCTCTAGAACAGTTCCTGCCTCTAGGTTTCTGCCCTGACTCAGCCTACCCCCCTCAATGTCTCTCTTTCTCCCTCTCCCATCCTCAGTCCTTCTCTCCCTCCCTCCCTACTTTTCTCCCATCCTCTCTCGTTCTCACACACACAGTGTGTGTGTGTGTGTGTGTGTGTGTGTGCTCTTACATACTACCTGCTCCTTGGTGCTCACTTCTCTTTAGATAACCTTAGAGGGGAAGACTAAATGTTTGGAACTGAGCTCTCAGTCCCCACTTATTCTTGAATTCTGAGGCACTCATGAGCTACTAATGTTTGTGAGCTAATTCTGTATCCAGCTACTTTGCTGAAAGTGTTTGTCAACTGTAGGAGCTTCCCAGTGGGATTTTTAGAGTCACTTATGAATACTGTCATACCATCTATGCTATTAAGGTCAGTTTGAGCTGGCTCTTTGTTAACTGCCAGAGACTTGGACAGGAATAAGGTGTAGACTTAGCTATCTGGGAAGAAAGAACTGATAGAGAAGTGGATATAAAACAAACTGAATGAAGAATCTCAAGATAGATGCAAAAGTTGATATATACTATAAACAGAAGGAGAAGAGATAATTAGAAAAGAATTCAGGAAAACTTTGGAAAAATGGACTCTGAGCTAAACTTTGCAGAAGTCAAATTTTCCTAGGGAAAAAAATATGCATTGAAGGGTGTGGCTCAGGTCTAAGGATGGGCTATAGAAGTGTGAACGCAGCAGGTACATGCCTTTGATAAAAGTAAGAACGAGAGAGAAGCTTACTAGAAGACAATGCACTAGAAGAATGTGGCCTTGGAAACAGATGGCATAGGTGCTGCGACAGCTAGGTAAAACTCTTTGGACAATTAAAGAATGTGGTAATCCATTTACCCCTGTGTTTTTCAGTTTAGAACAATTTTGCTTCCCCCCCCCAAAAAAACATTTAGTAATGACTAGAAACAAGTTTACTTGTTCTCACAAGTAATACAGATGCCACTAGGCATTTCTACAGGCACGAGACAGCCACCCACAATAGTCAATGGTACTGAGCATCACAGCAAAGCTGAAGAACTATGGTCTATGAAAGCTGCTCTCGTAGTACTGTGGAGGACTGACTGAGTACACAGAGGGCATGGAGGTGTCTTAGAACAGTGGGTCAAGTGCTAGTGTGTGATGAAGAGGACCAGAAACAACATCAGGATGGCTTCAGCAAACAGCACTACTCTAGCTTGCAAAAGAGGCCCACCTGGAGAAATGTCAATGAACAAGGAAAAGCTTTGCTCTGTGCATTTATGGAATTATCCATCATCCTTCTTCAGAAGTAAAACCCAATGCTACAATTCTTACAGCCATAAAATTACTCCTAATGACCTACTGCTATACTCATAGATCAGGGTGTTGCTTGGACAACATCAGAGACGCTTCCTCCCGAGGGAGATGGGAACAAATGCAGAAACCCATAGCCACACAGTAGGAGCCACACAGTAGGAGCCACACAGTAGGAGCCACACAGTATGCAAAGAGTGAGAGACCTTAGAACACTCAGCCCTAAATGGGATGTCTCCATCAAATTCCTTGTCTCAGGGTTCAGGGAACCCCCCTGGAAGAGAAAACAGAAAGATATAAGAGCCAGAGGGAATGGAGGACACCCCAAAACCAAGGCCCTCTAAATCAACATGATCAAAGCTCATATTAACTCAGAGAGACTAAGGTAGCATGCAAAGGGCCTGTAGGGGTCTCTGTACCAGGTCCACACTGCATGCATATTAAGGTTTCCAGTTAAGTGTCTTTATGGAGTTTCCAAGTGTGATAATAAGCAGATCTCTGATTCTTAAGCCTCCTGGGCTCTTTTTATTCTGTGTGTTTGTCTTGTCTAATTCCAATGCATTGGTGTTTGTTTGGTTTTATTATATTTTGTTTTATTATTATTCCTTAGAAGCCTGTGAGAGGCAGAAAGGCGGCGGATCTAATGGGAGGAGGAGTAGAGGGAGGGAAAAATGTAATCAGGATATATTATGGTATGAAAGAAATACATTATAAAGAAAAGGGGGAAAGAAGCTAAAACTCTGAAGGCAAACTCACTCACAAACTCAGAGCCTATGAGCACGAGTCTATCACATGTGTTTGTCACAAACTCCTGAGTTGATTTTGGTTTGGTTTTCTGCTGCAAGTTGGTCCCACGTCTGTTTTCTAATATACTAGAATGTTAATCTAGTATATTAATCTCAAGCATGGGCATTATGAAGTTTTAATCACTTAAATTAAAAACATACATGTCCCCCTGCTCTGTGATGCAAGAACACAAACATGTGAAGAATTGTGGTAACACCAAAAACGTTTTGTCTCCTTCTGACCTGGAAACTGGGCCAGTTACTTAGGATTCCACATCTTTCCTATAGTAAGGAGCAAGTTGGCCACATGCTACAGGCACACATTATGCAATACAGGGGCCATCCCCATTAACACACACACACACACATATACCCTGCCCCATGCAAGGTCAGCACATTCACAGATGAATGGTCAATTCAGGGCTCCATGCTTTTACCAGGTCACTCCATCCCAGGGAGTAATCCAGCATTTGTTTTGTAAGCTGCTGGAGAAAATGCCAGTGGGTTACAGAGCTCCTTCTCAGTGAGAATCAAATTAAAAGAGAACATTGACCCTTCATCCAGAAAGAATATACAAAATGAGTTGAAAAAAAAAAGAGCAAGAAAGGAGTCTGTATTTTCTGAATTTGGGCACTGAATAACAAGAGGTAAAAACAACATTCTAACACAGACAAATTCCCAGACAGTCCTTCATTCTAAGTGACAAGGGGTGAAGGTACAGGATGAATCCCTGAAAATAAAAGCTCTCATGTGACCTGAGATTTCTATGCTGTGTTTTTAAAGCCAACCTAGAAAACAACTATACAAATACTAAAGGTCAAATTTACTTAGATGAATCACATTAAGCAAAGCATTAGAATATCTAAGACCCAAGGATATTCACTGCTAAAACTGCAACCATTCCTAAGAGCTAAATGCTTTCTAGAATCCTGCCCTTAGACCACCTTAGAGCATATGGGCGCTCTGTAAATTTCCTACACTTTCAGTTTCCTTCTAGAAATTAGAATGCTTAGACTACTAGAAGCCAAAAAGCCTGTATTCCACATCAAGGAGTGAACGTGACATGACCAGAGTGTGTGGGCTTCAATGTCGGGAGTGCTGTCTTCTAGGCCTCTGAGCACTGGCTTTGCTAGGTGCGAGTGCTATGGCCTTGAGTGAGTCAAAGCCCTTCTCCGATGACACTTTCTTCTACTATCAAGGTCAAATAGGTCAAATGAGATGCTCTCAAAGGAACTGGACTTGTGAACTATGAATAAATATTCTCAGGTATCTTTTGTCTCCCAGAACCTCATTATTACTTTTCTAGATGTATTGATGAGGGCCACTTAGGTGACTGAAGGAAATAATTTATCACTGACACCCAGAAATGGAGTAGAGTATAGGGGGGTCTCACCTTCCTCTGTCTCTGTCTCTCAAAGGCCACCAGAGTGTTTCTCATACCTCTGACTGCACAGGTCTGTGGAGTGCTCCATTAACACCTGTCCTCCTCATTTCATCTCTGCTGAGGCTTTCCATTTGGAACTCTCTACCTCAGGACTTCTCTGCCCCATGCTCCCTGGCTTTTTTTTTCTTTTTAAATGGATCTATGGTGAGACTTGAAAAAAATGGAATATGGTCGGTCAACTTATCTCTAGGGGTAGTGTATAAGTCCAAAGTAAAGGCCAGACTGGGTTTTTTTGTTTTTTACTATCAAACTGAATAATTGTCTATTCAATCATGACATTGGGGTAAATATGAATACATTACCACACTGCAAATAGTCACAAGTACAGAGAGATGTTGGCTATGATCAGCAGAAAAGCACACTGATTTAAATACTTATCTACGACTCCTGGCTTTAATGTTCTTACATGCACATCATGTTGAGGTCTACTTATTTGCATTATGTTGTAATGAACAAATGTGATGGGATACTTTCTCAGGAAATGAGCTCAAGAATGAAATAGCAGCCACTTATGACAGTGAAGAAGTAAGCCTTCACTGACCTTTGTTCTTCAGATTGTGGAATTATTTGGAATAGTCATGAACTGTAGTCAGGCATCCTTGTAAAGCCACTTAGTAGAATATTTCATGCAAAATGCTTAGCAGTTGCTCAAGCTTGGTTTTTATGATAAGCAGTATGGAGCTGGTAGGCACAAGAGTGGTTTAACTTGAAGTTTGGATACTGTAAGAATACAAGATCCCTGCATAGGCCAAAGACAGAGCATAAGCCATCTCCCTTTCCTGGTGCATTGGCCCGCATACCTACACTTTTGATGACAGTCTGACTTCTAAGCATAGACTAAAATGAACTTTAGGTGTTCAATTTTCAGCCTACCCAAACAGTGAGCATTCAAGATATATGTTCTTGGGAAAGACATTAAGTGGATGGAGACAGTGTTTTTATAAGCTAGAATCAGTACCTCTGGAGGAGAAATTGCAGGGGTTATATACATTGGATTTAATCGCTTAATGATCATCTTCATGTAAATGTTTTTTGAATGTTATCTTGTAAAACAAGATTACATCAGGCCTAGATATTTGGGCTTCAGATTCATTCCCATACCAGCATGATGCATGAAACAATGATAAAGAATGGCATACACTAAAGAGCAAAGGGACCAATACATGCAGAGGGAAGAAGGACATCATTTGTTATTTGTTCATTTATTTACTTATTATCAGTTTCACTGTAGTACTTTTCACTCTGGCTTCTGATCCTTGTCACTCACACCTTAGATGACTTCATCTTCGGTCTCTCCCTACTCCATGCTTCTAAGTCAGACTGTCATCAAAAGTGCAGCTATGCAGGAAATGGCTTATGCTCTGCCTTTGGGCTATGCAGATACCTTATATTCTTAGAATATCCAAACTTCAAGTTAATCTCACTCTTGTGCTTCAGATGACTATGTCTTATTTACAAGTGAGAAGGTTTGGGCTTCTCTTGAGGCATAAGAGGAACCCCCCAAATGCAGAGTCCTAATGGAAATAACACAAATGCATAAGGAGCCAGAAGTGTCATTGCAATGTCATCTTTATTAGCCCACAGAGGAGATGTAATTATTCTGCTAAGTCTTCGTTTACTATTTGAGAGCAAGGAATTAAACCTCACTAATCTACCTCACCGGATGGTACTTACCAAACCAAAGAGGCTTCAATTATCAACAGCTTAATAAATGGACTAATCTGCAGTTAATGAAATCCTTTGCAAGATCACATTGAAACAATGCTTAAGTTGTAATCAGCTGCCTAGTACCCCATCCTGCTGAGGCTGAGCCCCAGAATAC
This sequence comes from Rhynchomys soricoides, assembly GCA_019843965.1. Classification (NCBI taxonomy): domain Eukaryota; kingdom Metazoa; phylum Chordata; class Mammalia; order Rodentia; family Muridae; genus Rhynchomys; species Rhynchomys soricoides. The sequence goes on along the minus strand of JADRCH010000081.1, from coordinate 4,476,325 downwards.
TCTCTATAATCAAATTCCATGTTACTTAAATCTAATGAAATCCCTAATAGATTTTTAAGAAAGAGGAGGGTCAAATTAATTCATATAGAGCTCATTTAATCCCAAAGAAATTAACATCTTGGTATAAATCAAGGAAGAATGTAATTAAAATGGCTAAAATTCAGCCACCTATAATTACAAAAACAAAACTGGAAAGAATGCATCAGTCAGCCCACAGGCCAGCACGTCTATACTAACAAGTCCTTATGTGACACTCAGGTTTTTCAGGCAGTCATAGGCTTGATCAGTTTTAACCACAGTCCCTGGTGATGTAACAAAATGGAGCCCATACTCTGTATTTGCAAAGGGGCACCTGGATAATAAAAGAGTTGTCACCAGTCAAAGCAAGAGCTCAGGTAGGCCACTACCCTAGCACAGGGTCCTTGCCATGTACTCCAAGTGAGACAAGATTATGACGGCAGTGTCATTAATTGAACAGCACTGGGATTCAATATGTTTTCTCCTGGTTATCTGTATTCACATCTGATACAAAAGCAAAACTCACAGCGACAGTGCCGGAAGGGCTTCATCAGGCAAGTCTGACGTGATAACAAAGCCGAACAAAGAAGGGTAGGGTGCATTCATCTAAGACCATGAAGGATGAGTGCTGACACTCAGCTGAACAAAGCATTTCAAGAGTGTATCCTCAAACTTGTAGAGTAAATTAATCATGTAAACCTGACCACATCATGAGATATCCATAAGCTATGTGAATATCAACTAATATCAACTTCTTTGGGGATTCTGCTGACATAGTCTTTTTAACATAGAATATACACAAATTTCTATCTGGGTAAGGCAATGCTAACAGAGATGATCAAATATTTATTTGTTTGTTTGTTTGTTTTCTTTGTGAAACAAAGCAATTTTTAATATACCATTCTGAAGAAAGGGACGCCAACCTGATTTAAAGGTCATCTTTTAAAACACACCCAAATGATTTAAAAAAAAATCTGTTCTCTATTATATTAATTATCTTAAACTTTAGACTTCCAAAATTAATCTTAAGATAGTCTGCACCACACTGTCAACTGGTCAGGCCAGTTGCTCCTCCGGTGCTCCCAGAGACTGGATACCAACCAAAGAATGATTATGGAGGGGCTCACATATGTGACTAAGGAGGGCCTTGTTGGCCATTAGTGGGAGGAGAGGCCCTTGGATCTGAGAGTGTTTGATGCCACAGTGTAGGGGAATGCCAGGGAGGAAAGACGGGGGTGGGTGGGGGAGCACCCTCATAGAGCAGGGGGTGGGGGGTGGGATAAGGGGTTACCAAAGGGGAGACCTGGAAAGGGGAAAACATTTGAAATGTAAAAAAAGTATTAAATAAATAAAAAGAGAGTCTGCACAAGTCTGTATTAACCATAGCATGAAAAGTTGAAAAGGGGGATCAGGTTATGACACAGCTGGTAAAGTGCTTGCTATACAAGCATGGAGACCTGATTCCAATCCCCAGCACCCACACTAAAGAGCCAGGTGTGGTTAACATACGCTTGAAATGCAAGTTCTAGGGATGCAAAAACAGGAGAATGTTAGGGGTTCACTGGTCAGCTACTTTAGATATACATCCAGGTTCAAAAATAAGGTAGAGGATGACAAACATCTACCAACCTCTGGCCTCATATGCACGTAAATGCACATGTACCACCACACCCTACACATAAGTTCACCCTCTCATATACCCCTAGACACACACACACACACACACACACACAGTGGGAACAAATGAAAATTACAGTATGATTCCAACTGTGAGAAAAGCTACCTTATAAGCAATCATGATGCCTCTTAGATGGCTAAGACAGAATAAGAACACCAATGGTCATTAGGAAAAGAATTCTAACCCTCCCCCAACAGCATTTGGTAATCTAGAGCCTTCTGAAGATTATTTTCTTAGACCATGAAATCTTTATTTGAAGACATTCAATCATGATGGCACGGCTCCATTACTCTTTTAATTTTTTTTTAAGTTTTGTTTTGTTTTAATTATGTAACTATGTGGGGGTATGTGAACGTGAGTGTAAGGACCCATTATTCTTCAAGTGAATTAGCAAACTTATAATGCCAGAAAAAGGAACAGTGGTGTGCGTGTGCGTGTGTGTGTGTGTGTGTGTGTGTGTGTGTGTAATCTTTTCCGGTATTTTCCAGCATGTTACCTATATTATAGAACTGGAAAACACAAGACTTGTTAAATGTCTGCCAAATACCAACAGAAAATAAAGCATTAGTGTGTGCACACAGCATGCACACACATGTGATTCATAGCAACTGCTTTACAACACAATGGCAATGCTTTAGAACTGACAGTTACATTTGGCCTGGGACTTTAAGGCATGGCAGATCTATTTGTACAGAATGTGTTGAGAAAATACAAAAAGGAATTGGTCCATTAATGAGTATCTTACAGAATATTCCTTCCATGGTTGCATGATTTATTTTCTAGATATCTGTAATGTTATTCATTAAAATGTTACTGGGTTTTCACCAGATGCCAAGCACTTAAAACCAGAAAAGAGAATTACGAGGTAAATAGACAAGATGGCATACTGGTTTGCATCCTGTTGAAGCAGGATGGTTATCACAGATTTGAGGCTAGGCATGCACACACACACACACAAAACCAAAAGAGTTTGTGAACCGCACTGCTCATAGCAATGCTAATGTGCAGAGGAAAATAGAAAGTACTTGGAAGCAAATGCCTTCCATTTTAGACTTAGGAGAAAAAAAGGAGGAAGAAAACTTTAAATACATATCTAAAAATATGGAGGTTTAGAACAGGCAATTATTAAAGTTATGTTCCTTTAATTATGTAATTAAGAAAGAACACTTTTTTTTTTCAATGAAATGCAGAAAAAAATTTTAAAATGTGAATGCACCCTGTTCTCCTAGCACCATCCCCAGGCCATGTAAGCTCAAATGAACCTTCCAGCCAACAGACTCCCTGGATCAGAGGGCCCCTCATAGCCACCCCTGTCTCTTAAGGACTTGTGTGTCCCTATAATCCACTCTCTGGTTGAACCTCTTGTGTCTGCTGCCTCAATGTCCATCCATATCTGCAAAGTGAATGTAACATGAACCCTTGTTTTACAGGATTGTGAGAAGGTTCAAGGTACTAAACATGTGACAATAATTAGACCACTGACTGGCCTATTTCAAGAGCAATGAAACTGTTCGTTCGTGCTACTTTTATTAAATGGGTCTTTACTGTACCTGCTTTGTCCCCAGGAGACATTTTTTTCCAGCTTTCATGAGAAGTGATCATCTGAGAATTCCATTAGCTCAGTACTATTTAGTAGGCCTGAGAGACAGAAGCATACACATCTCTAACAAATTCCCCAATACTGCTGATGTGGCTGCAGTCAGACTGTCCACTGCACACGGACCCATGTCTACTGGTCCATGGTCAGATGTCATCCCTTAAGCCACCTGTGAATGATCAGAGCACAAAAGTTGAGAATAAACATTTTGAAACTTCTGTAGCAATTTAACATTGCCCAAAGCCAAGTGCAGGATCATGTACAGTGTTCTATAAAACTGTTGGTTTACAATGAATGGAGGAAGGGTTTTTTTATTCGAGTCCAGACATTGTTCATATTCATGAATTTTTCATGTTAAATTTAAATATGTTTGGATGATATTCTTTCCCTCCCTCAAGACCTTCCAGATCTTTCCCCCCTTCCTACAACAAACTCTAAGTTCTTTCTCAACAAATCAACAGAAGCTTAATGCACTGATGACCCAGTTTCAGATCCTCTAGGCACCAACTCAAAGCCGTGTTCCAGGTAGCACTAGCTTTTTAATACACATATTAAATATGCAATTAGACCTTCTCAGTTGAGCCTCTCTTTATATTTTCCTCTTTAAATTTTTTAATTTGTGTGTGTGTGTGTGTGTGTGTGTGTGAGAGAGAGAGAGAGAGAGAGAGAGAGAGAGAGAGAGAGAGAGAGAATAGGTTTCATTGTTGCGTTTTCAAACACAATTTGGTTTTAGATAGTTCCCTTTCTCTCCCCTCCCAACCTCTCTTTCCTTCCATTTACTCCTCCGCACCCCTGCAGGCTCCTTTCTGCTTCCATGTGCTTTCCTACCCCTCCCCCATCTTCGGCTCCCCCTTTTCCCTCTCATGGGCTCCTCTTTAATTTCATAGCCTCTACCCAGACTCACCCCTACTTACATATCTACATTTAAACATTGTAAGCCTTGGTCTGTATTTGTTGTGCTACCTTCTAAGATTCTTTATGCATACATTTGAACACATATTCATTTCCTTGTACATGTCATATAAAATATATTTAGAGAGGATATATATATATACACAAACACACACACACAAACATACACACACACACCACACACACCACACACACACACACCACACACACACACACACACACACACACGACTCTATCCAGGATGTAAAGTCTTCCAGAGAGGTATCATATGAGCAAACAAAGAAACACACACAATCGGTAAGATTCAGACTTCTCAGTCAGGGTTTCGGGAGGGCAGTAACAGTGTTTTGGAGGTGGCCTTGGTAACCTTCAACAATATGAGAACTGTTGCATTACCACTTCACCAGAGGCTTTATCTTCTACCTAACAAGTAAGCAACTTGACAGAGAGTGACAGAGATATGCTTACATCTCTAGCAGACAGAGATATGCTTACATCATAGTAACTGAATGTTCTCCATTTCCCATAGGGTAGTAGGAACACTTCATAGACCTTGCTGGGCCTGTAGGCTTGTATGTTGCTTCCAGTGCTACAAAGTTGCCATTACCCTCTGGCTCAATTATTCATAATTGACAGATTTGCTGGTAGGAAAAACTATAAATCTTGGAAAGGCTCTGCCTATTACGGCTAGAACAGCAATGTTGGCTTTTGCTTTGTTATTTGGTAAGGAAAGAGGGTAAGGAAACACCATGTTCCAGTCTTAGAAACTCTCTCAAAGGCAGAATAAAAAATGCCAGGTTATCATTTAACCATAACAATGTCTTAGTAACATTTGGATTCTCACTGAAACAGAATTACAGTTTTACATATGTGTTGAATAGCTCAGCCGGGGACATTTTTTCAGAATGGCTGGAGCCTGGTGAGAATTCTTTTGGGGATTATTTATTAGTTCAAATCTTCTTATGTACTCATGCTGAATAGACCCCAAACCTTGCACTCTGTAATGTTTTCATTGCTTGGTTATGAAAAGAATAATAATCCAGGAATGTGTAAAGATTTCAAAAATCTCTGCTTTTCAAAAAAGCCTCTTTGCTTTCTCTGTACACAGTAATGTGGTACTAGAAAAAAGGTCGTGGGTCGCTGGGCTCCAGAATCCTCAGCCTTAAGACCTGCAACTGACCTTGAAGGTCTCCAAAGGCATGCCACTCTTCTCCAAGGTCAGGCACCTGGTTATAAACAAGTCATGGCCAGGAGTCATATCTCAAGACTCCTGAGCAGTCATGCCTGTCTCTGCTTTATGAACACAAAAAATTGGGATTTCAGAAATGAAATCCTATGGCCAAATTACACTCTACTTTGTAAATAAAAACTTTCACTTTAAAATTGGATCCAGAATACTTGAAGGTAATTTATTTTACTGTGGTAAAATCCAACTTGTACGAGACAGACAGACAAACAGACAGACAGAAACTGAGATTTCCCTGAGAGTTGGTCTTGCTAAAACAAGTCTCCAAAGATGTACTGTAGTGATCCATCTATTCTCATTCTTTGCTTTTCTCAGCATCTTCCTCCCTCCAGGAGAAAAGAGTTAAACAAAATTAAAATCAGCCTCTGCACCGGATATGGCTTGTCACATAAATTTATCCACAATTCTACCTAATGTAAAATGCTCTAATTTTATGACTCAGCACAATGGCAGGGAATCAGAGGGGCAGGGAGGGGGCAACTCCTAACAGAATCTGAATGTCGAAAATGAGCTGCAATAAAGGACTGAGTACTTAAAAGATGGCTTTGCATTATTCTGTCTCTGCCTTTAAAGGCAAAGCTACTGGCACAGCCTCTCTGAGTGCAGAGCACCTCCCCCATCACAGGTATGTGTGGACATTATCACAGTGATACTGTTTCTTAACTGTGATCCATCATTTTAAAGTTCCTGGCCCCTGAGGCAGATGCCAAGGTCCAATCTCATAAGACTTTTGATCATAACCTCATCTTTCATTTTCTCTTTCTTGGGGTAAAGTTTATATTCTGTTCCCTTTTAGTACATGAACCAGTTTCACAGGGAGCAGTGTTGTCACGTTTTGGGGTCAACAGAGGCAGTGCATTCTTAAAAGTATCCCTGTGTGAGCATTTAAATGTTTTAGTATGGCCTGGCAGTGGTGGCGTGCACGCCTTTAATCCCAGCACTCGGGAGGCAGAGACAGGCGGATTTCTGAGTTCAAGGCCAGCCTGGTCTACAGAGTGAGTTCCAGGACAGCCAGGGCTACACAGAGAAACCATGTCTCGAAAAACAAAAAAAAACCCCAAAACAACAAAAAAAGTTTTAGTATGGACATGGGTACTCTATTGAAGCCTGTGGCTAATCCTTGATGGCTATGAGATAATTTTGAAGTAGAGACCAACACCTCCATTTCAACTCCTTCATCAGAGTCTTCTAGGCATGATGAAATAATTGTATGTCTTAGCAAATTCAGGGAGATTCCAATGTCATTAATCCACCACACCAAAACAAAAACTTTTATTTAGCATCGCTAAAATCAGTGACAGAATAAAGAATGCTGAGACCTCGGTCCCAACAGAAGCATGAAGCAGTCAGGCTAAAGCAATCACTGGTATATAATGTTGGCATGATGCTTAACCTGTGTAAACCCCAGTTTTCCTTTATAGAAGGAACTATTGTAATGTCCCTTTTATGAACTTACTTCTAAGGTTACATGAAATGCTATGTTCAAAAATATTCTGTGTGTGATAGAGTGCTGTGAAAATATAATGTGTCATGGCTAAGCAATGATTAATTGCTTCACAATGAGGAAATTTCCAATGTCACATAGAAATATATTGAGAAATTATTTTCAAAAAGACTATGTAGAATGGCCATTCTACATGTAAATTCTGAGCATATTTAAATGTAATTTTCACAGCATAACCTATTGATAAAAGATGAGTTTCATTTATAACTAGAAAATGTGACTTACTGAATTATTTTCAGATAACTAGATAAAATACATCTTTTCGTTGTATGTTAAGAAATACGTCATGTAGGGCAGGACAGAGCACTAATTGCTCTTTCAGAGGTGCTGAGTTCAATTCCCAGCAACCACATGGTGGTTCACAACCATCTGTAATGGGATCCACTGCCCTCTTCTGGTGTGTCTGAGACAGTGACAGTGTACTCACATACATAAAATAAATAAATCTAAGAAAGAAAGAAAGAAAGAAAGAAAGAAAGAAAGAAAGAAAGAAAGAAAGAAGAAAGAAGAAAGAGAGAGAAAGAAACAAAGAAAGAAAGAAACAAAGAAAGAAAGAAACAAAGAAAGAAAGAAAGGCATCGTGTAAATTTAGGTGTTATGAAGTAAATTTAGGTGCTATGAAGTAAGTTCTATTTCAAATAATTTCAGTCCATAGACACATTATTCTCCAAAGTTAATTCTAGAAATGAGAGCACAGCAACCCTCTAGAAACTAGGATAGGGAAGGAAAAATAATTCTTCTTGGCGAGGTCCAAGCTCTAGCTGAGCCACAGTAGACTCAGAAAGACATAGAGAGGAGAGACAGCACAAGTACATTAGAGTGCCTACTGAACCAGAAATAAGTCATTAGAACAGTACATGTGCCTGCTGGGGGTAGGGGCAAAGTATGGGTGTAGAACAAGGTCACGGTTGTTCTCACTTGCGGTGGCTAGCCAAGCCTCTCAAAGAACAAAGTGTTTTATGCCGTCTTAAGAATACAAAGGCATTCACTCCATACCAAATAATCCAACCTTCTGAGGGAAATAATGACATGCCCAATGGCTGGTAAGTGTGGAACCTCTTGGCAGATCAGGGGTACTATCAATAGTTTGTTTGACCTGAGCAGAAAGAGTGTTAAGGCTTTCAAAGAAGTTAAGAGAGTTGATTAAAATACTTCTAGACTCAAATCTCGAAGCCTTCCAATACTGAGCTGATCTTGATTGGGCACAGATAGATGATATGTACAAGAATAGGGGATGGTGTGATCAATTGCTGTGGACAGACATGCTGTTGTCAGTGTGACCCAGAAGCACTGGCCTTGCCATGTCCTCTGGTGTTGTTTATAGTCATGGCAACTCACATTTATTTTCATGTATTGGAATAAAAAGGTTTCCTGAGCATTTAAGAGGAGCTGTCAGTGTTTCCTAAATGGCAGTCACTTTTATGATATCATCATGACATTTCCACATCACTTTTGCTTTTTTGTAGTCTTGGGGATTGAATCTAGTGTTTCATGCATTCTAGAGAAGGACTTGATCAATGAGTTCTGCCTACAGCACTCTTTTCACTTTTTATTTGGAGATGTTTTCCCTTAGTTGTCAAGGCTATCCTTGAAGTTACACTGTTGCTTAGGCAAACCTTGAACTTAAGACATCCTTACCTCAGACTCCTGAGCAGCTGGGATTACAGGCCTGCACCACTGGGTTTAGATAAATATTACTGATGGATTTTTTTTCACTTCTAAATAAGAAAAAATTGAATCCCCAGATGATGATATTTTTAAATATCATATATATATGATATTTATATATATGATCATATATATATATATAATTCCTTCCTGTAAATTACTACATTGCTATGAACCCAGCATAAATGCCTACCTAGTTAGTCCTCAAGTCTCCTTTTTGGAGCTACAAGTCTACCTGATAGCATCCATTTCTAAGGGAGGATTTTATCCTTCAGGAAATGGAATGGTTTCTCTGTATCTCCCCAGTGCCACAGTTCCAAGTACTCTGCTGCCAGTAGTAACAGACTGCCATTACTGCCCTTGGGGACCTGCTTCCTAGTAGGGGTCACACAAGAAGACAGGGGGCCACAACTTGATAGAATGACACGTTGTTCCTTTGGCTAGGATGGTCAGAGACTCTGGGGACTGAGATGTCTGAGGCTGGACCTATCACAGGGAAAAGCAAGACAAGCAAAGGTGACTGAAGAGAACTTGCATGCCATGCTGGAAGAAGAGCAGAGACAAGTGAGGGTTGGTGCCACAAAGCCTAGAGATCCACCACTACCTCTCCTGACACCCCATTGCACAGTCCTATTTTTTTCCCTGTCCCAAAGGTTGACCAGTACACATCAGTTGCAGCCCACTACCCTCTTCATTAAAATAAAGTATTCTCAGTCATGATCATGTTTGTGACCTCACGGTAGCCAAGGAGCTGAGTACTAAGACGGGACTTACTGTTCTCTAATATACTTAAGTACACACTGGCTGGCCCTTTGCTGAAAAAGTTTGTTGACCCCTAATGTATGTCATGCTTTTTGTCATTGCTACCAAATATAAGCATCAAACAGATTCTTTGCAGGTACTTATAGCAGTGCAATATTAATTTTACATGTGAAAACCTAGCTTCTACTGACAGAAAATCTAATTTTACTTTTTAAAGAACCATGGGCCAACAAATCTTTTTAGTGTCATCTTCTCAAATGCAACGTTTCATTAATGACAAATTTGAAGAATAAGGCATTCTGCTGTGTCATGAAAGCGGAAGTGAGGAGTAAGCACAGCTATGGCTGTGCATGTGGTCTTCCATTGTTAGAGTTCAAGTTGTCTTCAAATCTTCATCTGAAGCAGCCTTGTAATAGACCCTTCTGGGAGTGCATCTTTAGTGATGATGCTCTAGATGTGAAGAGATTCTTATGTAAAGTAGCTCTGAAATGCAAGTCTCTTCCTCAGTCAAAGGGTCCTCCCTATCTCCCGTGAAAGCTCCAGCTCTCCTAGCTTCCCCTGGAACTTCCTGTTTCAACTCCCACAAAAGGCTCAGAGCTCTGTAGTGGTATTTCCATCTCTGGTGTCAATTTCGTGGAAGGCAACTTACACCCTATGTTCTACTGAATACTTCTCTTTAAAAAAAGAAAAGCAAGCCGAATCAAACAAATGAAACGGGACTCGAAAGAATAAAAATAGATGCATAGAAAAGTGATAAAAGACTCTTCGTTTAATTGAACTCACGATTTCTGGTAATAAGATGAGGGAATCTACTGACAAAGGGTGTTGCAAGAGGTGAATTGTTAAGTCTCTCTACATCTGGAAGATTACAGAAAACCTGTTGATTTAACCTCATAGCTGACTACAGCTGCATCTCTGTCTTTCAAAGTATTTGTCTGCCCACTTATCTCTTCCCCTCTCTTTCCCTTCTACTTCCTTCTTTCTTCTTATCACTGTTCTTTTCTCTTTTGTGTCTCTCCAGAAATCTCATCCCATACATTAAAACAACAACAAAAAAGCAAAACAAAACAAAACCCTTTTCTTTTCCAGATTCTCCCTTGGAGTGCCTCGCTCTTCGTGAGCTTCTTTCTAAATAATGCTCTTCTGAGCACCTTCCTCATGCCCTCCTGTGAGCACAAGACAGAACTGAAGCTGAAAAGCAAATACACATGTGCTTTTCTGACTCCACATGTGTACCATGACAAGGGGAAGCTGAAAGGCAAATGGAATAAAATGAAGACTCGCATAGTTGTCTATCATCTTTTTAATTAAAATTTGCTTTTTTTCCTTCTTTTTTTTCTGTGACTTCCTTTTTTTTGAACATAGCAACATTAAAATGTATGCTGCTCAGTGAAACTTTACGGTGATCATCAAATGGCATATACCATAATTTACTTAGTCTTGTATCAGTGGTTTTGTTTTCCAGTTCTGTAGTCTAAACAGTGCTATAGAGACAATCTCTAGTGATTCAATTAGAAAGAATAGTTAAGGCTATCACAGGTGCATTAAGGTTGTGGCCAATTCTTTTGACAGATAAACAACATTTGTCCCTTTTACAAAAAAACAATCTGTGAGGAGGTAGAAAGAGAAAAACCAGAGGACACATGTATATTCTACTGCGCCTCTGTGGTGGTCAGAGACCAACCTTGTCAGTCCCTCTTTTCCACCTTGTTTGAGACAAGGTCTCTTTGTTGTCTGCTGCTGCATGTCCCAGACTAACTGGCCAAGGAGTGTCTGAGGCTTGTCCTTACCTCTATTTCATGTTTTGCCATAGGAATGCTAGGTCACCAGATGAACACCAAGGTGTCCAGCTTTCAAGGGCTCTGGGGACTCAAACACTCTGCCCACGGCACCAGCTTCCCAGCCTTCTTTCTTGGTTCATGATAAAACATGGAAAAGAATTGGTGCAATTTTTCACTTATATCTTTTTTTTATCATGTTTCAACCATTGAAAGTCACAAGGTAGATGATTGTCTGTTGTCTCTTCCGGAAACTATGCTTAAGTGAAGGACCAGCAAATTCAGGGATCAGTCCTGCCAAGTGCACAGACAGTAAAGATGGCTGGCTGATTCAGGAGTTAATCCATACAAGTGTGAAATAAGTCACTTGGTTGTCATTGTCGTTTTTTACTGTACCCGGGACACATACCATTCATTCTGTCACAAAAGAACAGGAGAATGAAAATCAAAGCCCAGGCACCCTCACTGATCATTTACTGATGAATGGCGCCACTTCCCAGTTGACTGTCACCCTTGGAAAGAGACACAACTCTCAGTCATTCACTGCTTAGAATCTGTTTGCCTTGTTGAAATTTGAACTTGTTTCTCCCCCAGTGTATTTGCGCTCTCTCTCTCTCTCTCTCTCTCTCTCTCTCTCTCTCTCTCCTGTGATCTTTGAAGATCTTTGAAAGCACTCTCTCTACCTACCACATCCCAGAGCAAGAGTGTCTGAGGAAGACACACAGCTGACTCAGCTGACTCAGCCCCTTTCCTCTGTGGTCTGAGGTCAACCTGCACACACAGCCTTGGAGCTCCCAGCTCCTCCCTTTTCAGTACACAACTAGGGAATGCAGGTCTCTTGTGTATTTGGCCTGGACAAGGGGAAGAAAGGCTATGGATGAGAAGTGTGATCAGACAAGTTTTCTTGACATCTAGTTGTGGAAGGTCCTTGGCCAACTCCAGCTGCATTCTGCTTAGGCTCATGTTTGGTGACCAAAAGGCTCCTTTGAAACACTGAGGTTTTTAGCAGTTTCTCTTTAAAGAAATAATATCGTTCCATTCTGTGCGGTGGGGGAACAATGCCTCTTGTGTGTTCGACCTACTGGGAGCATTAATACACTGTTTCTTGGGAGAGATTTGCTTTCGAAAGCTGAACTTTCAGAGCTCAGAGCACCTTATCACACGCTTGCAAGCTTTTTCTTTCTTCTTTCTTTTTTTTCTTCTCTGAAAGTGGAAAAAGAAAAGGTGGGGGTGGGGTAGGGAGCAGTTAGGACTTGTGCTAGTTAAACCTGATCTCTCTGGGGATTTGTTTTTTTCTCCTGGCTTCAGATTAGGTGTTCAAATCAAGCAGTGTGTAAAGACTCTGAGGGAACGTTCATGGGACTCTTAGTGAGGCTAATCCTGGAACACCAGGACATTCCAAGGGGCCAATGTGCCCAAGTTCATTGCTTACTTGAAATGTCTCTGGGGGAAGAGCCTGGCAAGTGACTTTTTTTTCCAGTGGGCGGTCATCCGAGCATTATTAACGGGATGGCCAGCCCCAGACACAGCAAAATGAAAGCCACAGAAGCTGTGCAGGGGGACTGCCTTGAGACCAGCCAGAGTCAGTGCACAGGTAAATGATTCCAGCTAACTTTTCTCTTGTTGGACTTGTCCGTGTTGGATGTGGAGATTTAGAGAAAGACTAAAGGAACACATCGAGGGGGGCAGAGAGAAAACAGGGGGAAATGAACATATATTTTTGTATTTTGTTCTAAGACTGGTTGGCCTCTTGAAACTGGAAACTCCGATGGATGGCAAGCAGTACTCAGAGCTGTTCCTCGCAATTCATTTGGAGAAAGTTCATACACTTTCTTTTTAATCTTGGGATTACCTGTCTGGGTTACTGAACTGCTAAATTTGTATTGCAACTCTTCCCTCCAGGAGAAAGGCTAGAGTCTGCAGCTAGTAGGGAGATTAAGGGAAGACAGAGTGAAGTTGCTTGTGATTTAATGTCAGTAGCAGAGCCTGGGTAAACAAAGAGTTTAAGTGAAATTACTTAATGTTTCTTTTGTATAAGGTAATATTTACAGGCTTGTTTTGCTTTCTTTCATCTTACTGTTTTATTGATTACATGTTTAATTTTCAAAAATAGCTCTTGCTTTTATTCCTTATGGTAACCATTATACCTTGTTCAAAATGCAGACGCCCTTGTTTCTATTTTGAAAAAAATATCCTTTAATTATTAGCCTTTGAAACCTTTTCCCTGTGACATATCTCACATGGCGGATAGTGCAGAAAGACAAGAAAGAATCAGCCCCTGACAAAGTTGGTACGGCTACCTCCAGAGAAGACTGCAGAAGTGATTTGTAGAGGGCCAATAGAACCCATCTTCCCTAGGAGGACAGAATACTTCTGTGGCATAATTAAAAAGCAAAGCTACTAGGAAAACTCTTCATTGAAGCTTTGCATTAGGAGAGAATTAAAAGGTCAGCAGGAAATGCATGTCAGATTTATTTCATGCTTTCTAACAATGAGAATAATCGTTCTGTGCTAACTTAGTTGGGTGTTGGAACAAAGTCTAACGCTTTGTGCAGAGTACTTCAAAGCCCTTAAACTGAAGAAAAAGGGAATTCATTTAGGCAACAAGTTAAATCATGATTGGATGTCAAAAAGGGCCCTTTCCAAAAAAAAGAAATAATTTTTATAACTGAGTATCTGTCCACACTAATAACCTAAATAAAAGCACAATAAAGCCAATCCTACAAAAGAGCTGAGTCAATTATGCATATTTTGGAGAATTCCTAAGTGGTCTGTTATACACGAATTCTTCCAATGATGAATTATACTTGTCTCATAAATACAAAGTGTCGAAGTTTACTATGAATGATGGGAGAATCTTTTTACCTCACCCCTCTTTTTCCTCCCTATTGTGCCTTGGCAAGGGAACTGATTAATCTGCTAAAACTAAGGAGCACAAGTATGCTCTCATCCATTCACTCACAAGGAGGCTGCTTTTCTTCTTTGAGAATGTAATTAAGTTGCTAGACTGCATACAAGTCAAATCACCTTCCACTGAAAGACTAAGGAACAGACAATCCATATGGAATAATTTTTCTACACACCATCTCACTGAAGCTTGCGGGAACCCCCAAATTCAACAAATAATAAGAATGTCCTGGAAGAGTTGGATTCATTCTGGCACACCCTTCCCCCCATATTTTCAAGTTTAAAGTTCTGTTGTGATTCCATTTCTTTGTTGCAGTAGAAATAATCTTTAGCCCGTCTCTAACTTCTGCCTTATACACTGGGGTCTTTCTAAAGTAGTATCCCATCTATTACTTAAGGGGAGAGGAAGAAAAGTTGATAGAGACTTGACCCCTCATCATGTGTGAGGGCTGGACCGGGGAGGAAGAAGAAGAATGAATGAGTCTGAACAGGTTTCCCACATGCCACCAGGAGTCCAGTGTGGTCCAAACACAGAAATAGTCCCAGACATCTCAGAAGGCTCTGCACACATAAAGGACATTCAAAACCAGGACTGTTTCCTCTGGAAAAGCAGTGTATCCATGGAGTAAGAAGAAAGACCCTAGAGCAAAGCTATTCAAAACCAAATTGTGGCTTTGGAACTTACTGTTTCTCTCTGGCTTCAGTTCTTCATTGATAAAATAGATGTAGTAGTGGTCCTTCCCCATCAGTGCTCTTTGGTGGATTCAAGCACATGATGGACCTTTAACAAATGTTAGCCATTGTGAGTCCTGGCTGAGCTCCTACTTTATGCTAGATATGTAAGATGAACTACTTGCTCTGATTTTCAGAAAACCCTCCATAGTAGCTTAGGATCTATATGCAATACATGAGACTCAGAAAAGGTACGAAACTTTTCTTCATATTTCATAGTGGCCAGTCTAGTGCTCTATGATCCAAACATAGGGGTGCTATTGCTACAAATATTTTCTTGAACCCTCATAGGAACTTCCATAGGAATTTATAGTATCAGAATTAGCCCAAAAGTCTGTTATGATAGTACATGTCTTAGTCTTGGTACTTGGGAGGTTCAGGACAGTGACTGCTGCAAGTTCAAGGTCAGCTAGACTTCAGAATGATTACTAGGCTAGCCAGGGCTACAGAGTGAGAATCTGTCTCAATAAACAAACAAACAAGCCAAGACTGGTCTCTTCTTGAAGTCATTCACGGTACCCCTAAAATAACATCCCTATGTGTCAAGCATTATTGTTGTACCCAATATACAGATAGGAAAAACTAAGGATAAAAGAATTCCTAACTGCTCTCATCTACCAGAGTCCTACTCAAACTCCTTCCTCAACTGTAGACTTTGCCTCCATACATGCTGCTTTCCCAGCTCCCTGTCCTGGAAGATGAATCAGCACTTACTGAAGCAGACAGATGCTTCCCTGAAAAGATTCATTTTGAAGGCTAGCCAAGATGGGACACAAAAGTACATTCTTTCTTTGCTGTTCCCCAAGGTGTAGGGAAAGTGGGTTTCAAATGTCCAGTGAGGAACGTCTTACCTCTTTCTGCCAAGAGATAACATCAACAAAAGTATTCAGTGTTTCAGCACCATGGGCTATGTATGAATAGTTTAATTTACAGGCTTTCCACAAAGATAAAGACAGTTATCTTTGCTGCCGAGCTCATTTCTGATGCAGAGTTGGAGCCAGTCATTTTTTTCCTACTGATTGGAGAGGGAAACTCTTTGAGAATAGGATTTTTTTTTTTTTTATGTCTAGCTGCAAACAGAGTTATAAATGCCTTCTGTGTGCGTGAGTGTGCAGGGGTTCACCTGAACCTGGGGACCTTGGAGGCAGTGTGGGTTGCTTCTTTAAATAAAGACAATGGAGGGAAAACAAAATTTAAATGACCCAATTGTGATCATTCCTGTAACAGAATAGTCTCTTGATGGCCCGCAACTATCCTCCAGGTGTGGCCATGTTTAGAATATTCATTATATTAGTATTAAGGAACTATTGCTATGGATGTCACATGACTAAATAGACCTCCATTGTTTGAGATCAAAAGAATGAATGTCCACCAGAATACAAAAGGCTCAGACAGCATTTTATGTCCGGGGAATCGGGACTAATTACATCCTGCAAGCAAGAGCTGGTAACAGTTCCTACCAGTGATTGACACAGGTCAAGTGAGCAGCTCAGTTTTGCCTTGGGCCAGAATATTTTAAGAATATAGATTTAGGGGTGACAGTGAGATAGTATCAAGAAATAGCTAAGGTTTGCCCCAGTAACTTCCATCCTAGTTAGGAAAAGAATCATCTGAGAAGCTTAGTGAGTTTAGTGAAGACTTCTCTACTATTTCAAATGCTTTTAAAGAAAGGGTCCAGGGTCTATAGTCTTTTGGTACCATGACATGATGTTTTTTATCTATAAATGTATGGGACTTCTTTCATAGTTATGGTGGGGTAATATGGTCTACAGCCCATAGCTTGTACATGCAGGATAAACACTATCCTTTGGGAGTGTTGGACCACATCTTGATGGCAGGGTTTCTGAGTGAATGATCTCAACTGCATCTTTTCTAAGAAGGCATATTTTTTTTGCATGTATGTAGGATGTGAGGGGGAAATGTGCCCATTCCCTTTCCAAGCATTACCTGGGAACATCAGGGTCTGCTTACATCTGTCCTCCTTGCCTTCCCATTTCCTTTAATAGCTCGCTGTTCTTCTGTATCACAGACTTGGATTCCAGGGACCTTAGTGATGTAGGAGTTTGAGTCACATGCTCTCTCTGCCATCTTGCTTGCCTTCTATAAGGAAAATCTAATGGAAGCCTCAATCATGTAAACCTGGTACTGAGCTACATGTGTTTTCTCTGGCTTTTGAATCTTGTTTTCACGCAAGATTATAAATGTCCTGATCTGTTCCTTCAACTTCATTTTCTCTATGAATAAATTTGTGTTTCTGTCCTTTAGAAATCACAACGAACATGTCTACAGTCCTATTACTAACACTTTTCCAGCCTTTCTATTTCTTTTATTCTTAATGGTATAATGTTAACCCAATCAGCAGGTTGGCTGGCTAGATGATCTGCAATGGGGAAATCCATTTATGATATACTAGTGTATTGTATGATTACATGATGTTGCTGCCTAGCCTGAAGGATTTAAATTTTATGCTCATCTTTCTTTTTTTTTTCTCTCTCTCTCTCTGTTTCAGGCTCAGAAATCCTGGATTGAAAGAGCATTTTATAAAAGAGAATGCGTTCACATCATACCCAGCACCAAAGACCCCCATAGGTAATCCTGTTTGTCTTTAATGCATTAAGAATGAAAAGTAATAACAATAGGCATAGAGCACAATTAATATTATACCACATACTGCAGTGGAACCACTGTCAGATTAAATATATTTTTGAAGCAAATATATATTGCACTAATTAATATGCCTTGACTATTGTTAATATTCATCAGCAAAGTGTCTGTATACAGAGTTACAGATCCACCATCATAGAAATAGCTGATTGTTATGTTTAACATTATTCTATGCTTTGGTTACAAATATTTATTTTTTTCATCTAAATATTTTGTCAGACTGCTTCTTTGTACCAATATGCCCTGCTAAAGTACAAAGACAGTATTGAATGAAAGACTGTCTTAAATAGGGTTCAGACCTTCAGATTCCTCTACATATTTTTAGGGGGAGGGTAGGGCTGGTACTGTAGTTACCTTCCTGAAAATCAGCGGTATGTAAAGCAGAAAGCTAAAATAGTACATCATCATCTGGAAATGCCCTTTTGAATGGGCAATTTTGAAAGATAGCTTAAAATGCAGAGCTCACAGCTATAGACGAGACACATACCCTTGGATACATTGTAACCTTCAGCACTCTGATTGTTTTCTCATCAGCAGACCCTCAATTGCTAGTGTTGAAGAGAACAGTGGCTGTGCCTGTAACTATCATTACTAATAATTGTGATAATGGCTGTTAGAACACAGGAAGGACATTTTGATGACAGATGGGAACAAATTTTAAGTTTCCATTTTTTTTTTCGTTCCTTCTTCAAAGAAAAGCCTATAGATTTTTATTCTCAGAATTGAATATTTGACAGCAAATATCAGTCAGGGAGACAGGTTGGATTTTGACTCACATCTAAGTGAGAGTTCTCATTTAAATGTGCATGTTAAAATTCTTCCCTCCAAGCTCTTTAGCATCCTCCATGGAAGATTTGATAGATTGGAGCAGTTAAAAGTATAGAAATCTGGAGAATTATTGCTCATAATTGCCCTGCCTCAAACAATATACCAGATACTGAAAGGTGTGGGTGGAGAAGGACAGGAAGTTGTTGATATAGACAAACTGGGTGGTGGAGAAGAGCAGCAGATGGGTGCCACGGGAAACCTCTATCTGCCATTTTTCTGATAAGGCTGGGATCTCACTTGCCACTTAACTGGAATGGGCCAGCATGGTCTGTGGGTTTCTATAATGGGCTGCCTGAGTGTGTATTCCATCAATGGCTGACAAAAGGGTTCACTTTAACCTCTCATGTTATAGGTGTTGCTGTGGGCGCCTCATAGGCCAGCATGTCGGACTCACTCCCAGTATCTCTGTGCTTCAGAATGAGAAAAATGAGAGTCGCCTCTCCCGAAATGACATCCAGTCTGAGAAGTGGTCTATCAGCAAACACACTCAGCTCAGCCCAACAGATGCTTTTGGGACCATTGAGTTCCAAGGAGGTGGCCATTCCAACAAAGCCATGGTAATACGAAAGACAATCACTCATTCCCAGATATAGTGTCACATCCTGTAAGTGAACAGCTAAGAGCCTGGGTCGTAGGTTTTAGGCTAGCCTGATTTCTGTCACTTCCCAGTAGAAGTCTATAAAGTAGGGAAAAGAAAACCTTCCCTAGGACTTTTAAAATGATTAGCATGAGACCAGATGATTAACTGATTTTTATTCTGGCTAACATGTATCATTGTACATGACCATGTGGTTCAATGTTGTTCCCATATGTGCATCCACAGGCATTGACCAATCCATCACTTCTTTATTCACCTGCCTCCTGCATCTTTAACATCTTCTTTCAACCTCTCTTACATTGAGATCCACTGCTCTCTGGCCTTCACAAATGAGAAAAGGTGGTACCTGCCCTTTTTAATCTGGCATATTTGCTACAGTTATTGCAATGTTATTTTCTGTGTCTCTTCCACTTGGCTTTTTTCTAAATCCTTTATCCCAGCTTTGGAGAGAAAAAGACTGTTTCCTGTAGGTTTCTGTTTTGTTTATTAGCCACATTTCCCAGGCTGTTTCCTGCCTAGTCTTGACAGAGATCATAGAGTCCATCTCAGGTACATTTTCTCCAAGCATCTGGGCTAGTGATAGTCTCAATAGGAAAGGAAAGTATCTTTGTCGAGGAAGTAGTAAACATAGAATTTTTGTTGTGTCAAAACTATAGTTCCCATGAAATACTCTTGAGGTGACTCGCGGACTTTTCAAAGAATAAAAAGTCCAGCATGCGTTCTGGGACTTCTGGAAGCTTTATAGTCCAGCATGCGTTCTGGGAATTCTGGAAGC